>VXBB01018237.1:667730-712751 GCA_013399915.1 Illadopsis cleaveri | reverse complement strand
AGGTGGAGAAGAAAGTTACAAGGATACCATCTGTTACTTTTTTAGCATAAGAAGCACTTTAGGGTATTCTCAGTAGTTATAGCTCCTTCTCTGGGAGCATAAAGAAGGGTTGTTTTTTGGTTTTGGTTTTGGTTATTTATTTATTTATTTTTATTTTTCCACCCACCATTCTTCTTCTAAAACCTTTTTAAAAATAGGCGAAAAAAATTGATGGGAGATGAGTACTCTGAACCCACTTCTGCTTCTCATCACTACATTTTTTTTAAGTTCCATGTTAACTTTTTTAATCAATCTGGATAAAGATCTTTGTCCATTATTCCAGTTCTTCAAATATATATTTAAGGCCTATTTCTGGGATATATAGAATTTCTGAATAGCAGTCTGTGTCTTTATAACAATGCAATATAAAATGAGGGAACAACTGTAACATATCTTCCAATTTAGAAAAGCAATATTAAAATTAATTTTGCGTTTATTCATATTTGAAATTTAATCTTTCATAGCTATTAAATGTAGTATTAGTCAGGGTAGATAGGACACATAAAGGAAATGATGAAATGTAAAAAGCATCAAAGATGAAAAGTATTTTGATATTTAGGCCTATATTCATGTACATGAATACAGAAGAATATTGTGGTCATAGACAAAAATACCTATTTTGGTATCATAAATGAAAGAAAAAGAGAAAAAAAAAAAGAGTCTCCAAAAAAGCTGAAGAGAAAAGAAAAGGAAGAGAAATTATGTAAAGTAATAGCTGAGAGGACTAAGATAGATACAAAAATTCACTCCTTAAGAAACGAGCAGCTTAAAAGCAGAGGATGCTAATGCAAACTGAGGAATGAAATGGGATACTAAATTTACATTGGATATGTCTCAAACACTGAATAGTCCTATTGAAGATCACATGACTAGCTCAAAAATAAAGTGCTATGCAGCATGATCCACAGGATAGTGATAAATTGCACATAAAAGACAGCACGGAAAAACTTACTGCATTTTAAAAGGTCAGCTTTCAGCACTATTCTCTACAGAGCCCTTGCTAAAATACAGAAACATTTGCAGAACAAGCTGTGTGATTTCCAGCAGCCCTAGGAAGAAATTCATACCAACATCACATTTTATTCACAAAATATTTAGGAATTAAAGAATATCTACTGAAGATGGTTATCTAACACAGTGTCTCATATAATCCACAGTAATACACTACTGCAGCGGAATCTCAAATCCTTTTCCAAAATGCTTTGTGAAAATTATAAACTCTTAAGATAAATTATCTTTTGAGTCCTCAAACATGTAGTCCTTTCACAGTAATTTTTGCAGATATTAACTGAAATTGTCTTTCACAAATTTTGAATTAGAATGCCATTAATGATGAGTTATAATGGTGTCTTAGCCATATGCTGATCAAAACATTTTCTTCTGTTCTTTCCAAATCATCCCCTGATTTAGAGAAGACATTTATATTATTTTTGTTATAATGTAATACTTTATTTCTTAGACTAAAAATATTTGCTTTCACTTATTTCTATATAATATTCTTGCAAGCTTGCAGGATGCCACACATTTTTGAGCCGTCAACAGATTCATCATCATATTCCTGCTTTTAATACAAATGCCATAATAATGGAAAGATTTATTCTCCACAGACACAAAAAAATATGGTGAATATTACATCATACTTATTACTACTCTGTTTCTCATTTGCAATTCACTTTGGATTTTTTTGATCAAAAACATATAAAATTTAAAAAATCATAATTCACTAAAGTTCATGTAGTTATGCCATGTTAAGTTAAATGCTGCTTTGTTACTCTCAGTTCAAATAACTTAAAAAAATATTTCTGCTACATTGCTTTGGGGACTGTCTTGTCACACTTTCAAGCTCATTTTGAAGCTTATAGTAATATTTTGCACCATTATAAAATTGGATGAGCGGTTAATGTTTCACATCAGTCTTTAAATATTCTGAAAGATTATTTTCTAATGAAGTAGTGTTAAAACAAAAAATGAATAAAAAATGTAATGAAAATAGCTAGGCTCTCTTATACTACTGATAAATTCAAAAGAAACAAAAATACTTCTAATTAATATTCAACTACTATTTAAGAAAAAAGCCAAATTGTGGTACAGCTAGTCTCTAAGGAGCAGCCTAGTTTTGCATCATTGCAGGTCTTTCACAAAAAGAAACGATGTGAAGTCAGTCTTTGTTGTTAACTTAGACAGCTTCTTCCTCAACTTATTTAAATAAATTAATATGCACAAAGAGAAAGATAATTAAGATAAACCACCCTAAAGTTAATAACACCATCCAGATGTTTAAAACTTTTGATTACCTTTTAAACAAACAATTTAATTGATCAGATCCTTTAGAACCTCTCTAATTAAAAGACTCTCATCAAACCTTACATATTCCCATGAATACTCACAGCAGCAAAGGGATCTGGTAAATATCACAGAATCACAGAAAGAGTCAGGTTGGAGGAGACCACAGTGGATCATCTGGTCCAGGCTCCCTGCTCAACCAGGATCATCCCAGAGCACAGGGCACAGGACTGTGTCCAGATGGTTCTTGAATATCTCCAGTGAACTCCACAGCCTCTCTGGCCAATCTGTTCCAGTGCTTGGTCACCTGCACATTTAGGTAGCACTTCCTGTGCATCAGTTTCTGCTCTCTGCCTGTTATCCTACTGCTTTGGCTCCACTGAGCAGAGCTTGGGTCCATGCTCTTGACACTTTCACTTCAGATACAAACAGACATTGATGAAATTCCCTCTCTCATACCTTCCTGACACTGATCAGGCCCAATTTTAATCTTTAAGGTTGTATTTTTCTTTTGAAATGCCTTGCTATATTTTTTTCCTTTTCAACTCAGTTGGAAACATGGTTCAAAAAACTACTGCAAAATCAAAGTACTGAATTTCTCTTTATAACAACAGATATGATAAAAGTGCCAAAATCAGAAATACACATTTTTTGGTAAACATTCAGTGTCAGTGTGATTGTCTGACAAAAAGAAAGGCAGCTCAGATCTCATGTAAGTTTCACCCTCCCAAATATCCCATGCTGAGCATCACTTCATTCAGTGCAAACATTGTTTCCTTAGATCAGTATTGCTCCACTTGTTGACTTCTTGCTTCAGTTTATGCCTATTGTGTTTCACCCTGAAAACATTTACTATGAGGTGCCTTGCCTGAACTTGCTGTAGTTCATAAGAATTTGTCATCTGTCAGAGGACCTAAAATAGATCCACTGTCACTAGATGAAGTGTTACTGAAGGAAGGGAACATTTATTTCTATGGATCTCCTACATGTGCTCCTGTTATTACACATCAGGAGGTTCTTGGCCTGCTTTGCTGCCAAGACAAGATGCTGTCTTATGCCTAGCTTACCATTTACCAGCAACCCTAAGTTCTTCTCAGCAGAGCTGCTCCCCTGCCAGTCAGGGACTATTCTGTGTCATTATTAGAGATGTTTCAGTACTGTGACCATATGCAGACCCCTAGTTCTTCCTGGTTTGTTTCCCAGGTATGAGAGACTGGAGAAAATGATTATTGGCTCAAAACAATGGAAGTGAGGGTGAGGGGTGGTGGGGAAGGCAGGGCAAGTTCTGTGACAAGTGGGATGTGCACTGTCCCACACCCCTCGGAGCCTCCGGTCCCGCCCAGAATGGCTGTCAGTCACCTGGAGCCCTGCGGGGAGGAGAGAGCCCAGGACACCAAAGCAGATAAAAGGAGTTGCACAAAGACACACAAGGTCATGGTCCACTGTCCTGGATTTTCTAGGAGCTGAGAACACGCTGGATTTCAAACAGTAAATAATAATTGTTGTCTGTATCTGCTGTGGTTGGTGCCAGGAGCCCTGCCCTGTGCCATATGACTGTCATGGTTGAGCATTTGCACAGTGCCTTCATCAGGGTTTCCAACCCTCTCCAGGCACCTGTTCTCCAGGCCTGCACCTCATTTGCTCCCTACCAGCAGCTCCCTACCACTATCAGGCATCAGATGAAAGCAAAAGTTTGAAGCATTCTTTTTTTTGGGAGTAGCTGAAAGTTGTCATTCAAAACTAGAATTTTTGAGAGGTAAAAGCCTGTGATATTTTCCCCTCTGCAGCAGCAGCAGGCAGCCCCCCTTACCCCCAAGTTTCCTAGAAGAGCCGTTCCCATCTGCCTTGCCCTTGTACAGTTTATCTTGCTATGTGATTCTTTTTTTTAGGTGAAATATTTCTTTTGCCCAGGTTTTAGGGTCTAAATACAGATTCTCTGATCTTTGGTTCTCTTAACTTGAAAGGAAACCTACTGGGTGACAAAAACATTCGCTGTAAAGCAGACTACCATCCATTCATGGCTAACATAGCCCCGGCAGGATTTTCACCACCAGAAATCTCACTGTACATTGTTTTGATGTGACTTTCACTGCTGCTGATACTTCCTATGAAAATAAATGCCTTTTTCTAATTGAATTAAGGAGAATACATAATAAAAATACAATTCTGCCAATTCTGTAGAAAATCAACACTTAAAACACAGTGAAAAATGAAACTTAAGTTACATAGTTTTACCAAGGGAAAAAGGAAGTGACAGAGGTTCTTACCAAAACATTGCAACATTGTAATATTTGGAGACTTCCATGAAAGAATCCCTAAACCTGTCCAGCTCCATCTGTTTCATCATTTTGTAACAAAATCTGAAATAGACTGAAGGGATGTGGGGGAATTATGAAGGAGGCCTCAGTGAAGCATAAATTGCAAATTCCATTCTAAACAGGAGGATCTGATTCCATCAAGCAACGGCACAGTTTTACATACTGTCAGTGACCTGAAACGTGAAGTAGTACTTCATTTCGGGAAATGCACTTCACAGAAATGTGTGCAGTTATAGGAAAGCAAAACATCATCAACAACCATATAACTGGGCAAAACAAGGAGTCTGCATGGAAAAATTGAACACTCCACCAGAATGGACTTAAAATAGTAAGAAACCACTGAAGAGCACATACGACTAATCAGAGTCTGAAAAATAAATGTGAGTTAATGAAGATACAAATTTTCACAATCTCACTAGGAAAAAAATTAAAATAAATTAGCCATTGTCATAAGAAGTAATGCTTGAAATATTATAACAGGGACAAAAAATATTAGTTAATGTTATTCTAGAGAAAAGTGACTGTAGAGAGATTTAAATCAAAATTAAATACCTAAGCTAAGAATCTGTCAGCCAATGCACCTCCAGAGGTATTCAGAAATACTTTGATAAATCATGCATATTCTTTAAGATGGATGAATTTGAGACTTTGGTCTGGAAACTATGTTAGTCACACTAGGAAACTTGATTTCTGAGGAATTCAACACAGATACTGAGAAAACAAGATGCTAAATAAATAATTTATATTGTTGGGATGAGACTGTGATATGAAAGTCATAAATAGATCTGAGAAAATTAAGAAAAATTAAGAAAAATAATGTGTGTTCACAGCACATTCTTTTCAGTAGTGATCTATAGGCCTGATTTGAAAAGAAATGCATTAAATATATCAGGTAATAGATCCCATATCTGATGATAGCTGTAAGCTTTGGATCCTAAAAAAATTATTAGGGGGAAAGTTAAATTAAAGTCAAGGAAGTTTCTTTTCAACTAATTTAAGGTCATGCCCTGAAGTGATCTGCAGGCGATAAAAATATGTAAAGTTTCATTAAATGGTATTCAGAACCTCATTAATAAAATAATATAACATGGCATAGTGGTCAAAAATACATACTTTGGCACAAAAAAGGAACTTAAAAATAAAATAATATGTTGCAGTAAGCTATTCTATTTCAAGAGTATTCCTCTGGAAATAGTTTTAGGGTATTATATTATTACACCACTTTTCAGAACAAATATTTACTTAAAATCTAGTGGAAAAAATACCCTTTATACTCTTCTGTTAGAAAGTATTGAAGCTGCTGAGTGCATATATGGAACATTTGAGAAATAATAATCTTGATAAGCACTTTTCTTACAAAATCTCAGTGGAACTAATTTTCAATAGTAAATTTACTAAAATTAACTTTTCTACAAGTATTAAACCAAACATTTATTTTCACCCATTCTGTGATATTTTAGTGACAAAGTGATTAGTGCTTAGCCATGAGTATGCAGTGTGAATTGTATACCTCATTCCTTTTTTAATTTATGGCCTTGTAATAATGACCCATGTAGAAAAGCACATGGTCCATTTATTGTATGAAATACTTCACTGCAGAGCAAGAAACAATGTCAGAAAAGGAAACTAAAAAATACAATAAGAGTAGCAAGTCAGAGAGGCTGGAATTGCAGTTTTACTTTTCAGTGTTCTCGATATAAGTAGATGGGTTTTCAAAGCAGTTTATTTCCAATGTCTTGAAGCAAGATTTTATGAGAAATCAAGCTTTCTAAACCACACGTAACAGTGAGAATACATTTATTTCAGATGACTATGGAATCATTGTACTAACTACCTTTTAAGGAGACTTTCCTTTAATGTTCTTGAATCAAATCACTATTAAGTAATAAAGTTATTTTCAACATTGTACTGAAATGTGTGTGCAGCTGAGTTGAAATCAAAAAGCTTCACAGAGGTTCATAAGTTTGTAACCAAAAATGTTGAGAAACTGATATTTAAATGGAACTGATTTTAATTTAGACTCATAGAGAAACTTTCAATTTAAGTAAGCACAAAATCACAGATAGAAGCCATAAAGTGTAAGGTCTGGGATAATTTGTACTCAAAATATTTCATGAAGTTAAATCAGTGAAACAAAATAATAATATGTATATCTTCAAGAACAATGGGGTATTTCCTTGTGAGAGACTCTTACAGGATAACAGCTCAGTCTTTCATGAGGTTACAACTACCCTTTCAAACAGAAATGGAACCTAGGCCTAATGAGATTGAATCTAGATGAAAGTTATTTCTCTCTTCTTTTTCAAAATACGTATTTTCTAATGTCTATAGACAAGAAGAAAAAAAAATTTCAAATCACACAAATGAGGGAAAGGTTCACGTATTTAATAATCTAAATTAAGTGTTTATCTAAATTTGGTGCCTTTCCCTGTGCTTTGTTAAAATATCCTTGGCAAAGGAAAGGAAATATGGCAATACCCTTTTAGCTTTAAATCTGTTTTCTCCATAGCTGGACTATCAGGTACCTAATGCATCTGTTCTTAATAGGTTTTAATTTTACTGTGGGATAAAAAGTGTCTCTAAAAAGAGATACTAGCAAACTGCATTCCTGTAACAACTCATTCTGCTATGTGTCAGAGAATTAAAACATACAAATTAAAAAGTAATCAAAATTGCATTGCAAGTAGAAATCAGGGTCTCATACTAGAAGAAATGAACCAAAAACAAAAGCTGAAAATTACAGAGAAAAATAAGACAAGGCAAACAAAATTATTTGTCATCCCTGTACTTTTATCAGTGTGTCAGAACTGAGTATTTAAAATAACAATTTTTATAAAATGCAAAAAGGCATGGTTTATATTATTGCTGCATGGTTATTAAAGACCTTTTTTTTTTTTTTTAAACCTTTATGTTGGTAAAGTGCCCTTGGACTGCTTTATAGGTAAGTATGTAGTAGATGGAATTGTGACATTTCCCCGCCACAGGTGTTCCTGAATTCATATTCTATGCTGGAAAATGTTGACTCAGGCATGATTTACCACTCTCTTTATAATATTTATAGAGTGACATGCAGAACCTACTCTGTGCTGCTACTCCAGTATTTCTTTTATTGATACGTGATGGAAATTGAGGCATGATCATGTATGAGCTGCAGGATTTACTCTAAAGCATAAAATGGCAGTTGATATCTGGAAATAAAGACTATATATATATAACGCTGCACAGCATATTTCCTAATAACTGGGTAGGAACATGCTGGACCCTTTCAATGCTATCTGGATTTTATCCATGTTTCTCAGTACTTCATAGTCATGGGGTATTTTTGAATAAAGTTACCGAAGTGGTTCAGTGCTAATACATGTGGAGCATCTGACCTTCAAAATCTGGCCTGTTTTTGAATACATGAGACATTTCTAAATAGATAAAATATTATAAAAGACATAATTTGCATAATCCCCTAATATTTTCATTATAGTGGTGTGAATATGCTGAGTATTTTCCAATTGGGCCAAAAGTTTAGTTTTACATGAAAGCATATTCATTCCTCTTGCAG
This sequence comes from Illadopsis cleaveri, assembly GCA_013399915.1. Taxonomy (NCBI): domain Eukaryota; kingdom Metazoa; phylum Chordata; class Aves; order Passeriformes; family Timaliidae; genus Illadopsis; species Illadopsis cleaveri. Next base: position 704,558 of record VXBB01018237.1, on the reverse strand, counting down.
GTATTGGCACACAATGGTTTTACTCAACATCTCTGGGAACTAGTGAAAGAATTTCATCCTACCAAGCATCCTTAATATTCACTTGTTATTTAAGCACCTAGTGAATTCAGATATGTTAATTGTAAATATAGCAAAGTGCTGGAATTAAAATGTGTCACCATATAATTTTATAAAAGTGCTAAATATATGATTCTTATTTTTCATATCTTTCACCTTTTGTGTTTCTAGAAAACAGGAAATTGTTTTATAATCTGATATGTACAATTGATTGACTGCTTTCCCTGTTTAATTGTGCGTATATCCAGCTGTTTGTGTCCATTCATTTGGTGAGTACTGCACTAGAGGCACCTGACCAAGTAATAAACTTTTGTTGTTAATGTGATGGACAAGGAAACACCATCTACACATTATGTACTGCCAGATATCCAGTAGATATATATTTACAGCACAATAGTTATACTGTGTGCACATATTAACAATCAGAAAAGTAGTTCAAATAACTGTGATGTAGGGACTATTCTGCATAGTATCTGCATCATAACTATCTTTTTGTCTTCTTTTTTAAAAATCTGGTATTATAACTCATCATTAAGCTGAAAAATTCTTACTGTCTCATGTTATATTTAGATATTTTAAAATGTCTAAAAGTTTGTCTTTTTAATCCGTTCTTATACCTGCCTACCATTGAAAACAGGAATTTTCATCCTAATTCCACCCTCAAAGTGATAACTGCCATTTGATTTCAAATGTATATTTCACAAAAACATCAAAAGGGACTTCTTGCATTGTTATTCTCCAAAAGTAAGGGAAGCTTTGGAAGGTGCCTCTAAGGAAAAAAATACTCTTTCTTCTTTTTTATACAGTTTAACCCTATTAAATAAATCCTCTGATGGTGACTTACTTTTATTCATGTTAGAATAAATCTAATGTCACTTCAATTAAATTGAATTGAATTAAACTAATTTTTTAAAGGCGTAAAAACTAAGTTTTCACTTCTAGCATATCTAAAATAACAGTAGGTCTTTGCCTCCTATCTGTTGAAGGTTTTCAATGAAATTATGTTTAAAACAGGTTGTCTCTGTCAGTTTTAGTGTAGTTGTAAACCTAACAGAATTCAGTATGGGATTAAATCCCATGAATTCACTATGGGATTAAACATCAAGTGAAGAATAAGGATGTGAATACGTGCTTCGTAGGACAGAATTCAAATGGGGAATGAACAAGTTCACATGTGATTAAGCACTTTTTTTCTGAAAAACAAGTAAGAAGTGTCAATAAGCCCATCCATGCAAAATTATCTAGCCAAACCTGAAACTTTCAATTTTGACCGTACAGTAAGGTCATTTAATTTGACCAAACTACAGATTTCAGAGGACCAAAGCCTTTTTTGTGTGTGTGTGTTTAACACACATGACCTTTTCACAAGACACTACAGAGACATCACTATAATTCCCTAAAAGTTTTTATGACTCCTCAGGGCACAAGGGTGACTGGTAAAACTTAAAATCTTAAATATTATAAGTAAAATACATATTCAAAACACCCTAATAGTCAAAAAGATAAATGTATTTTTGTGGAAGAATAGATTTTTTGAGCTATATCATCATTTTTCACACAGCAGATACCTAAGAAAGAGATTGCAGTGATATACAGCAGATATATTGTATATTGTTCCTTCTTTGCAGTAAGACAGAATAACTTCAGAAATAAAATTCCCGAAATATAGCACAAAACTTTGTCATTGTATCCATCAGAGGAAAATTAATTCCCTAGAGAAGTCTGCCAAGCTTCTTAACAAAAATATCCACACAATTTATGCTTCAATCACAGCCAAATTCTTTCAATTACATGAAGACTAACTGGAACATCAGCAGCCTCTCCAGTGGGCTATTCCAATTTCATTACTTTTATGCCAGTAGATGACAGGTTGTTGTTGAAATTGATCTCTTTTATAAGGTTTATAACATACTCTTCAAATTACTGTGCGTCTTCAGATTTTCTTCTTTTCTCAAAGGTCTTAAGAAAGGTTAATAACATCAACAATAAAGTCTTGGTTAAAGTAGCACTACTTAAAAGAATAGCTTTCACTGAATTTACTTTATATCTTATATTATCAACTGGCAAGGTCAGAATCTGTCATTCTTGCTTTTCTGCTTATTTACCTACATGAGCAGTGATTCCAATTATTTTTTAGAAACAACTCAAAAAACAAGATATTCCTTAGCTGTAAATAAGCCTGGCAAAAGTCTCAACAGCTGCATGTCTAAATGGTCAGAACTTCTCAAGGTCTATCTGGTGCTATCCTTGAACGGCTGCTGGTCCTTCAGTTTCAGCTGATGATTAGTCCTTCACCTAATAGACTTTAAATCTAATAGGGATTTTTCTACATTATAGCTTCAATCACTGCAGATGTACTTCAAGCATTTTAAAGTTCTTTTAACATACACATACATATACTTTCAAATGAAACCTGTTGATTTATCAAACTTTGCTTAGTACCTTCATAGGTAGAGTGAATGGAATTTTTTAAACTGCAATAAACTTTCTGAAAAGCAGAATTCCCATGAATACTATCTGGAAGAAAGCTAGTAGTCAAATCTATTAGAATTCTTTTAAAGCTGCTTCAAATATTGCCAACTTCTAGCATTTGTGCTGGATTTTTCATTACTGGTGTTGGCCTAGGGTGTGTGTTTTGGGAAAGCTTCAGCAGAAATTGTTCAACTATCTTTGACATGTGAATTGAGGAGAAAGGCATCGTTTGGCCAATGTAATAAAGCTGGCAAACTTTTCCTTGTAAAACTTTAATGCCTCCAATCTTTGGAGCAGAAGCTGACATTTGGAATGGTAGCTTCTGTATTATCTATCTTGCTTCTTTTGTCTTCATGAACTTGACCAAACTATGGCCAAATTATAAGAGCCCAAGCCACTAAAGACTGCAGTCGTGAGTTATTTCATTGAATTTTTCTACTGTGCCTACATAATCATTTAATATGTCCAAGCTACTCACAGGTCACAGCACTTACTAAAATGTCATTTACTAAACTGTACCTCTACTTTCTGCAAAAAGCCATTGGACATGCTCCAGCCCTTAACTGAATGTACTAAAAATCTGAATATGTTTAAGACGACTTTAAATGGCCTGGCTTGGAAAAGGGCACAGGGTCTGAGTCTGATGCCTAATTAGCTTCTCTTCTTAATGATGCAAAAGAAATTTCATAGTGATACAGAGGAGTCAGACAGACATGAAGACAAAATTTTGGAGTTTATCTGCTAAGAGAGAATGTGAGAATGAGAAACAAGATCTGTTAAAGCAAGAAGATAGGATTAGGGAAACAAAGGGGAACGTTGGAGAAGAAAAATGAATTATGAGCTGCTGGAACAAAGAACACAAGCTGAGAAAGCACTAAGTCCAGACATAGATCAGCACAAGACATGTTCTAAGAATGGCTGGGAAAAGGGAGAACAGCTATGAATACACTAAAAACACATTTATGATAACATCTGAATTTTCTACAAAGATGTAGAAAGTAATCTTGTGTTAGTTCATATAATATGTAGAGATCTGAACACTTGCTGCTAAAGCCACGAATTTATATTTATCATTCTAGCCTATGTTTTTTGTTTTTTGGGTTTTTTTTGTTTTGTTTTGTTTTGTTTGTTTTTTGGTTTTTTTTAAATGAAAGTGGCCCTTTACAAACAGGTTATCAGATGTAAGTGATTTCCAATCACACCAGCTTGGAAGAAGTTAATACAGCTTGCTGCCTTCATGGCTGTATCCTCCACTTTCAAGATCATGAAGTTATCCTTTGGCTAATTGCAGCTGTATTTGTTACCCAACAGATGTCCAGTTCATTGTAGTCACCCTTGAGCAAATTATCCTGTTGTCCTGAGTTAATACTTGCCCAGTAGTGTTTTTGTTTATTTTCCTGTTGCTTTCTTCAGTCCTCAGGGTCTGCAGCAGATGCTTATTATATTTTCTCTTTTGTCTTCACTATTATTCTGTCTGTATGTGAAATATTTTGCTGACATTTCACACTTTTGAAACTTTTGAAGAATTGTGGATGAAAAACATTAGGAAAAGAGATATGGGAAAAAGTGGTTGTTAACATCTGCACAGCTAGTGGAGTTTAGAAAAGGCACACAAACTGCCCTGAAGAGAAAGAATGTACTATTTCCTTCAGATCAGAAGGCATCACGGGCACACTTTCCTCACCAGCCACTTTCCCTTTAGTGTGGAAAAACAGCCTATTCTTTGAAACTTATTTTATTCTTGATTCCTTTGTGTTTATTCTTATCAACTACTAAACAATAGTAGCATGCCCATAGTGACTATTAATCTATGGGAATGGTATCTGAAACTACACACCTGCTGCTCAGTAAATGAAAAGGTCTCACTAAAAATACTCTTGAATACACCAAAATTCACTTGCAGTTTGAATAACTATAATGATAGGACAAGACTTTCCCTCCTGGGTCATCTTCAGTCCTTGGAAATGAGATTTCCCTAATCTAGTTCCTGAAAAAAATCCAATTATATTTATAACAATTTTATTGACAAACTTAACAAAGTAATGAGATGCTTCATTCTCCTAATGCTTAGTGTAACACATATCCTAGGAGACACTTCAGTCTACAATGAATCTTGTAACAAAAAAAGGAACCAAGCCCAGAAGTATCCTCTCTTCTTCCCTATTTTTCATGGGCATCCACTGTCCTAAACAAATACAGACTCTGCAGTCTCCTAAGTTTTTTCTGAGGAAGCACAGATCAACCTTTGGGTATCAATAATAAAGAGCATGAATACAATATTCTTGCATAGGTCATGTGGCACTCTTAAACCCAAATCTCAGCAGGGATTTGCAAAACAATAAAATGACGCTGAGCACATATATTAGACTAATTACTTTTGTCTGTTTCTCAGTCCATACATCCCTTCATCAAAGATATGAAGACAATATTCTAAATCTTACAATTAAGTGAGAATACAGGTTGACAAGGTTTTAATATCTTCCTAAATCCAGTAACCTGAGTCATGACACAAAGATTTTCTCGTACTACAAACGTAAAATGTGCTTTCAGTCTCTCTGTGAAGATATATAGTATAAAATGGTAGAAATTCAAAGTACAATCCTCATTTCAGAATTATACATTTAGACTTCAGAATACCTTAGACATTTCATAGTAGTGCAGAAGAGTACAATATATTCTTTACACATTCAGGTAGCTATGCTGGTCAGAAAACCTATGATTATCATCTTGATTACCTTTAATTGTTCTTAACTTCTCAAAATTGCTTCTCTTCAAAGAAGAGAGGCATGCCTGATAAAATCATTTAGTATTCTGCCTTGTGTTTAGAGGAGACATAGGTAAAGTAGTGAAAACAATCCTTAGTCCATCATATTGATGCACTAGTAAGAAACTAAAAGCTACTTTCACCACCAGTATTTTGTCTTATTTTTTAAATTTTTTAAGAGGAAAGTTAAACTGTGCCTTCAGTAATGATGCAAACATTATGGTCAAAGCAAATCTGACTCAGCACAACAGAACAAGAAGGTCCAGAAGTTGCCAAAAAAACCCAAACGGAACAGGCAAGATCACTCAGCAGTGTATGATTACCTTGACTATATAGCCAAGTTTATTCAACATTAGTGTCTCATACACAGAAATTCTGGTTGTTCCTGCACCCACAGTTCATATATGTTTATATAAACCACAGAACATTCAGTAACATCCAGGCTTTTCAGTACAGAGCTCAGCTATGAGAACATGGCTTTGATTTCTGAATCACTAATGGGGGGATTTATATCATGTAACTTTAGCTATTTAAAAGTAAGACCTTTCACTTTGAGATGCACAGTCTCAGCAGGAGGGAGATAAGCATGTCACAACGTAAATTAATTCCATTTATCAATCTTTTTCAAGATGGATGATTATATAGCTGCATGTTTCTCTTGACTTGTCTCTAGATGACAACTTACTCCAGTCATCTACCTTTTAAATAGCTGGTTAGGATAAGTGCATCATCCACCATCATAAGATTTCAGAAACCTTATTTAAAACCTAAAATGTAACACACAGACTGCACATACTGGGAAATAGTTAGGCATGGTGGTATCTACCTTTTTTTTTTTTTTCCCCTTAAACTAGGCTTTTTAAATGGTATCTCTTTTTACTCTCCTAGGAAAAACTATGCAAAGAAACTACGGTAAATACTGGTTTTGATGAACAAGCTTTTCCACTACAAAGACAAAAAAAAAGTAGGACCATATTTCACTCCTTGAAAAGGTTAGCAAACTATTTCGTAAAGTGGTTTCCTTGGGGCTCTCCAAAACAACTGGGCCAGCTCTATGCAGAAACAATGCACAGAAGATATAAGGGGACTGGAATCTTTTGAACCAGCAGCTGTGCTACCTGCGGCTCTCCATAACAAGCAGACCAATTCCATGTGGAAACAGAATGAGCACAAGATATAAAAAGATCAAAATTGTTTGAACCAGCAGCTGTGCTACCTGCGGCTCTCCATAACAAGCAGACCAATTCCATGTGGAAACAGAATGAGCACAAGATATAAAAAGATCAAAATTGTTTGAACCAGCAGCTGTGCTACCTGCAGCAGTTAATCTTTTCTGGCAATCTGTTAGAGACACACATTCCTCAGGCTAAGAGGACTAAGAGGCTTTTGCTGACTGCTGTTCCTCTGAGAGAAGCTAAGTCCAATTCTCTCTTCGTATTACTGGAACAGTTAAATAGTGAACTCATATAGGTATTAGGGGAAAAAAAGTCACTTTCATTTCCTTTCTTGGAAAGGACATTTTTGATCAGTTGCTTGGAATTAGCAACTTTGAATTGGCAGCTCATTTCTTAAACCAATTTTACTTAAACAAAATGGTAAAATATTGTACTATGAAGAAGCTAAAATTGTGTAAGTTGAAATGTATTTAATAATTGTCAGGTATGGGCAAAAAAGTATGCTCTCCTATGGACCCAGTATCTGCAGTGAAGACAAAATAAATTTTTGTTCTATTACATATAAATTAAACCTTAGTTTTATCTGCCTTTTAAAATACTGGGATGTTCTTGGGCTATTTTGATTTTTTTTTTTCTCTTTTACTGTTAAGTACTCTCTCTCTTTTACTCTCATTGAATAAATAATTTAAATAAAACAGCTTTCTGGCCCTGCAATACCTGGCCTCTTTTTTTCTAAGACTCCTATTTCTCCATATATTCTCTTTCACAGTTTAAGAGGCATCTTTTGCATTATTGATAATGATCTAATGCTTCAGAATAGTTTCCATTTCTAGCTCTGCTTTTTCAGAGTTACAAAATTTTATCAAATATTTTGTTGGTTAGAAGAGGGATATTTTATATTTGATTTACATTCCAGACATTATTTGTTCAGTCACAGAACAAAGTAGCTGTCTGGCCACATTTCTTTCAACAACTTTTGAGAAATAGAATAAGGGAAAAGATACCATTTCCCCCTAATATTAAAAAAAAAAAGAAAAAAAAAGAAAAAAAAGGTAAAGGTAATTTTGCATTTGTAACTATCCAAACACAGACCAAATACTCCAGCCCAAGGGCTTTGGGTGCAAGCATAGAGTCATTTAACCTTATGATACATTTCTAAGTTTTCAATCTTCAGTCAGCCCTCAACCACACTGGGAAGCTCTGCTGCTGGTTTCCTTTTATGTTCCTCCCAAAAGAAGGGGAGTAAATGAGTCACAAAATAGTGTAACAATAAGTAATTGCATTTTTGTGTGTGCCAATTAAACACCCTGCCCACGTTTTGTGCCTACCTTTATGCCTGATTCTGAACAACAGTAAGAACATAGAGTTGTCTGCAGGCATCAGGGAGCCTACGTATCCTGTAAGATGTATCTTCAACTGCCTTAGCAGCTCTCCTGTAGTATGGGTGGGCAAGAAGGTAAAAACAAAGATAACTTTTTTGGCTTCCATATTCAATATTTAAAAATATGTGAAGGCTGTTCTGGAAAGGTAATGCTCAGGGAGAATGAAAAGGAGCAGCATATCTTATTGTAATCATTCTATGACTATGGCATATTAATTTACTTTCAAGTTCAAACCCAGATTTTTAAGAAGAACCACATAGATCTTAAAAAGAAGAAACCATTACTTTGTTAAATAAGGGTGCCATCAACTAGTCTTTGATGACATAAAAAAACTATTTCTGATTATCTCTCTAGCTCATATTTCACTTTCTTCAAGTACCCGTGTTAAAGGCTTTCCCAATGCTACAAAACCAAATAACTTTATTGACTTAACACCAAAAAAAGCCCCATACCTTGTCCTAGGTCCTCTTTATGTAACTGTAAATGCACACCTTTTGTCATGTTTCAGTTTCCAAATAGTACTGTTTTAGTAGCTACTATATGTAAACTGGGAGAAATAATTTGAGATCTGTTTATATAACAGTCATTATATACAGGTATATGTCATTTTCTAAACACTTTAGTGAAGAAAACACTGAAGTTATAACATGAAAGCCTGTCTAAGCCTTGTTCAAGAAAGGTAAATCATTAATGAAGACAAAGATTTCAACCCTTTGAATCTGATAAACTCTGTGTTCATTTTGGTCTTGACAGTGTTCTAAATTATTCTAGCCTAAATTAAACTATTACTCAGCCTGTTTTTCTTGGACCATGAAGTTCAGACATGCTCTATATACTGAAAAAAGCCAGAAGAAATACTAGGGGTTTGTGCCATATGGAAGTATACCAAAGGCTGTTTCAGGTAATTTTTGTCTCGTGTGTTGAAAATACAGATCTATATTTGGTACTTAGAAGTTGAGTTCTAGATGGATAATAACTTTCTCATTGAAGGACTTTTGGGATATTTTCACTGAGGTGGATTAAGGATAAAAATGGAAGAAAGTTATTGATAGAATTTGAAGAAACAGCATACATTTTCAAATACCATCCAGTTCTCAAGAATTCAGATGATTCCTCACATCTTTTCAGAACTCTTATGCAACATAGTACAAATATCTCAGAATCTGTATCTTTTTCCAGATCGTGTCCCCCATTTTTCAGTGTACATAACATTCTCTGCAAATAAACCAAATTGTCACTAATTACCACATAGTGAAACCCAATCTTCCTCAAGACTAACAAACTAACATACCAAAGTAATATGGTGTAATTCTTGTTTCAAATGAGTTTCAAAAAGATATGCTAATGAACATAGTTAGTCTTCACTGAGAGGAAATTGACATTTTTATGTCCAAGAACTTGGTTTAAAACTCAAAAATAGCACTGTCTCTTGAAGAAACAAGCCAGGAATGAAGTTTTTCTAAATGCATTATTTATGTTTCTGGATATGAATAATGCTCTAAGCAATCTGACCAAGTTGAAGATGCCCCTTCAGGACAGGGGGGTTGGACTAGATGATCTTTAAAAAGTTCTTTCTAACTCATATTATTATATGTCTTTATATTGCATACCATGTTTTATATTCCATAAGGGAAAGGTTAAGTAATAATCTAAGATGCTTAAGTCTAAACAAGAAATGACTGGAGCTTCAGAAGACAGTGAGAAACATCTGAAAAATATAAACTGTTAAAACCTGACTCTTTTGCTGTCTCATCAGTTTAAAAAGATATCTTGAGTGACATATGGCAGATTCAAAACAAAAACAACCAAAAAGAAAAGTGACTCCTACAGCTTCTAGTTATGCTTCTGCTATCCACTTATAGCATACTGTGGATGATAAAACTTCAAATGTATTCAAAGGAAGACTAGTGAATGGAAAACACATTGAAGCTTACTAAACCTACAGGAAAACTAGAACAGCAAATTTTCTTGCTAACAAATGGTTACAGTCTTGAATATTGTATTTCTCAAAAATCTCCATTTCTAATGGTAATAACATCCTCACACCAGTAAATTATTAGTTTAACATAGAAGTGACTTTTTGGAAAGTCCTAGTTGTAACATTCAGTTTCTAGGGAAAAGTTCAGAATTCTTGTAAAAATACCAGAACACAGAGTTGCAGAAGACTTCAGATGTGACAAAAATATTCAGTAGCACTGCTGTTCAGTAGTATTCCCAACACAAGCAGAACAAAAGGCCTAGGGTATTCCAGTGAACCACAGGCTGAACATTAGCCAGCTGTGTGGTGTGGCAGAGGACAAAAACATTTTGGGTGCATTAGGTAGAGCACTGTCAGCAGTTTAAAGAAGGTGACCCTTCACCCTTGCTGAGCCCCAGTGAGACACATTTGAAGTACTGGGTTCAGACCTGGGCTCCCCAAGAAAGTGAGACATGGATTTACTAAAGTAAGCTCAGCAAAGGGCCATAATTAAGGAACTACAGAATCTGTCATGCAAGGAGAGGCTGTGAGTGCTGGGAATGGTTAGCCTAGAGAAGAGAAAACCTCCTTACTAATGGAAGAAGGCATAGCAGATGGACCCAGAATTTTCCCAGTGGGTCCACTACAGAACAAGAGGAAATGGTCAAATTTTGAAATAAAGAAAATGGCTTCTGAACATAGGGGAGCACTGTTTTTACTGTGAGCATGTAAAATTTTGGAAGAGGTTGTTCGGAGAGGTTGTAAAATCTTGATCCCCATCCATGTTCAAAACCCAAACAGACACAGAACTGAGCAGACCTTGATCTGAGCAGTGGGTTTGGACTAAACAATCTCCAGAGATCCCTTCCAAACTCAACCATTCTGTGAATCTAGGTAATAATACAATCTACTAGTAAAAGCAAATCAGTTCTTAAGAAATTTCATTCAAACACACACACACAAAATCCAAGTATCTAGAATTAAAATATTAACAAATCCTTGATTAGGTTTTATTTTTTTCTAATGATTTTATTGCTGGGATATGCACCACAAGTTAGATACTATTTTGGTTCCTATAGAACAGAAATAATAAATTAGGCCATCTGACACCAGATAATAAATCTGGAAAGAAAGTCAACATGTGGGACGAACTCTGACAATAATGCTGAGGTATTCTTTTTTTCCTTTGGGAAAAAGGATTACACAAGACTTACCTATGCAAATAACAGTGAGAGAAATTACAAAAAATATACAGATTTGTTTTTCAGACAAAAAATTACATGCATCTTATGAGTGTGTAAGACTGTTATATCTTTTATTTAATGAAAATGTGCAATATTAGAATGAAAAATATCTAAACATTTGCAATTATTCATTTTTGAAATGATCATTAAAAATTCATAAATCTAATCAAGTTTCTCATTTCAGATGAGAGATCAAACCTTAGTTCTGTCCACAGACAACAAAAGGATTGTACTCACTCTGACAGATTTTTCCAGTCATACATTTTTCTGTTTCCCAAATTCCAAGAATGCTCAATATGCTCAGAACATGATATTTTGCAAGTTTACAAGGCTCTGGTCTTTGTGTTTTGGATCAGACATCAGACCAGCATTTAGATGAAACACTAGCCATGTTCTTAAGAAATCATAAGTATTTACTATGTGTGCTCACTGTTCTGGGAATGGAGACTGGTCTGTTTTGGAGTCAATTTATGTTTTACATCTTCAATTAATACTTTTTTATCAATGTAGCTTTGCAAGCTTAGCATGCTAAAAGAACATGTTATTATTTCTTTACAGCAAAGTAAGCACCAATACTCCAGAGGAAGCCCAAAGTGAGAGTGTTTACTGAGCTCAGTGTTCTGTTTTATTTAATTACAGAGTAACAGAATACAGAATTGCTAAGGTAGGCACCTATGTAGGTCACCTTTCCCAACTGGCCTGCACATGCAACACCATGTACAGCAGGTCACTCAACACCAAATCCAGATGGTTTTTTAACNTCCCAACTGGCCTGCACATGCAACACCATGTACAGCAGGTCACTCAACACCAAATCCAGATGGCTTTTTAACACCCTCAAAGATGGAGACTCCATAACCTTCATGAACAATCTGTCTCAGTGCTTTATTGCCCTAGCAACATTTTTTTTTCTTATTTTTTATTGGAATTTTATGCAATTTACTGAAATTTCTTTACTATCACCCATCAGGTATTTAAATATGTTTAAAAAAATCCCCTCAGCCTTCTCTTTTCCAATATAAACAAGTCCAGCTCTCTCAGTCTATTCCCGTATGCTTCAAATCCTTAATCATCTTCATATCTGGAAGTATGAGAGATTTGCTCTATATTCATATCCACTAAGCTGAAGATGAAACAATTTTGCTCATGTTTCCACATACTAAAATTATTAATGTAGGAATCATAGACAGTATGTTCTCACTGTCACCACTGTCAATGAACTCATTACAAAGGCTGAGAGAACTTTCTCCCCTGTTTGAAATAGGAGATAGACCCATCTACTCTGAGAAGATAATTTCAGGACATTTATCTCAGGCTGGCCAGATAATTTCATCTAGATGAGAATTATGTATCTGAACTTAATGGGGCTTGAAATTTCAGGCAGACTTCTTTTTTAGGGTTCCTGGTGTTTACTTCTTCATAGTTTTCTGCTCTGCTCTCTAGAAGAGCTAAATACTCTACTTACACACTACAAGGAATACAATTTCTGCCATAAAAATCTGAATTCTGCTTTAGGGTTGAGACATGCAGAAGTTAAATATTGCATTAACCAGTTAACAAATAATTAATTCCTGTTGGCTGAGACTTCTAACACCCTTCGAGTCTAAAATATCTGAAGAAAAGAGTGCAGTCACCATTTTAATGAAAAGTTGAACAATTCACCAAGGGGTGAATTTTGCAGAAAATAAGCAAGTATATTTACAAAAATGCATGTTTAAAAGAAAATAAACACAACCTCTCACACCATGAAAGAATTAAATGACATGTTACTACCTATAAATATTGACTGAGACAATCAATTTCATTTTGATTTGGGATAAATAAGATTGAATGTTCTTTACAGCCCATATTCAATATTTTCAGAGAAAAAACGCTTTTTTTATACAAGTTCTTTATCAATCTATATTCCTATATACTAGGGAAATATTTTATTAATCTGTTTGCAAAAGTCAGTCATTTCAATAGGAAGAATATATTATGTTCAAAAGAAGAAGCTTTCTTTAGTATGAGAACAAAGCCTTCATCCACACAGACTTAGAGATACTAGAGATACATGCATTTGCTTCAGCATTTTGTTTGACAAAAGCATGCTTCATCATCTGCATTAGTTTCACTTAAAACTTTCAACATACTTCTTTATCTTTCAGCTACTTTTATGTTTCCATTAGTTTTATATGTTCTTATTTGGGATGGAGAATGGGAAGCAAAACAGTTATGGGATGACACCCAACAATCAGCTAAGCTGGGTCTTACATTTTTTCTGATAATCTCTTTATCTCTCTCATACAGCAGCTACACTAGACTCTGCTGCAGCTTTTACCTTGTGCTGAACAAGATGCTTTAAGTTCTGAGACTCAATGGAACTTGCTATAAAGAAAGTCCATCGGGTTTTTACAGAAAATGTTCAAGGTATAAAATGGAAAACTACTTTGAAGAAAAACAGAACCACCAGTACTTAGGAAAAGATATTCAAATATTTGTTTCAAAAAAATAATTTTATTTTTCCTTATTTCTTACTTCTACCTGTGATTAAAGGGGAAAAAGCAGAATTACATACAGCAGCCAATATGATTTTGACAATTTGTATAAAATAACAACGTACTAAAACTACTATTGTTAGATTAAATTTAACTTTGAAAATATTTGTGGTGGTTTAGCACCAAGTATTAATTAAACTGCAGGTAAATTAAGCTCTACCCCTTCCTGCAACCAGGACATTAGCCACCCCTTGTATTTTACTATTTATGTCTTGCCCAGACCCTATACCTTCCAACTACTGACATAGAGACATAGACATAGACATAGACATAGACATAGACATAGACATAGACATAGACATAGACATAGACATAGACATGTGTATGTGAGGCACAGGGTACAATTGCAATCATCCAGTGGTTGTTTCCACCATTTTAAGCAAATAGTCCTTGTGTTTGCAGGTTTGCAGGTTTGCAGCAGTGAGATGCAATCAATCTGCCAGGCCTCCCCATATTTACATTTCGACCATCGCTCCCCATAACACAGGGACTTTACCTGCCAGTATCTGCTTGCCATGGCACGTGTTTCACCACTGTGGATAAACATATATTCCTCTAGATAGTCCAAATCCACCAAAGCAAGTAATAATCTATGATTCTATATGGATGGTTGAACCTCTTCAGTACCTTGGTTTGATCTTGCTCTCTCTTTCCTAACAGTAGATACTCTATTGTGCATGAGCCAGTATTATAACTTTTGGAAAAATGTTGACCATTTAGTAGAAGAGAGGAATCAAGCTGAAATTCAGTGAAACTCAGACTCCATGGAGAAGAAAAAGTCAGAGTGCAATGGACTGTAAAACCTTGAGTTATTACTTTGAGCAATTTAATTTCTGAAAGGCACTACAGTGTTTTAAGAATCACTTAAAATCCTTTTAAAAAGGATTTATGAATTCCTCTATCATTTTCTTTGATTAACACTCATTACTACTTTAGATGCTATCACTGAATTGCTACCAATGCTATTGAACTAAAACCTGGATTAGCATATTTCACTTTGTTATAGTAAAATAGCATAACTATTTCAAGAATGAAGCATTTTAATATAGTCTCTTTTAAAATACTTATGTGGTTCTGCTTATATAGGTTAAAAAAACCCCTGTATTAATTTATACACCATTTCTTACATACAAGAACATCCCAGAAAACACAGTTACTTTTGTTTTACTAAAAATCTTTTCTAGTCCACAGTTCTACAAGATAAAGCTGGAAAATATGCTAGGTGCTTTCAAATTTTTAGAGATACAGATATCTTATTTGAATCAGTGAAACTGGACATTTAAGTCACCTTCATTTTTGGAATTCATAATGCCACATAACCCAGTTCTCAGTTTTTACATTGTTTCATCATAGGCAAATCTCCCACAGAAATGGGTGTTTTCATTATGAAAGCTCTCAAGCTAGGCCTACATTAGAAATCCAGTAACGGTGTGTATGGCCTGCAGTTGTTGAGTCAGACAAAGCAGACGTATTCATCAAGGGAGGGAACTATTTTACACCATAATTTAGTCATTTAAATGAAATTATGCCTTACCATTATGTCATCAGTAAAACCATGTCAACCTTCCAAATATTCTCACATTATAACTTACTTTTAACTTTGCAGGGTGTTGAAATCATATCTGTGCCTGATATTATGTGTTACAAAGAAAAGTAACACAAATACAAAAAAAAATTTCATAATAATAATTTAAGTGATAACTTAAATAGATTTTCAGTGTTCTCACTATACTAATTGACTTCCAAAAAAGGAATTAGCCATGATTTGCTTGGCATTAAACAAGTTCTGACTAAAACTGTGAAAATCTAATGCAAGAGAAATTCTAGCCAGTAGTTTAAAATACGTGTGTACAACATCAAGAAAATAAAAGAAAAATGTGTAAATAAAACATAACTTTTTTCCTGTAAATCTTAGACATAACACAGTACTCCTCAGTTTTGAGCTGTAATTATCCATACATAGATTTTTAGAAAAAATTTTTGGTCCATAACTTCAATAGCCTCTCTTCCAGCTGTAAAATGTACATTCTTTCATTATCTCCTGTTTCGCCTTCATTTGGCTGACAGCATGTATCAATGGGACACATCTGCAGTGATAAAAACCAATTAGCCACAAGAAGAGACAGACGGAATAGATACAATTATTATTAATTATATAAATACAACCTAGAATTTCTAAGCATTGTTCACTTTCTAAATGAACAGTTTGAATCAATCTCCAGTTTATAAAAACACTGAATTTTACTCTGAGCTGTCAATTCATCCCTGATTTTTCAATTAATCATGCTAATATGTGACCTTCTCTAGATTTCTATAGGAAAACGGGGGCTGGGGAGAAAGAGATCTGAGACTTCCAAAACCAGTTCAAAGTTATGTGGCTGATGCTAGTATTAGGATATTTTTTTGCTTTTGAATTATTTTGTCTGTGCCATTGAATGTCAACAAGAGGATTCTTAGGGTAGAATAAAACTATGCTCACACATGTGAACAAATACACAAGTACTGTACTAAGACACCTGTGTATTATTCTTGCTATTTTACATGGTGAGACATGAAATAGTTGGGAACATTAATCTCAGCAAAGAGGCAAAGAATAAACTAAAGGACAACTGAGGTAAAAAATATCCAAGGAAACAACAAAGGAATTAAGGCATCTGTGCAGAGAAAAGAACATGCACACTATGAATGAAAAGTTCATTTTTGAAGGTAATTATCTAACATAGAGCATGTGGCAGGAGTTTAAAGTTGATCAAGAGCATAAAGTATATGTTATGAGATTGTCACTACACATTATGTATAACGACACAGCACATGTAACATTCAATATAAAAGAAATGTTCATATGGCAAAAACCATTTAAGTGTGAGCTGATGCCTTTCTCCCCACATAAAAGGATTTTTTTTTTGTCATTTTGATTACCAGTAATTTTCCTTATGATTGAGGACAACATGTTTCATATGTTGTTTGTTACAATTATCAGCCCAGAATAATCCAAACATAAGTAAAATAATGACCTTGGTGTCACTGCTATCAACATAGTAACTGTTTAAAATTGAACTGCAGTAGAAGCAGAGAACAATGGCCAAAGTTCAGAAAAACAGATGACTTGTAAGAATTTTGCCATGCTCATAAGAATTTTCAGAGATACAGCAACAGGAGTCCTTATGGCCAAACAAAGTGCCTTTCATAGTATCCCTGGAACAGCAACATCGGTGATTGCTTTTCTCTTTTCAAAAATTCCCATAATTATCTATATCACTAGCATTTAATTTGCTGCAAGCACATTACTAACAAAACTAGCATCTAATCTCTCTCTCCCAATGATTTAGGTATGTTAATTTTCTTTATTTTGCAAGCCATTATTTTCACAAATCGCTTCTCACAGCTGGTAATGACTGATTTGTAAGGTATTATTTAAACTGGAATAATATACTTTTGTCATATTCTGAAATATTTATTAATAAATTTATAGAACATGTAGCTCATCATCAGTAACTTTCTGTTTTTGTCTTTGCTATATAAACCTAGAGGGGAGGATATAATAGCAGGATCTGTTCGTAAATCGTGCATTGCCATGTCCTAATCCTAAATGAAAATATCGTCTCCAAACATCTACAAAAACTAGACAGGTTCTTCAGATCTGATCCAACTTTTGCAGAACAGCTTCTTAAAAATTCAATGTGTAAGCAGACATTCTACCTGAATCTTTTTATACATCTAGTGCTATGTACAAAAGTGTCTGCAGAAGGTGACTGCAGTGGTGAGCAGATTATTTCAGCTGATCTATCCTTCTAAGAAAACAAGTTAAAATGGATGATAGCTATCTTACTGTTAAGCTCATTTTTCAGGCTAGCAGTCATCCTGTCCTGTTAAGAAAGATAAATTTTGTTGCCCTTTTTCAAGATTATACCTAACAAATATGATGACTGGTTTTGTTTTGTTGAATTGTTTTAGGCTCTGAAATCTCTTTTAGGTTATTTTATGTCACATACCTTGGTATTTACCTAGCCTTTTTTTATTGCTGAAATACTTAAATAGTCCAAATATTGTGAGTCCCATTATTGCAGGTACTGCACAAAGACACTAAAAAGCCTCCTTCCAAATTTCTGACACAGGAAAAAAACATTAGAACTCCTGAACATGCAGGTTTGAAGAAAGTAAAAAAAGATATAACAGACATAATGAGATAAACCAAAGGCAGAAACCAGTGGAAGGTGTTTACTACATATTTTTTTACATTAAAACATGTTGATTCATTAAACCTGGAATTGTTATTAGAACAAGATAGATTTAGACCAATAGGGAAACTCAATAATTTTTATTTGGAAAGAACTCAATTAAAATTATAGTAATTAAACATTTCCATAATATTTTGTTGTACAAGACATATTAAAAAATGACAATATTTTTCCACCTAGCATTGCTCAGTACCAATGACCTCAGTGCATTTTATGCATGTAAGTTGTTTGGCTGAATTTTCTGTATTTTGTAATTGAAAAGGTATCTGAAGCAGAAGAAGGTTGTCACAAGGATAAGATATTAAAGGTGAAGAAACCCAGGATAAGATTAAGGTCAGCTTCATTTGCCAGAGTGGTTCACAGAAATGTCCTTTCTGTATAATCAGATGAAAAGGGTACAGGTCAAATGTGTATGCCTCTGAAAGTAAAAAGAAATAGTCATGGAATGGATGTACTTAGTGTCAATTGTCTATTTTTCACTCTGTAAATAGGCAGGCAGCACTGTTCAATATGGAAGGTGATTCTGGTACTTCTCTTTTTTAACACGATACTTTTATACAATGTAAACAGTTTTAGACAAAAGGAAAAGACATACTGTCTGTTACTACTGCCACTGTATTTCAAAGTCACAGCCATAGTCTGAAAATTAAAAAATTAGAGACCAGCTCAGTCAATTTACTTCCATCATTTTGTACTTTTAAAAATTTCATTAAGAGATCACACATCTAAAAGTTTACCAATTTCTCAATTGATACTTTGAAAGCCTTCTTGGGTTTTTATAACTTTCACAGTCATGTAACTTAAATAATCAATTTTTAGTAGTTCTGTCTTGAAGGTTCATACAAATTTCCAATTAAAAATATCTCACAGGAAAAGGAGATAAAAGACACGAGAAAATTTTTAGCATATGAGGGGCAGCTGAACGATCTGGGGTTGTGTAGCCTGGGGAGAAGAAGGCTCAGGGAAGACCTGATCACTTCCTACAACTACAGCAAAGGAGGCTGTAGCCAGGTGAGAGCCATCCTCTTCTCCCAGGCAACAAGTGAGAGGCCAAGAAGACATGGCCTCAAGCTGCAGCCGGGGAGGTTCAGGTTAAACATCAGGAGGAATTTCCTCATGGAAAGTTTTGTTAAACACTGGAATGGACTGCCCAGGGAGGTGATGGAGTTGCCATCCATAGAGGTGCTCAGGAAACAGCTGGATGTGGCACTTAGTACCAAGGCCTAGTTGTCAAGGTGGTGATCAGTCAAAAACTGGACTTGATTTCAGAGATCTTTTACAAGGTAAATTATTCTGTGATTCTGTGATTCTTCTTGGTAGCTACAGAGAGAACAACCTTTAAAGAGAGAGTAGCAGGAATAGTAAAAAAGGGTACTAAAAAAATAAAAACAAGACAATCCTAAAAAATTTCCTAAAGGCAAATTGTTCCTTATTTAAATTAGCTTAAAAATCACCATCTGACTCCTTATTAGCTGCAATATAGAAATAAGACCTATGAAGTCATAAAACTATGCCATCTCAAAAAGCAGAGAACAAGAGTGAAATTGTCTTCATTTATTTTCATTTGCAATAGACAAAGTGCCAGATCTTCCAACTGCTAGATTCTCTGAACTAGGAAAATAGTATCAGTTGAAATGATTGAATAGTGAAAGTTCCAGGGGATCAAGACATCGTGGTGCATAGTTAGGAAAGCGAAAGCCCTAGCAATATCACTACTTTCCTATATTAAAAATTAAATCAAGGTTCATGTTAAAGCTTATCAAATGTGATATCAAGGAAGACAAGGATTTCAAACATTTTGAGAAATTGGTAAAAATTAAGTAAGTGGAGTTGGATACTTAAAATGTCCAGCTGGCAAAAGAGAGTCTGACAGAGAGCTGTCACACCATCTGTTGTGCAGTACAATGTCTTTCAACAATTCAATACAGAATCTGTCTTCTTCTTGTCTCCAACACTATTATCCAAAGAAATTGAGTGTCATGAAAAATTCTAGAATAGTGTCAGTGTCCCAAAAAGAGAATCCACTAATAGCTCTTTCAAAGAATTTCCAAAAATCATTCTAGTCCAGAAACAATAAGGTATTTCAGAGTACCATACCAGGGATGCAGCTGTTGGATCTTCGTAAGATGAAGAACACAGTCCTCCACTTGGACACCTGAAAATTTCCTTCTAAATCAGTGGTGATGATGTGTAAAAAAGCCATCCCAAACCTTGGCTTGCTAGACAGTCATAGAAATCTGTATGAGCTTCTAACGCCTTCAATATTTAAGACTGAAAGAACATGGAGCCAAGGAACACAACATCTTGCTAGCAAAAATAGTAAAATAATAACATTTTTTTCATACTAAAAAAATTAACAATCTTTCTTCCTACAGTATCACTGTGGCAGTGTCTGACTTCTCTGATCAGGGATAAAATACTTTATCTGAATTATAAGAAAAATTATGTTACTACTCAATTTTAGTATTCAAAACCACCTTATATCCATTCCTTCATGTATCAGCATTGCTCTTTGAGTCATTCATATTGATGAAAACTGGAATGATATTGATACATGAATATTCTCTTTTTATTATGTCTAAGCATTTTGTAGTAGATTTGATCTGTGCTTATTCTGAATGCTAAAAAACTTCCCAACACCTTGAATCCTATGATCTGTCATACCACCAAACTAACTTTCCCATACTAAAACATTTTATTTTCCTGACCGTATGATCAAAAAGCTTTGAGGTGTGCCTCACATGCCATCTTCCTTTCAGAGACTTTCTTGTTAAATGAAATGTAGAGTTCTTAGTTTCACTTGTGGTGTAATTTTTTTCTTAAATCATGTAATATAAATTTGTACTGGGTTTCTATTCACAATCAGTCAATCAATGTCATCAATTATGAGGACAGCTGTAGCAAATTCTATTTAGCAAAGAGCCTTTGGAGTTCAGATAAATGTTGTTATTTTATAAAGGTAAATAATTAGTAAGATAAAGGAAAGAAATCGATATAATTGATTTTTTTTCTCAATTCCCTTTTAGTAGATAATACCAAATACTGAAATTTATCCATCTGTGTTTTCATATGCAATCAAATGGACTTCTGAGGGAAATATAGCATGTGAGAAATATGAATGAAACATTTTAAAAGCCCTCTCTCCTCACTCAAACAATTTAAAATATTGACAAGTTTAAACATGAAAACTACAAGAATAGATGAGCAACATTTTTAACTTCAGAATATAAAACATAATGCAACATCTAGTGTGAACTATTAAGTTAGAACTTCTCTAACACAGAAGGGTACTTGGAAACACACAAAACAGAACAATGGCAAATACATTTAAAGTAGAAATACCTGTGTTGGAAATTCAAAGTTCACCTAAAGGTACCTCAAAGAAAATCTTCTGTGATCTCTATACTTCTTGCTTCTTTTTCTTCAGAAAAATTTTAATGCCTCTTAAATGACAAATAGTCTTCTTGTAACAAAGTTGGTGACGGGTCTGGAGCACAAGTTTTGAGTGGCTGAGGAACCTAAGGTTATTTAATCTGGAGGAGACAGAGGTGAGAACCTTGTCCTCCCCTACAACTACCTGAATGGAGGTTGTAGACCAGTGGGAGTCAATCTCTTCCCTTAAGTAACAAGAAACACAATGTGAGGGAACAGCCTCAAGTCGCAGCAGGAGATGCTGGGATTGGATATTAGGAAAAATTTTATCACTGAAAGGACAGCCAAGTATTGGAACAGGCTGCCCAGGGAAAGCAGGCAGCCTAAAAAGTTTAAAAGATTGTGCAGATATGGTGCTTAGGGAAATGGTTTAGTGGTGGACTTGGCAGTGCTGGGTTAACAGATGGACTTGCTGATCTTAAAGGTCTTTTCCAGGCTGAATGATTCCACGATTCTATGAACCTAAAACCTTTATATGGACTAGATACATCATGGAGAAGGCACATGTGCTGTTGTATACACACAAAACTAAAGCTCACAGTCTTGGTGATGTTATGAAGGAGAGGAAGGCAACATGTCACAGTGATGTGTAACAGAGAAACAAATTATTACATTGGTCAGAAGAACAAAACTACAATAGTATGTCAGTTGACAATTTTAATTCAAGATAAAGGACTGGACTAGATGGCAACTTGAATTCCTTTCATTGCTGTTAAAATACTGATCGAAGCCAGGAGATGCCTTACTGTTACTCAGTAGTTAGAGGGCCAGTAAGGCCTTTAACAGCACGTGCATGGGAGGAAAGAGTGGATATTTTGGACATAGCACTATATAGGAAGTGATGGGGTGGCAAAACTTTATGTGATTATTGCAAAAGTAAAATGGATTTTCATCCTAAGACATCTGGGCTTTACTCTATACTAGCATCTAAGGAATCCTGGTAAGAGGAACCCTAAATACTAGAACTCAGATTTAGTGAGCAAGGGTAGAAGAACTATGATTAAGCAAAGGCCTAAAGCCTAGCAGCTACATGAGAAAAGAGATTACAAAAAATACACTAGTACTGGGATGCAAGTGAAAAAATGAAGATTAGATTTCATAATATACCTGGAATTCTGTTCCAAATGGTATAGAAAAGGAGTTCCACGGCTGAGACAGGAGAATGACAGTTACGTAAGGGAAGTCAGTGGTGGGAAGATCTGGAAATATGAAGGACAACACAGGAAAAAGAGAAGAAAAAGAGCTTGATTTGATTATCAAGAAAAGTAATGATTAATAAGATTGAAAAATTAATGAGAAAATGGTAAAAGAAAATTAATGGCACCTATGATAATTTTAGAGGTTAGCTTTTATATTGGTTGGAAGACAGATTAGGAATGCTACCAGACAGCTGTGAAGGAGACCTGTGTTACAGTTAGAGCAGCACAAAAGCAGCGCAGGTTCACCAAGGTAGAGAAAAACATTTTCTGAAATCCTTTAAAGGAATAATCAGCACAGCTTTCCAGCAGTGAAGATGTACAACAGACTCTGAGATAAAGAGAACTTGGAAAAAGAAGAAGAGTATAAGAAAGACAGCACTTACACACAATAACTGAGATTGTAATAAAAAAATTGCATACAGCCTTATCTTTGAATTATTATATCACATTTATTTGCTTTCTCTCAGGTTCAGTGACTCTGGTGGCACATTTTTTACTTATCTGAATAAGAGCTGAAATTCCCGAGGTGATTTAAAATACCTCTTATTACAGTGGTGACATATAATCAAAATTTGTACCTCAAAATATCACAGCTACCAGGGTATGGTTTTAAGTCATATTTTTCCTCCACAGGAAAACAGCGAGACCCATGTGTGTGTCACTTAAATTAAGAACTTATTACCTGATCTTCTCAAAATGGCCACAGAGAGGGTCAGTACATGTCTTCAATTATGTTGAATTACAATGCCAAAGATCACTTCACTGTTTGGACCTTTCAGATCCAAGGCTGGATCACTTCAGGGTCTTCAAAAGGTTGTATGCAACATCATCCATGCAAAGATTTGTGATTTTGTTTATGCCTTTTATCTTGCTCTCGTTAGAACTGGCCTTTTGAGCAAAATATTTATTATTGCACGTGTAGAAAAATAAAGAGGTTGTGGAGGTACCAGAAACACAGAGCTTCTGCAAAACTTTTTGGACTAAAATTTTATTACCTGATCTTCTCAAACTGTCCAACACTGAAATTGCTAAACAAAACAGTTCTTCCTAATTCTCAGTTCCCAAGTGCTGCTTTCTATTTAGTAATGACTTTATCTCGTTTATAAGCCTCACCCTTGTAAGGGATTTTTAAAGATAATATACCAAATTCCTCTGTTTTAAACTTTGTCCTAGATATAGAACTAGGCATGCTCAGTCATTAACAAACTGTGAAGACATAGGGACAAAAATTATTTATTCCATACTGCATTTGGGATTCTACACTCTTTACAGAAATGGTAAGTACAAACTCTTGAGTTACAGGGGTTTTATCATGAAATAGATAAACCATGTACACTGAAACTGTGAAAAACGTTTCTCCCTAACACATGTCAGGTTTCAAGCTGAAGCAGTTTTACAGACTGGTTATGGATTTCTACAAAAGAGGTTTTTAATATGGACATCCTAGCATACTTAAGGCTAGCAGAGCTGGTTGGAACTCTATATTATGGTTTTAAATTAAAATGATGTTACTTGATGTTAGTAAAGATGAATCAACTGAACACACACAATAACATGGGCACATATGGGGTATTAGTCAGAAATACACAAGTTTTAAACTGACTGTATTTATCAAAAATTACAAGAAATGGAAATACTGCTGTGTTTTTATATACCTATTGCAACTTATATTGCAATTATTAAGCAATTCACATCACTTAATATAAAGTGCTGCTGCAGGGATACAGCAGAATCACTTTTTTCCTATTAATATTTCTCATTGTGTACTTTAAAAGTAACTCCTGTGAGAAATTTTGGCTGCTAAATTAAGTAAATCAATTAAGAGATTATTTAATATTACCTCTTAAAACTTTTGGAAAAGAATTATTCGATTAGAAGCCACTAATATATGAAACAACTTAAAATTACTTCTTTCTGATTTGTTTTAATATTTTGACTTTACAATAGATTGGTCATTAGCAGTTAACTAGAAGAACTTTCTTCATTCATTGAAATGGATACAGTGAGGTGAATTTTAAAGGATTCGCAGATCCAATTTGTAATCCTATGAAAAAATGCTTCAGCTTTGCCACAGTTACACAGCTTACTCTTCATTTACAAAACATAGACCTTCTTAAGTCCCCAAACCAATTGCAGAAGCCAGGCCTAAGGGTACAGCTCTCTATACATTCATTATGGTGATCCAGTAAAACTGACTGCCTTTGGAGATATTTGGTCAGTCTGTGTGACCAGATGAAACAACCCTCTTAAAGTGATTTTAACAGCAAGAATAGCATACTTGCTACAGGTTTTTAAATTATAAAGCATTCCATCTATCTCTGTCTTACCTCAAGGCTTAATCTCTGCCAATGCTGATGTTGAAACAGCAGGCACCTCAGTCTGTTTCTCTTCAGCAATACACTCCTTTCACTTTTGATCCCATTATTCTGAGTGGTCCTTTAACCTCCTATTTGCAAGAACCTTCTCCTATCCTTACTTAAATCACAAATGCTTTCTGAAGGGTTATTTATCGGTTTAGAACATTTTTTTCTGACAGCTTCCTATTAAACTTGCACAATTTATTCACATCACAGCACAACATCTCAGTTATCAGATAAATTAATGTTGCAAATCTACTACAGACTACTGGATAAGCCATTTTTTAAACATTGAAAATAAACTTAATAAAAAGAGGAATTTGTCAATGCTGCATTAATACTAAGAATTAGTTTTGTTAGTAAATCCTACCACTCAAACAATAAATGTTCAATTTTGAAATAAGAAAGACCAAGGACACAGAACATCATTTAAACATAGACACTCTGGGTTTCTGTATGTGTAGTCCTCTTTTTCCTGTAGTTTGTCTTCTTATTTGGAAACAATTCTACCTAAACTACTACCTTTGTGGCTAAAATAGCATTTTCCCTTGATAAATTTTTGAATCAATCACGTAGCTTTTTTTCCTTGCCAATGTTTCTGGAATTATATTGCATGAGGGGAAAAGCTTCAATAGATGACACTGAATATAATCCCCCAAACCAGTCTTCACTAAATCATATTTTAATTCTGAGAACATTTTTCTATCTTCCCTATTCACTCGCAAGTTCAGGACTACAGGTTTGAATTCATGCTGGGAGAGCGAGGAAATAAAACTCAGTATAGGAAAAGGCTATATATCGTAGGCTATCATAGCAGAAATATTGAAGGACAATTTGAATGTTTTAGGAAAAAATGGCCTTTACCAAATTTTTGCTAGATAGAAATCAGGTACTTGTTGACCAAGATGGTTTCCAAATTACAGAAACAAGAAAGGAACAGTGGCCGTAGTTCAGAGTGGTGACTAAAACACCTAGGTATCTAAGAAATAATAATAATAATATAAAAAGATACCATTCATTCTCAGTTTAGTTGTTGGTTTAACAAAATGAATACTGGTGACATTGGCATCAAAAATCAGCATCAAAACCAAGAAGTTTCATGTTTATGGCAAAATTCACTATTTCCTCAGCTACTGGCATAACAAATGTTACTGAAACGGATAGAAATATTTTTATCAAATAGCTATGCTACTCCACATCTGGAAACAAGCTGATCAACACCTTTCTTGCACCCAAAACTTGTTACAGCCCTCCAGAAGTGATCTGACAGGTACAGTGCAGAGGAAGATAACTACTTTCCTGGATCTCCTAGTGCTGACCTGGCTGTTCTTGGTCTTTGTTGCCCATCTACCAGCATCTCCCCAAGTTCTTCTCAGCAGTGCTGCCCAAAAGCTGCAGCCTGTAACATTGTAGGAGTCCCTTCCTTCACAAGTGCAAGATTTGGTATTTATCCTTGCTGAATTTCAGGATGTTCCTGTTGGCCCATCTGAATTGCTGCTATCAAGTGGTCCTTATACTTTGGTGACACCTGCAAACTTGATGAGGGTACACTCCATAAGCTGCTTCAGCTTCCTGCAGTCTGAGTTAAGGTGCCTTATTCCCTTTCCTGCCAAGCCATAAACTTTTAGATGATAAACTAAAATATTTACAGTGAATAAACATTTGTTTATTTGTTGCTTACAGCACTTTTGGGAAATGTTGCTTTGTTTTTTTGTCTTTAAAAACAGCTAAAAAAACCAAGCAAAAAGTAAAATCTGAGAGTGAAATTTCAATTAACTACAAAAGCTCAGTTTCTTTTTTTTTTTCCAGTTTCTACTGGCAGCAGCAATGCTCCTACTGTCATTTTAAAAACCAAAGAAGCCATCTGCTCTCCAAATACATACAAAGTAAACTCCAAGTTTTTTAAAAGTATAAATGAAACAACAGAGATAATAATTGTTCTGCTGGTTTATCATGGTAATGAGAGTAATCCATCAGATTTTAGAACACCTCTCTTATACAAAGCAGAAAAAATAATATTATGAAGGGACTGTCCTTGTGTTCCATTCCAAGGAGACTGTATTCATTTATTAAATTCAAGTTTTTCCAAGTCTAAAATTATCCTGAAAAGTTTTTGCACCCTATTCCTGTTTAATCAAACCAGGTACTTTTAAAATATACCAATAAACTAATATTTTTAAAAATATATTTAAGGGGGGGCAATAATTTAAGGGTCCTTTTAATAAAGCATTTGTCAGGTTTTTGTCATGATTCTGATTATGGCTAACTGATCTACTGAGGGCACGACAAACTCATATATATCCATCCACAATTTAACATTAGTCAAACTACAGTAATTCCAAATAATTTCAAACAGCAGTAGCTACTTTTTGTATGACACATAACCAACCACGTGACCCTTAAGCTTTAAACCATATTTGACCAACCATCTTAAGTCTCCTTAACTGTAATAACACTGCTTTGCGAATCATACACCATAATTTACATAAACTAAGCATTGTCTCATGAAGCATAAGCAATTTCTTTCATTGACTTGATTCTTCTGTTCTTGAAAGCCATGAGAAAACAATTAACTCAAATGAGAGTGTAGGAGGTCTCAGTCCTTGATTATGAGTCTGAATACTATTGAAGTTCAATACATTCCTTGAGGTGTAGATCTGTTAATCTACTCTGGTTGCTTTACTGCCTCAGACTAGCCATGAAAATAACTAAACAGAGAATGTAAATTCAGAAGTACAAGCAGAGTGCATCCCTGCATCACTACTATAAAACATTGCTATGGTTTTGAAATGTTAGTCATCTAAAATGAAATGTGGTAAGTCACAGTCTGCCTAATAAATTCTGACTCAGCAGTCTTGGCTTGTGATTCTTAGTTAGAATTCCTGAACTAATCTTATCAGAATAAAAAAGGAAAAGAAAACAAACATGAAAAAAACCCCCAACCAACCAACCAACCAACCAACCCACCAACCAAACAACCAACCAAAACTTCTTGGAAAATTAGCAGACATTTATAAGACATTCATCTTCACAGAGGGCATAATATCCAGTAGAAAAAATGCATTCAGTGGAATATTTATAATTTTCCAAAGAGATTTTAGAATCCTTAGCTAGCCTCTAGTCTTTTCTGAACTCAGCTGTGTCCTTGATCCACTTTTAACGTGGTTATGATTTTTCCGGAGTAGAGCTTGCTATGTCAATTTACTCGAACAAATGGTCCTTCTGTTCCCCTGTGAGATTTCTATACCTCAAAGCAATTTGTCCCCCAACTTATTTTGAACTCTCTCATTTTTCTACTACATTGTCATTGATTTGAGTTTCACGTTTCATGAAGAACCATTTGCTTTTTCTTGTAGGAACTTATTTCTTTAGAGATCTTTTGTAGCTTTACTCTCCTGCCACATAGTTTAAAGTGGTTTTTTCTTCTCAAAGAGAGTAGAAAAAATTTAGGTCTTCAGCTGATAAGCTTTGGACTATCACCACACAGCTATTTTTTTTGCTTTCTCTACTGATGGCATTCTGCTAAATCGGTATTTTACCTTTTGTCTTATATCATCCTGAAATGCATTTATTTCAGAATTTGAAATCGTGCTGTCTTTTACTTTACTCAAAGTGATCATTAGATTGTTATTAGAACATTTTCAAAATTGTTTTATTTTTTTATATATCAGAAATTGAGGATAAGTACCTTAATCAATGGTGCACAAAGATGAATGACCATGTCCCTAACAAACTGAAATATACTTCATTTTCATAGTCTTAATTTTTCAAAAGCAAAGATTGTGATTTGCAGTCATGGATAGCAATAAAAAATATATATAATCTTCTCCTCTTAGCTAAGTATCTAATAAAGGCATTTCAAATCTTTTGAAGAATGAGAAAAGTTTTTAGTTGTTCCCACTAGATCAGCCGTATATTTTTCCTAATTTTTCTTTACTAAACATGTAAGTTTCATGCCACTTGTGACATATTCATGAGAGTATCTTTTTTTTTTTTTTCCCCACAAGTGACTCTTCAGTTTTCTTTAGGTAAGATCAGGAAGCAATTGCAGCTATGGTTTATGACGTTGAAGGCTAGTAATGATTAATTAATAGGGAACCAATTGGCCTTTGGATCCTAGTCAGAATTCTAGAAACTGAGGGAAGCAAACAAGCAGTTGTGAGAATGGGAACAGAGAAGTAGGGGATCCTGGGCTGCCTTACTCACCAATCAACAGAAAATTGAGGTTAAATCCTCACCCCAGGTGCAGCTTTCCTAGCTTGAAAACAGCATTCACCACCCTTTCCAGACCATTTCAGATTCTGTAAACATCCTTTAGACAGAAAAAGATGGAGGATGGACACTGCTCTGATGCCATCATCATGATAGTTTAAATTTTCTAGAAGGAAGAAGTTCTAAAAGCCAAAGCCCAGAGTCACAAAGAAGCCAATAGTATTTCAGGCTTGGAAGAGAACAGTGAATGGCTTTCTAAAATTTACATTTTGCAAATGCAATGTAGCACTTGGGTGAAGTCAGTGACAATTCCATCACAGCAAAGAGGAATTTTTAATGGAAAAGCTTTGAAAAATATGATGAAAAACCTGTTCGCCTAAATGCAAATGGCACACAGCTTAATTTTCAGTGATGTCTGCACACGAATTGGAGTAATGCTATTGTAGCAATATTACCACTGAATAGTACAAAAGAATAAAAGGCCACGGTTTGGAAGGTAAACATGTAAAACACAGATCTGACTACAGTCAGTGAATCTGTGTTCAAAGACAGACCATGTCCGGATATATCTAAGCTAGTGGTAGACACTCTGCTGAGGCACATAAGTTAGATATACATCTGTCCAGGTATTCCCTGTGGCTGCTGTGGAAATGTAAATGTCTTCAGAGGGCCTTAGAAACTCCCGAGATTTAACTTTCCTTTCAGAACATCCATTTCTTTACAGTGGAAATAGAAACAGCCTTGGGCAAGTGAGCTCCTAATTTCATCATCATAGGGAGATCTATAATCAGTCAAGGACTGTATTTGTTAAAAAACTGTTGATGTATCTTGGGGAAAAAAATAAGCAATTTATACTACATTGTGTTATGCATAGTCTTCTATTCCTGAGTGGTCTCTTGAGGAGAAAATAATCAAAATAATTGAGGAAGAAAACAAAAACTACTTTCTATGTGATGGAGTAATTCTTATCAATATGGTAAGAACATCTTCTGTGGTGAAAGAGTAAGTTAAATAAACTTATATCAAGTTGAGGAAAAAACAGGATGCCTCCAGTGCATGGTCTAAAACAAAAAAGACTGATTTTCAGTTTATATGAAAAGTATCCAAACATTGTCAATAAAACCTACTTTTTCTAAGTCTTAAAAAGGGAGTGTCTTTAGATGATTGAAAGACAAAAAAAAAAACTTTAACAGAACATCACAGAACAACTGCAGGCAGAAGACATCCCTGGAGGTCTTCAAGTCCAACCCCACCCGCTCATGCAGGGTCATACAGATTCAGTTGCCCAGGACCACGGATCATGTCCAAACGGATTTTGAATATCTCTCAGGATGAAGACCAAAAATTCCTTGGGCAACTCGGTCAGTGCCTGTGTCTTGGTTTGGGAAGACAAGTATCTGCCAGGGAAAGCCGGAGCCTTCCTTGGAATGGAGAATGTAAACCACGCCTCTCCCCCACCCCCCCTTCCTCCTTTCCAATTATAAATTTGCGGTTAGAGGCTTTCAGNTTGGTCTCCTTGGTAATTTATGGGGAAAAAATTCTTTAGAGAGAGAGAAAAAAACAAACCTAACCCCCAACAGCCTGGTCACCCTCAGAGCTAAAACTTTTTTCCTGGTGGTCAGACAGAACCTCCACAGTTTAGTTTGTACCTATTACCTATTGTTACAGATACAAACTCTCAAATATTAGAGAAAAATCAGCAAGGTGAAGTCCAGAACAAAATGAGATCCTGGATACACACACACACACACACACACACACGTATACACACACACACACACACACACACATATATAAAAATTATTATTTCTAAATAGCCTAGAATGTTAGAATGTCTAACTAGACAGGAAATATAGGCTATTATTAGCAGAAGTATTTTCAGGTAAAGGCAAATTAGATTTAGTATTGTATTAGTATTAGTAACATAGTGAAAAGTAAAACTAGACAAGGCTGTTAGTGCATGAGTAGAACTATTCCTGTGCAGTATTTCCAACAATACAAATGTCATCAAACCAAGTCTTGTTTAAATCAGTTAGATGGTGATAAAGACTTACAGAAATATATTTTTAAAGTAATATTTAATTTATAGAATAAAGATAAAAATAACAACCTGGAGATTTTAAATCCTTATCCATAGTGGACAGTATCACTTTGAAATCTGCAACACAGTTTATCACACATGTCAGAAATGCAGACCAAATGAAGCACAAAAAACACACATGGAAGAGCAAACATTGTACCGTAGAGAACAGACCTCAGAGACAGAAAATTGTTCCTCTTGTCTGGGAAAAAAAAAATTTGATAAAGCCTAGACTAGAATTTTCACTTCCTTAAACTAGCCTTTCTATAAAATAGTAAGATTTGTGGGTAATCTGTGCTGTTGAATCCATTTTCACCAGATATGGCATAACCATCAAGATAACATTTGACAGTAGAACGTAATTTCCTGCACATTAATTGTAAGAGTTGTGTTTTAAACACAACATAGATAGTGACAGAACACCAATCTCCTTAACCAGTGTATGGATAAAAACATCAAAGAGAAGGGCAGATTTGAAAAGGAGAAAAGCATAACTCTGATGCATATTTAAGATTACAACACCATGAAAGAGCTCTGATAAAAATGAGTTGCCATCTTCTGAAAATGTGTTTGCTGTAAATTAAAGAATACAAAATGACAGAACAGAATAGAAGAATAGAAATGATGCACAGGGATGTAGAGCCCTGCTTCACTGATTAGGATAAACAGAAATTACCACGAACTCCTGAAATTATATAAATGTTTGCAATGGAAATTTACAAATCTAGATAGGATATAAGAATCATAGAATGGTGTGGGTAGGAAGACATTTTTAAATGTCCAACCTGCCATAGACACAGACATCTTTCACAAGACAAGGTTGCTCAAAGCTCTGTCCATCTTGACCTTGAACAATTCCAGGAATGTGGCATCTACAAATTCTCTGGGCAACTTGTTCCAATGTCTCACCACACTCTTTATAGCAAATATGTTCCTATGTCCAATAGAAATCTACCCTCTTTTTGTTTACAACCATTACCTCTTACTACAGGCATGGAAAAAGTCTTCCTCTTTCCTTTAAGTTCCCTTTATTTATTGAAAGTCTGCTGTAAGATCTGCTGTCCATAATCACCTCCCTCTTTTTCATATGTTTCAACATGTCTTTCAGAGGATCTGTTCCGTGATCTTACCATGCAGAGAGGAAAGACTGACTTGGAGTTTCAAATATTATACCATTTATAGAAGATCACTTTGTTCTCCTGTATGGCAGCAGCTAATGTAAACAATTGAAAATGACCATGCAAGCTACTAACAGAAGCCCCTGCAAAATGTGGAGGAATTCCACTGACAGATTTATGCTTTGTCTGTTTCTTTGTAATATTAATTTGTAGTTTTACCTGGATGCTATATTCTGTGACAACATAGGCATTCTCTATTTGTAGAAGACTAAAGTCTTGTACTATCTAGGTGCAGAAGAAATTCAACAAAAAGTTGCTACAGTAAAGTATAATTATAGAATGAATGATGTTTTTGATGGCTTCAGAAATGCTCTAAAAGTTTATTTATTCCATATGATTAGGAGTCTTGAGAGATGGCTTCTGTTTTGTGCTTCGTCAATGCTTGGCTGAACTTAAAACTTCAGACTGCTCAGTGCAACATTCAAAAGTACCTTTGATGCAGTTTTGGCTCAGAAGCTTTGATGCTTGACTGTCAGCAGAAGATTCCCTCAGAGTTAAGTCATTATCATAAAACTTCACTAGAAAAGCTTTAACAAAAAAATCTTAAAACTTTATATATATAAACTTTACTATTTTTTCAATAGGTGTATGTGCACATTCTAGTGAATGAATTGTGTTTCTTGATACCAAGAAACTATGTATAACAGATAAATATGGACATGAAGAGGAACATACACACACACATATATAGGCATGTGTGAATCAGAATTTGGGTCCATATGGATAATCTTTCACACAGTGGCTACTACATAATATGAAAATATTCATCAGTGTACAACATTGATCTGAAAATTATGCATAAAATAAAAAACTTTGGTTTCAGTCTTATTTTTCATTGAGAGAAAGTAGTACATTCAACATTCATTGGGCATAGTCGATGTTTATAAGTCAGATAATGTTAACAAAACTAACTATTCATAATTCGGTTTTAATTTTTTTTATTATTTTATTTTTGAAAATATCATTTCAAATAACTCAGCATCTCTGTCACCAATTTCTTTGGAATTCTCTTTAATATAGTGATGCTTGAATGACAGAACCAAGTAACATTCCTGCCAAAATAAATAGCCAATTTGGAGAATATACAGTTGAAAATTGTAGTCATACCCAAAAGTATAAATGAAGAAACTGAGGATGGATTTGCTGAGTGTACTGTTACAGTTAATGGCTGTATGGTACCTAAGTAGTTTTCGTTTCATAGCTAGCATCCTCTTAGTAATCCTAGGCCCATCAAATTCAATTATAGCTTATTGAGCTCCAGTTAGTTTATATCCAGACATTTTTAAAGTGGATCTGGGGTGGGCATGGTACACATGCAGCAGATGGTTTGGGGCAGAATCCATTAAAATATATACATGTTTCAGACAGCTCTAATTACTGTAACATCATGGAGCATAAAATAAAATATAGTATTGCAGAGGGAAATTATTCCTGGCAAAAAACAAGGCATCAATTCTTATTTAACTGTGGTCAAGGCTCTATAAAAAAAGTTACTCTGATTAAAGGAACCACAGAAAAAGGGGCAATGAAGAAATCATATTTTGGAATTAGTATGATATTTAGGCTGCAATTATCAGGTATAAAAAAATGCATCTTCTAGTCTATCTACTAAAAGCACCAATGAACCTTTAGTACAGATAGTGACCGCAAATGTGATAAAAGTAATCAAATCCCAACTATTGCAATTGTTTACAAAAACAAACAAACAAATTAATAAATAAGGTTTCTATTTGAAGACTCACAAATGTCTGTAAATGCACACTTCCAATACCCCTTGTACCATCAGGTGCAACTCTATATCCAGCCATCATATGCCTCTTTTTACCAAGTGCTTCTAGAAAACTTAATCCATAAATCCAATTTGATTTGTGAAACAGTATCTGCTCATTTTTAGATAACTGTTTTCTGAGAGTAGTAAAATAATCATGTCATTCTACTTTGTGAGGGAGGATTGTTGAACTGTTCTTCATGGTCAGCTAACATTCTTCAGTGAATTTGCCATTCATTGTTCACAAATTAGTCTGTAACCTCTTCACTACATGTAAAATGAATCTTCATTACACTGCTTTCAGGTCTCTCAGGATTATCTTAAGGTAAATCTGCTCCTGGTTGTGTCTTTGAATCTGCCTTTAATCTTGTATATTCACAAACGTTAAGTTTGTTGTCCACAAAGTGACTGTGTACCCACACCTGTTGTCTCACTTACCTGAAAGTATTGAAAACTGTCACTGCTGATGTTTTTGTGAAATGTTGTTTATGTCTCTCTTTCCATTCACAAAGGGTGTCCCCATAATAATTGTGCACTCCGTATGATCTTGCCCAGATCTTGGTTTTTCCAGCTAACGACAACTTCTTTGGTCACCTGGCAGACATCTATCCATTCACAATGGTTACAAACACGTAGTCACATTTTATTACATATTTTCACATCAAAAGTTGCAAAGTCAGTTTTAAAATAAGAAAAGATACTGCAATGCATTTGTAACTGTGTCCCATAGATAAGAACAAAAGCTTATGCTAAAGAATGAGTTTTCAAATTATTCCTCACCATAAGCCTTCTAATATAATTTTCTCTGCTAATTATTGATTAATAATTATTTGCTCATCTGAGATAAGATAGGAGAATTTCTAATCCAACAAGCTAAGGTGTAACTTCTGAGTAAGACATCAATCTCTTGCTGTTGCTGAAACATACACTGGTTTTATGCTGTGCCAGAATGTCATTGGGTGTTCTTTTTCTGATGATTTCTAACAAAAACCTGCCTGATGATGCTTTGCTTGAGCCACAAAAACAAACACAAATTTTAAAAATCCTCAATATAACTATTTCTTTTAGGTAATTATATAGTTAGATTTGATTTTTACCTTCCAATGAGCCTTTTAGCAAAAGAACAAATTATAATTGGGTTTGACAAAAAATATGGTTGGGAAACACACTGCTGCAA
Source organism: Illadopsis cleaveri (assembly GCA_013399915.1). Lineage (NCBI taxonomy): Eukaryota > Metazoa > Chordata > Aves > Passeriformes > Timaliidae > Illadopsis > Illadopsis cleaveri. The sequence goes on along the minus strand of VXBB01018237.1, from coordinate 669,329 downwards.
CTAATCCTTTAGGGATATCACCTTATGTCTTCAAACACTTCAAATACTTTTGTGTATGTGATGCTTATATGCAATTTCAGATATTGATTCCGTGTCATTATCTGACCTAGTAGATGAATCCTGGATTAAAGACTACAGTTTTTCAGGGACCAAGCCTTTTATGTTGGTGTAGGACACACATAGTAAAGTCTACCATTAGTTTGATAAGTCTTCAGATATTAGAGTGTCCAAGTTATTTAGTAGTACTGTCTAATGCAAAAAATTTAATATTTGGCCTTTTTTATAATATACTTATTGATTTTATAGATTATTTTTAGACAACATGAACATGTTTAGTAAATTCTTAAAGGCAGGTCTGACAATGTTACAATGTGTACCATTCAAGCATTACATTTAAAAGTATACCTGGAAAATTGGTATACTCTTTTTGCCTGAACCTTATCTCCTTACAATATACTAATTTATAAATGAATATTAAGAGTAGTTTAATCTTCACATACTGTACTAAAATTGAATTATCCATAGGGGAGATTTTTTAATAATTTGCTGAACCAGAATATAGTAAGATTTATTCAAAGCATATAAGAGTTTCAGTAAATGACAGCCAATTTAAAAATTCTATATGCATCAAAATGCAATAGTTTTTCCTGCTGTCTGTAGAGAAAATCTTTCCTACCAAAATTTAAGTTTTTTGTAAATGATCAGTGTGGGAGTCTCCCAAATATGAATCAACTTTAGTTCTCACAAGTTTTAACAGAGTAAATAAACTGACCATTCCAACTCAAAGAAATTGGGAGATTTCAGAACTAGGACCATAAAAATGGAAGAATTTGACATGATTCTTGTCCTTGTCATGATCTATGCCTTGATAATGACAAAGTACAATTATAGGACAATTCCCAGCAATTTTTAGCAAGCTTGAGGTGCAGTATTTAATAATGCCTCTGAAGGAGATTGGGTAAGATGACAGATATCTGTTCTTTTTAAATCCTTGAAGCATATCCTGCCAAGATTGTCATTTCTGGAACATTCAGAGGACAATCCAAATACAGTGTTCCAGGGCTAAACAAAAAAATTCTCAAAGGAAGTAAAACATATTTGTCACCCACAAGCAATATCAAATTGCCTATTGCATAATTGCACAATGTTTATTTCTAATTTATGTTATGAATTTAATTTAGCATTATAAAAAAATAAGAACTCCAGAAGATTCAATAACATAAAAAAGAGAAAAGCTCTATTAGCTTAAAAGAAAGAATGAGAGCTTTGTAATTAATCTAGAATCAATATTATTTCACAGGAAAACAGAAATAAGATTTTTTCAAGAAAATGGAAGTGTTGATGTGGTCAAATTCAACTTATGTCTCCAGAAGGATCAGATTCTAACTAGATAGGGTGGAAGTCTAAAAGTTTCTTGTTATTCCTGAGGATGCTATTCTCTGCTTTGGCCAGATTTTTCTTATTCAAAATCATAAGTGCTTATAAAGCATATGTAAAATGTGCATTTCTCAAATTAGAATACAGAAAAAGTTGATGCTATCCTCTGCAGACACACAGGCTTAGAAGATTCACAGAAAGTTCAATTTTTTTTTTTTTTTT
>VXBB01018237.1:634318-667622 GCA_013399915.1 Illadopsis cleaveri | reverse complement strand
AACAAAAGTGTGCAAACAAGTATCAATATTAAAATGGAGCTGGTAACATAAAAAGAAACAGGAATAAATTGCCTTGAATGCACTGAACTGAAAAGAACTGTTGAGAACCAATGTCATGGGAGTATACAGAAACAAACTCATATTCAGATAACAAATACAAACAAAACGTGTTTTACTATGGAGACCAGTGGCTAAAAATAACAGAGTGGGGTAAGTAGAGCAATGCTCCAGTGAGAGTCATCCCCCATAAGGTTATTGTCACTACATGGACAGGATGGTGACCCAAGGCACGCACACACTCGCATGGTCTCGGGAGGCCTCGTACTCCAGGGTACAGAGAAGAGCTCCAGACCACACAAAGGGCCCATGGGTCAGTAACAGGTGTCCTGTCAGTAACAGGAGGGAGAGGGGCACTTAGTCTTGGGAAATCTCTGTGGGTGGGTGTCATGCCAGACCCAAGCAGAGGCTCCCTGTCACAGACCCTCTGCTCTGAAGACCACACAAAGGAGAGAGGGGACAGAGTGGTGTGCTCCTGCCACTCCCAGTGCCATGTCTATTGTGAAACACTTAACTATATCCTCAACTTATAACTTTTATCCTTAAACATATCTGAGACCCAATGTGTACAACTGGAATTCTTTTGGAGTTAAGGATAAGCTCAAGTGTTTTGCTGAATTGGGGCGTAAAGAAGCAGAAAACTATATTTCCATGTAAATCCATATAACTAAAGGGAGACAACACCTGTTGGGTGCAATTAATAACAGTAAATCCAACCCCATTTTTCTTTTGATGTTATTGTGTCCACAGTTTATTGTTCTGGGCACAAGCAAGAAGTCCTTTTAGAAAGACCATTACATGTTTTAACAAACTCCTCTTGCAGTATTACATTCCCATCTATTCCACTTTCTGTCCCCAATCACTCCTTCCAGACACTCATTCTTTCATGTTGCCAATAGTTCTGATTTTCTCAAGTCTTCCACTACTCCAGTAAATCAATGCCTTAGCCAATTTTTCAGGATCATATGGCAATGAGAAGTAGCTTTTAATTTTCATTTAATAACTGTTCTTCCTAGAGTCATCCTTTGAATCTTCCACTAAATGCAGAGACTCTGGAGCCACTTTGTGTCAAGACTTAGCAAGGCTGTGCCAAAAAGCATGATGCTGGAATCACAGGATAGATCTTACTTGAATAGCCGTATTAGAAAGAGTGTAATGAAAGCAACATCCTGGAATCGATAAAGAAGGACTGTAGTTACAAAGATGTATGATGAGAAGAGTTGTTGGGTGAGTCAAGAGGCAGCCTAGGATTAGTAGAAAAAAGAAACCATCAAGGAGAACACAAAAAGGACTTTTCCAGCCACCTGAGGTTGAAGGACAGAGCAAACAGAAAAAGCAGTCATAGTTAAAAGAGAGAGTTTGAGAGGAAAAGCGAGCGAAAACAGGAAGGAAAATGTATTTCCAAAAGGTGTTAGGTTTGGGTTTGTAGGTTTGGGGTTTTTATCATGTTTTGTTTGTTGTTTAGCTTTGAAGGAACATTGAAATCATTTGTATGCATACAGGTGAATTAGATCTTTGCTTTAATACTTCTCTGGATTAAAAAAAAATATATATAGCCTAAAATCTGTCAGGCTTTGTAACAAGAAGCAGTGGAAAAGGTAACCTCCTTTAAATAGATGGAGGCATAAAAGCCTTGTTAAAGCATTTGAACTCATACCTCATCCAGAACCTCAGGGAGCCTCTTCTCATGGATGAGACAGCTCCCTATTCTTTAGGGAAATTTAAACGTTTTCCTAGGAAAGATTACCATTTCCCAGGTCCAGTCAGTTGCTAGTGTGCTGAATGTTTTAACTTCTGTGATGAGTGCAGCTGTTGATCTGAAACATCTTTTCAAAGTAAGGAAGGTGGCATGTTGGAAGTGAGGAGGTTATTTTCTTGTAGAAGACAGATGGAAAGAGACAGTAAAAGATTCCTAATATGAACCTATAAAGCCTAATTCCTTCTTTTTGTCACTTGTACAAGTAAATAATTTGGAAATAAATTTTGATATAAATTCAAGGTAATTGTGAGATTACATTGTCAGCATGCATCATTACTATTTGTTGCTCATTGTGCAACTAAAATCTAGCAGATTACATGCTTCTGTAGAGTTTCTGCAAATCAGGATCATACATTGGCTTCTTTTTTTAAGTGAAAAAATCATGTGGTTTGAAGGGTTTCAAAGATAGTTCAGCCATAAAAGTTATGCATTTCACTTTAAACCCTATATTTTAAAGTTTAAAAACCAAGCTCTTAAGCAGAGCTCGAGTCAAATAATAAGTAGCATTAGCCATATTTAGTGTGGATTGCAATTCGGAGTGACTATGCAGCACATTATATAATAAATAAATTCTCTACCCTATACACCACTTAGAGACTTAATTTATCATGTTCCAAAGTAAAACAAACAAACAAACAAAAAGAAAAAATAACAGAGAAGCATACAAACCTGCAATAACTTACACAGCATTTGTCTGAAATACTGTATACATGACTTCTGGTTTTATCCTTTCATTTAAACATATTAATTGCTTGCAATTTTGATTTTAAATTCCTGTAATAATGTTGCAGTAGAAGCACAAATATTTAACAGAAATCTTAGATTATTCTGTGGCTCTGTTGGAAAAACTTAAGCAATGAAACAATGCCTACAAGCAATTCACAGGTACCATCTGCTGTATCCTACCTGTGCTTTTGAGGACTGTCAATGAGTAAATGTGGAGGAGCCTAGCTACTAGAAAAGTTACCAACTCCTCAGCTTCAGAAGGAGTATGTTGACTCAGTCATGTGACCATCAGAAAGGAAAGCAAATGGCCAAGGAATTGTAAATATTGTTTTTCAGTACTCTAGTTGGTAACTGCGCTGAACTTACTCTGATACACACAATATTAAAGACCTATAATTACTAATAATAGTGTTATGCCTTCCATGAGAGAAAGTCATGGAAGATTCTCAAGGTTTTATGGTTCAATTGCTGTATACTGAAGATAGAATTGTATAGGTCTTTAATTGCTGCATTCTTTGTTGAAAGCCTTAATAATGGGATCCGAAACAGCTGAAAAACTTATCCATGTTCTCCTAATATCTGATAAAATAAGGGGTTTTTTAAAATTATAAAATGTCGTCTAGAATTTTTTTATGCTACCATCTAACAAGAATACTATAAACATTATCAATATTCCATTTTCTAAATTAGTTTAATTCTCTTGAAAGTAAACAATTACACTCTGTTAAAATTCACATTCTTTTAAGAATTCAGTCTATACTTACATGGAATAAGGCATTTCAGACTAAATGACCATTTTAATCAATCTTGATGGCAGATTACTCTTGGTAGCTTCCTGCCTGGAATCTGATCTATTGCTTTTTAATTCATAGGCTTTTGTGAAGAAGGCAGTGTATTTACATAGAAAATCCATTGCAGTCTTGGACCTGCCAATATTTCAAGTATCAAAGATTAATTAAGGTATGGTAGTGATTAGGAGGCTACATCGGAGATAAACACACTTTAGTAGAGATACAATTATAAAAGAAGGAGCTCACACTCCCCTACAGATTTCTAATCTTCTATTATGAGAGATCCAGATCCACATGTAGAAACATATAAAGTGGCTTAATATGAGAAACAGCAGCAATGTATAACTTACTGAAAATAACTCCAAATGGAAAATCTGGTAGGTTTATTTGTTCATCTCTGCTCCCCACCCCCAGCCCTCCATCCACTTCCATTTTCTCTTTTTTTTTTTTTTTTTTTGAAGGTATTTGGCACGCTTCTCAGACTGTTTCTAATACAGAAGGTGAGATAAATGAAATGGTAGTAGTTGTTGTTACATAGAAGAATAAATGACTTTTAAAGTTTAAGTTAATTAAAGATCTTCAAGACTCAAAACAGACAAAGAAAAGGGAGATATTTTAGCTTCAGAAAATAATGTCACTTTTTTTAGCCACATTTAGCCTATACCTTACTGATCCCAGGATCAGACCTGGCCCCTGGTGATTTCTACCAATGAGATACCCTCCCTCTTACTTAACCTGTGCTTTGTCTGAAAAACAGTGTTAAAAATATCACTTTTTAACCCAAAGGAACTGTAATCTAACTTGTATTTCCTAAAGTCCAAGAAAAAGCTTGATTGCGATAATACACTTCATCACTTTTTAATTATTATGGAGTGTGTGTAGCACTTAGATCCCCTTTGCTTTAGCAGTAGCTTCTGAAGACTGTTAATTAGTCAAGCTATATTAATTATCCAAATACATGATATTTACTGCACACAACCTTATGCCTATCAGGGTCTTCCAAAACTGTCCAACAATAGAAAAATAATCTGAATTACTTTCTTAAAGATGTGCAAATCGTTTAAGTGGAGCCCACAGTTCTAAATACAAAATTCAGAGGACCGACTTCAGCCTTTGGGCAATACTTACAGCAGGCTCAATAGTAAAAAGGAAGACTTGACCCTTTGTATTCAATGCCATGAAAGCCAACACTTTTCTGGATTCACCATCTCATTAGTATTAGATAAGCATTAAAGAAAAATAATTTCGAAAAATTATTTTAGCCGTGTTTACCTGAACTAACATTAAGGTTGTCAAAAGGGACAAACTCTTCAAAATGGAGATACACTGAAGGAAATGAAATTATGAATGAAAAGGTAGTGGGTAATATTTTTCTCTGATAGAAAAATAATAGCTATTATGACTCTGACAAAAGACTTCAGAATCATGACCCATTTTTCACTTACTGATATCTAACTGAGCTGCAGCTTAACAGCATTTACTGCTCAGCCTTTTTCTTGAAGGTGATCTGATACCTGAAACTGTATTGGTACATATATATGTAGAAACATTTCATTATTGGTAGAACAAAACACTGGCGTCCTGAAATTAAACGATCTTCCAGCTGAATCCTGAGAAACGTAATCTAGCAAAGGTTCTCAAATATGCCTGCCAGTTCACGATGCCTCAAAAAGAAATTCCTAACAAGTGATAAGAAACTTATTCTCTCCAAAAGCAGCCTGACAGTATGGTTTATGGGCCTCCTTTCATAGTCCTGTGTTTTGTAGAATCGTGTGTGTTGTGGGAGACACAGCTCTATCTGCTTTCACAAGGAAGATCAAATCCCAAACCCCCTTATATGCCCTAGCAAGAAAGAGATATGCTGCTTCTAGAAAGGAAGAAAAGCAGAGTTTCAATCTCTTCTACAACACATAAAATAATTCTGAATTAATTCACAGATATGAGATTGAGAACAAACATAACAATGTCTAGAGCAGTTTCTTGGAAGACAAAGTCAACCAAATTACGAAGGATGCTAGAAATCCAGTCCTGTTTCTTGAAAAGTTAGCCAAGTATTAAAAATAAACTCAAAAGAGTGATTTCCTGACTAGGTTTTGGAATTTTGTTTGTTTGGTGAGGAAAGCCACGGAATCAATCTTGACTCTGCAAAATGTCTGAACATTGGAGAAGGTAGACCCACCTGTTATCTCAGTATTTACTATTGGCCACCATTAGACAACATACTTAGCTCTTTTCTTCTATCTCGTGAAGACTCTCTGGTTTGATCCCAATCTTAGGCATTTACCTCTCTATTCACACATTCTTTAGGAGACTCGAAGCATTTTATTTTTGAGATATCACATGAGCTAGTATCACTGCAATTAGATCATTTTATGAATACGAATATTCTACCAGTTTTGCTTTTGCCTTCCTCTTATTGTTTTAAACAAATTTCAAAACAATGACATAAAGGTAATTCAGATACACAATGAAATGTCACTAGACATTTCATGCTGTAAAGAGACTTTACTATGATATCATTAATTATATTTAGGCTTGTGTATACACTTGCAACTTATACGTGAAAAAATACATAACCCATTTATTCTATCCTTCCCAAGCAAATTTAGCAGTGTTTTACTCTGCTCAATAGCCTGTGTAGCCCTGCAGCATTCAGACTGACCCAGTTCAGACTATCCCTAATTGTAGTGAGGAGCAATTCCTCTGCCATGCTTCTGCTGTAGACAGCAACCAAACAGTAAAAATATCTGAGAAAAACAGTTCCATTTTTTGTATTAATGCCTTGAATATGTTTCAGCTGACAGAACAGGAATGAAATCAAATGGTGGACAAATTCCTTCTCTGCCTTAAGGAGAAAATAAGAACGAAAGGCCACTTAGTAATCTTATAATCAGCAGCTTTACAACATGGTCATGTCAACAGAGGCATGACAAAAGTCATGACATCCCCCTTCCCTTTCTACTCTTTGAATATATCCTGTAGAGATAAAAGGTACTTATCAGAATTCTTCTATAGTGTCAAAGAGAGTGCTGATATCTCTGCAGAGAAAGAGCAATATTCTTAGAACACCTTTATAAATCTAGTATAACAGTGACTTTAAAAATAAACAATGTTTAATAAGCCTTTACTCTGTCTAAGTTAAGCTTATTTCTGGAGTTATGCTGTTTCTATTAACATCTAAACTTAAAATTAATGCAAGGCTCAAAGAATTCTTGCCCAATGTTTTGACACTGAGGACATGGCCACCCTTGGCTGTAAGTTGTTTAATTTCTCAATAGACGTTCTCTAGATGTATCATCCAGCTATCACAGGTGTTTGCAGGCAGTCTGCAAGTGTCTGTCAAACTATCCCCCTTCATGCACTTCGAATGCTCAGTAAATGTCTTCCCTTATCACAGAAAAGGAATTCAATGTCATTGCATGACCTTACCACAGACAGAATATCCTTGACTGTTTTCATGTTAAAAATAGCCTTGTAAGACTAGATCCCCACATACTCACAAAATCTCTCTTCCTAGCTACTTGGGCACCTGCTTCTATGAAGGCTGAATTACTCCCGAGATCACTGCTAGAAAAAGTGCACTGTAAAGATGTGATACAAATCAAGCACCTTCTTTTGGTCATGTCACAAATTGCTTGGAAGGAGAAAAGAAATAATTCTGAGAGTACACATTTCCTACAGCAAGCTAGCAAATTTTAAAAGAAAATCAGCAAAAAGCAAAACACACAAATTCCATGCCTTTCTTTTTAAGCCATAAAAGCAAGTTTGTCAGTTTACCATCAAAATTATTTCAACCAGAAAGCCATACTTCATCTTGACAGTTCATATGGGACATAAAGAGCCAAATTGTCTTTGCTCAATTTTTTATTCTTTAATCCTCTTTATCACAGCTAAGCAGCCTTTCTTGTATTACTTTCACCAATAATGGCAGCAGTAGTTCTTAGCTAATATATTCCAATAGCATTGGAATTGCCAGGAGTCTTAGTCACAAATTCCTCAAGTCTCAAAAAAAATCCCTGTTATATTACATAATTTCATCTGGTTATGTAGTGAAATGCTCACCCTTGCACTGCTTTCACCAGTGATTCCAGTGATGGTTCATTACCAAGCCAATACCAGCAGCCTCACTGCAGTCTACTGCCATAACTACACCTCACCACCCAATCAGGCACCCAGCACCCTGACTGTGGCCTTTCTCGGCAGACAATGAAGACCTCTGCAACCGAACAATTTCACTAACAAATACAAGCCAATAAAACTGCATGTAGTCAACAATCTAGGTCAGTGGCTGTGCTCAGTTCTGTCAATTTACTGTCTAAGACCAGTAAAACAAATATAAATGAAGTTATTAGAGATTCAAGTGGAACCTCACTGTTATTTCTTGGAGGAAAAAATATACTTGATGCATTGAAACTACCACCTCCTTCTCTACCTGGGATTTTAGTTTGATGTTGTATTAAATAAATTACATGATTTTGTACTTTTGGTGTTGCTGCCATGAAGAGTTTTTTGATTGCTTCCAAATGAGTCAGACTCTTTGAACCTTTCCTCTACTCATATGTTTCCCACTTTTCTTCATATTACTTATATATTGTATTAGGTTTTGCACACCCTATGCATAGTTTATTACCATATATGACTCAAGTGCATCAAGTTCTCTCTAGTGTTCTAAAGTAATAAAATCTTACATTCTGTCTCCCTATATATAAACTCTCACTTTTTACTGAAGTTACTGTCTTCATTCATATGGAAGGGCAAATTTTTGTTGGCATCAAATTTAAATGGTTAAGTCAGAGTGCTGAAGAGGTGAAACATATAGTAAATGTTGCAATAACCCTCATAGCTAGATCTTCATGTAAATGAGGCATTTGCAGAAATTGAAGTCAAATTCAAGGGAGTGCCATTTGTTCTAACTTCCATGTTTAGGAACTGGCAAAGAGTATAAGAGGTTACTGCTTTTAAGCCAGGCCATTAAAGACAGCCTAAGAGCTTCTTTCATCATTTCTGCATTTGACCTCTGTCTGCTGTTTCATAAGATCACTGCCAAAATTCAAGCAATATGAGAAGAAATATTTGTTCACAGCAGGAAAATGAGTTTAGGCTTCTCTAGTTAAATAACATATTATGAAAGAGCAAGCATTGAAAACTCATTGCTTTGGGACCATTCACTATCCACCAGTGATATTTGTTTACAAATATTTATATTTGGGAGAAAAAAGATAAATTTAAAAAAACCTTGAAATAAACAAAGTATTGACAAAAAAATTAAATAGTTCTGCCTCTGGGGATAATGAGAGGTGATAAAGACATCAGCCATTCTTACTCTGAGTTTCCTGAGCATAGTTCTGTTTGTTTCTTTTACTATTCTGAAAGCCTTTGAAATACGTAACAGTGAGTTCCAATGAGTTGGAACCTACTGTTTCCCCATTTTGTACTTCTTTTTCTCTTGTTTTCTACCACAAGGCCAATATTTTCTGGCTTTGACAAAATATACAGTTTCACTCATTTTATATGACAAAGACAACATTTCCATTACTTTGCTAATGCCAAAAAGCCACTGGTGAAAAAGAAAATAGTGTATGCACAGGTGCAGCATTAGAAAGAAAGAAATAACTCAAACATTGTGCACATATGTTCTGAATGTTAATAAATGGATTTGTTTGTGTGTGTCAGGACATCCATACAACCTCTGGTGTTATGCAAAATGACAACTACAGAATAGGGAAAAGCCACTCCTGTTTTGATTATGTACATCTTCATGTGGGTACACATGGGAAGAAAAAGGTTGCTTTGCTTCAACATAATGATTTTAGAAGTCTAACAGAAGTCTCCATTTAAAAAAAAAAAAAAAGTTACAAACAACAATCAGATATTCCAGATGTGTTATATGCAGTTCTCAATAGCCTGTAGCTTTCTTCTGCAAGTTCTAATTGGAGACAGAGCAGAATACAAGACGCATGTGACATAAGTATGTTGGCATTGGCTTCTGCTTTGAGGTTTAAGCAAGATTAATTTGGACTGATAACTACTTACTCCATGAGAGAGTTTATATTATTTTCCTACCTTATCTCTTTTTTCCATCTATATGGTAGGAAATTGTGTTACCCCTTCCTATGAGGATGCTTTAGTATGAGAATGAACATATTCCTTATGAAACATGACTGACATGGGATTGCAGCAAAGAAATTCTAGGCACATCATGCACCATTACAATGGAGCAGCCTCAGGACCTACTGAGAGTTTGGATTTCTAGAAACTATCATCATAATTTAAATACAGTATTTATTAACATGATGTTGGAGGATCTAATCTTTAAGAGTGAAAACAATAGCAAGAAGAGACTTTAAAAAATTTGCCAGACCAAGCCTAATTTTATGTCAAAATGATGGGATTTATCTCATCTGATGTTAAGTGTCTGTATTCTAAGCTTATTGTATTAGCCTTCTTTAGGCAATGATGAGGGTAGGCACATATAGGGCATAAAGTATCTAGCCTGAATTAGTCAAATGAACTGTGCCTTGAAGTGTCTGCAGAAGTCCCCAGGATAAATAAATACAGACAATCTACATTTCATCAGACAAAAACATCAAATGAGATTAAGCTAAATATAGTACTAGAAGAAGCAGATGCTAAAAAGTCTCTGGAAGGGATCCTATGCATCCTCGGATTCCATGGTTTTCTAGACTGTGGTATTGGTATTCCAGCCTTACTCCTGTTACGAATCACATGGTATGTCATCCCAGCTACCTCCACTCATGGCACAGAGTCAGTTCTATGGCAAGGAGAAGCAGAATGTGAGTTCCACGAGTAATGTGAAAGATGGTCTCCTAAATTTCAGGGTCAGTTCTCTGCTACTTGTTTCTTCATTCACCTCAGGATTTTTAACTCCACAATTTCATGATTACTTTAGCAATGCTTGTATTATTTATTCTCTCTCTTATCCTTTCTTCCCTGTCTGTGAATAGCAGATCAATCTGTGCATTTCCCCTTAGACTATGCAGTGCCTGTGTTGAGAACCTGACATTCAGCAAAAATCTTCTGCGTTCCTTATATCTTGCTCTGTTGCCCTTCCATAAGACATCAGGATGAGCAGGTGTCCCCTGTGTCTCCCATTCCTCCACTTCCCTTTCCCCAAGAGAAAACAATTTCTGAGTTGTTTAAGGACTTCATCTGATTTTTCATCTTGATCAAGTGGCCCGAAACAAACCTTCAGCACAATGTCAAGATTCATATCTTGACCCAAAAGAGAAGTTTGTTTTATTAGGGAAAACGTACAGCAACAATAATTCCAAACTAATGAGCTCAGCTTTGAGGAAAGGTTTACTGTGATTTATTAGATGATATACAAGGCTGCACAGCAAAAAATCTGGACTCTGTGCCCCATTAGGAATTCACTTGCTGTTTGACCTTGAAAAGTTATTTCTCGTACCTGTCTTTAACTTTATGATAAGAAGAACATTTCCTCTTTGCTTTCAATTTAAAACAGCACTCAGAAAATCTAACTTATTGTGTTTGTTTGAATATTATATGGAAGCAGCAATCTTTTGAAAATTTGAAGGAGCTGTGTTCAGCAAACATTTTAAAAGCTGTATTTTTTAGAGTACATTTTGTTCTTTCTAAGCTTAAGTGATTACAAAATGTTTGTAAATTTGTGTTCCTGGAGTCTCTTTAGTAAATATGCTTACATCTTTTCAGACCATAAAACTCATTCTGGCTGCTAAATTAGCAGAATCCTAGAAGAGTACAGAAAAATATTTTCTTTCAAAGACTTACCTGGAGTGAATCAAATATACATTTTATTCCTCTGTAGGTGGCAATTTTAACAAATGGCAGTTTATTAACAGGTGGAATAATATGTATGGGAAATAGATGTTTCTTTGTGCTGTTTTCTCATTAAATTCTGCATTAGGAAACAAATACAGATATTTTCTATATATCATCTTGTATATACATATAGGTATTTGGATCTTCATCATGAGTCAAGGTAAACAACAAAGGCTATGTGATGCATTAATGAAAGAAGCTGAAGTCTCAGTTCAACAATGCAGCAGCAAGCAACAGCAACATTCTACTTACTACATGAAAAAAGGTGAAAAATAAAGATTAGCCAATTTATGGTAGATGCAAGAAATTAAAATTATTAAATACAAATAATAAAACTGTAAGACACTATAAAATAATAAACTATTCTACATGCCATATTATTGAAAAACAATGTTTGAAATAGTCACCTCTTGATAACCAAATGCCAGTATATCAAGAAATTTTTACTTCATTTCCCTTTATTCTTTCTGTGCCCTTTGAACTTTTGTATATTCTCTAGGTTTTTGTCATTTCTAATGATGTTGAAGAAAATATCTGATCAGAAAGCAAATATGATAATCTCTGATTACCTTCCTCCCTCCATTCAAAATTCAGTCTGAATGGCTGAGCCTAGTTCATTAAGTGTAGAACCTGACATCACATTGACTTCATGTTTGGAACATATGAGAGAGATCTTTAAAATTAGATCTTTAAGTAGCATGTTATTTGCAGAAGATTGTGAACACATTTTGAAGGATTCCTCTTTCACTTATCCAATAGTTAAAATCACTTTTATAGAGGCATTATTAACTTAGTCTTAAAGTCTCTCCTGAAATAGTCATTTTTATAAAGTCTTTTATTTCTCCAGAAAGTACATTAGGACAAAACTAAGTTTAAATACATAAATATGTTCACAGGATCTGAGTGCTGAGGGAGCTGGCTGATTATATTGTGGAGTCACTCTTGATTGTTTCTGAACAGTTGTGACTGGGGAGGATCTCGAAGGGAGCAAATGCCATTCCTACCTTCAAAAATGGCAAGGAGGAAAAATTGGAGAACTAAAGACTGCTCACCTCTCTAGCTGAGAAGATGATGGACATAATCATTCTGAGCAGCATTTCCAAACACTTGAAGGACAAAGTGATCAGGAGTAGTCTTCCTAGAATTATGAAGGCAAATCATGCTTGACTAAGATATTAGCCTTCTACAATGAGATGACTAACTTTGTGAATGAGAGGCAAGTAGTGGATATCATTTACTTTGACTTTACTAGGGCTTTTAACACTGTTTCACATAGCATTCTCTTGGACAAGGTGATGAAGCACAAGTTATGAGAGTGCACAGTGGAGTGATTGACATTTGGGCTGAATGGCTAAGCCCGATGGATTTTGACCAGTGACACAAAATCCAGCTGGAGTAAAACTAGTAGCAGTGTACCTCAGGAGGTGATAATGAGGCCAATAAGGTTCAACTTCTTCCTTAATGACCAGGACAATGGGATACTGTATACCCTCAACAAGTTTGCAGGTGGTATAAAAAGGGCAAGAATCACATGATTGTGGTGGATTGGCTAGTGACCAAATACATCCCTCCCAGCTCATTGTCCACTTCCTCCAACCCCACCTCCAGCAACACAGGGAAAGAAAACAGAAAGGAGAGGAGCAAGCGAGTTCATGATTTGAGATAAAAAAAGTGATTATGGAATATTCCAGTGACCTGGACTATTGTATCCAGGTCTGGGGTCCTCAGCACAAGAAAGACAGACCTGTTGGAGAAAGTCCAGAGGAGGGTCACAAAGATGGTCAGAAGGATGGAGAACCTCTCCAACAAAGACAGTCTGAGAAATCTGAGATGGTTCAACCTGGAGAAGGGAAGGCTCCAGGGAGATCACATTGTGGCCTTCCAGTACTTAAAGGGTACTTATAAAAAGGAGGGAGGGACTTTTTACATAGACATACTGATAGACAAGAGAGAATGGTTTTAAACTAAACAAAGAAAAAAAATTAGATGAGATGTTAGCAGGAAGTTATATACGCAGAGGGTGGTGAGGAACTGGAACAGATTGCACCATCCCTGGAAGTGCTCAACACCAAGTTGGATGGGGCTCTGAGCAACTTGATCTAGTAGGTAATGTCCCTGTCCATGGCCAGGGTGGGTTGCAACAAGATGATATTTAAGGTGTCTTCCAAGCCTTTCCATGATTCTATCATTTGTAGTGTGAAGATGCCAAATAGGCATATCAGATCTTTCTGTTCTACTGCATAAGGGTGCTTTTGTGTTTTTTGCTATTCACTGATGTGTATTTTGAAGATCAAGTTGCCAGAATAAGGCTCCGTAAGAATAAACTCATTCTGAAGTTTATTTTTACACAAAAAAACCCAAACATACCAAAACAACAACAATAACAACAACAACAACAACAACAAAAAAAAAAAAAAAACAAACAACCAACCACCAAAAAACCCAAAAAAACCACCAACCTTCCAAAGAAGCCACAAGGAAAAAAAAAATCAACTACTTGTGTCTGTNAGGCC
Organism: Illadopsis cleaveri; assembly: GCA_013399915.1. Classification (NCBI taxonomy): domain Eukaryota; kingdom Metazoa; phylum Chordata; class Aves; order Passeriformes; family Timaliidae; genus Illadopsis; species Illadopsis cleaveri. The sequence goes on along the minus strand of VXBB01018237.1, from coordinate 653,952 downwards.
AGTTTGTTCTATTTAGCATAAGACCAGTATGTACATCCTGCTATTGTACTATTCACATATTGTGACTCTTGAGCATAATAAGGCTGTCATTCCCTAAAACATAAAACTGTGACAGAACTAATATTCTCCCCCTTTTATAGATATGCTGGTGTACTGTACACCTATTGAGCTACACTTATAAAAGTAATGTTTCAGAAGTAGCATGTTTAGCCTTCATCTCATTCATATAATGGCCACTATAAAGCAATTTTCAACCTGGCTACCTCATTGGTCTTTTCTGCTAGGTCTGCTTTTATGGTCTTATATATCAAAAAAAGAAAAATGGTAATAATATTGCAGCACTACTAAACTCTTCCCTAGGTCCATAGTGATTTATTTCTACAGAGAATGTTGTATTCATTTGGATAAATTACATAAAAATGCAATTTTAGCTTCCTAGAATATTGAGAAATTGTATTTTCAGATTCCTTAACAGCCTTGTATTTTAGTTCCTTGATGACCTGAATTTCATTAATAATTTTCTTAAATTCTGTATGTATTGTTGACTCTTGGTTTCTACTCAGTCATATCCCTTAGTTAATTTTGTTTGTTCATGTTACAAGGACTTTGCAGGGTTCTGAAGCAGTAATAGGTAAAATCAGGAGACTCATTCAGCTGGTAAGCTGTCAGTCTGTCATAACTTGAATATTGATTTTGGGGAGTTGGTGACATTCCCTAGATGTATGCGTCAAGTTTGTTGACAGAGAGCTCTATACTTAATTGAATGTGATGTCTGTATGTGAAGTGATGAAGTATGTCAGTGATGTATATTCTCTTCCTCCCCTCCCCTGCAGCCCCTTACAATACACCCAATGGAGTGTTATGAAACTCCACACTGCTCTTACAAGCTTTATTTAACTTCATAAATTGAAAAGCTGGGTCTGCTCTAACATGATTTCCTCATAGGTACGCCTTCATTGGCTTGTGAGACAACAAACAAGTCCTGCCCTTTTAAAGTCTCATTCAGTTCTCCTGAATGTTTATGTGAAAGATAAAGGTGACTCTCAGGTGGCATAAAAACCTATAGGAAATATATATTTTCCTCAGTGTTCCTAAATCACAGATAATCATCTTACAGTCATTCCATACCTTGAGTATTTAAAATATGAGGAAGGAATGAGAAGCCAGGGGACTTTCTTCAGATACCATCATATTTGATCCTGCAGAGTAATTTAGGTGTCTTTCAATAGTACTTTTTTCTGACAATTATTTTGACTCTTACCCATCTAAGTGAACTGTTGTGCTTAACCATGAAAAGCAGAAAGAGAGCAGTATCACATAAAGCTGGTGGAATATTCCTGGCTTGTGTCTAGTCTTCCTTGCCTCAAATAATGAATAAATGGATATGTTTTTAAAACTAGGTTGTCAGATTTCACTTCACCTTCCTGTTTATCAGAGTTGCCTCTCACAGGTTTCAGTGATTAGATTTTTTGCAAAACAAACACCTGATGCTATATTTTAAAAAACATAAATGTGCATTTGCAGATATATATAAAGGGAAATTGTGATGCTGCAATATCCCATTAAATAAGAGAATATATGTATCAGAATGATATATCTCTATCTGGAAATGCAGAGTAGGCTCAGCAGGCAGGTGCAACTCATTGCTTTAGACAGCAATTAATATCCTTTCACCAGCCAGGAAAATGTATTCATGTTCCAACAAAAAGGTGGTAGAAACAAGGACAAAGGGAGCCCACTGGCTAACAGAGAGTGATGAAAGTAAGGAAAGGAATGATATTCCCATCATGCAAAAGAAGGAAATTGTTGCACCCTGCTCCAAGAGGACTGGTATCAGCACAAGTCAAACCCGGTGATCAACAGCTCAGTGAGTGAGAATGGGAAATGGGAGAGAATGGGAGAATATCTCAAAATTAATAATGAAATTGTACAAGGTAGTGGAGCCACCTGGCTAGCAACGTGAATTTCCATTTTCAGAGTTCATATAGCTGTAACAGCCCATCAATACAGCCATCAGAGAATTTTTTGTTTTATTGATAAATTTAAATGGGAAAGGAATCTTCCTGAAAACAGGAAGAAGTCACAATGTGGCTGGACCTAGCCAATATATAGGATAAAAAGAAAAACAATAGCTCTTTAATTCTTTAATATTACTCTGGTGTCTGACTATGTGTTTAATCCTCTCTAAATGCAAATATAATTTTCTTTCTCAAAGCCTGCATTCAAATCAAGGTTTTTTCAGCAAAGGAAGTTTGAGTCAGAGCCATTTTATATTAATGTGTCTTCCTTTCTCTGTCTCTCTCCTAAAATACTGGTATCTACACTAACATGAGAATTTTTTTATTGAGTGCTTAATAAACATGTGAATTTAACTTTCAGTGAAAAAAATCCCAAATATTTAACATAGTGAGTAAAAGAATAAACTTCAAGAATTCTTTATCTGATGTGACTTTGAAAAGACAAAACTTATGTTATTAGACCCTTGATGGCTGAAATTCTGAGGGATTACAACTGACAGGCAATAACACTGGCTGAAATTTCTGTACTGGAGGCTGCGCCAACTCTCTGAAGAAAATATACTGTTTAAAAAAAAGATAGTGATTGTACTAGGAATCCAAATAGGCTTTCTAAAATCTCTCTGCTTTAGAGAGAGTTTGACATTTAAAAATTGAACTCCTTTACAAAGTAACTTATTTTCTGATGTTTTTAAAGTACTTTATGTTTTCAGTAAATGTCATAATGCCATTAATTCTCTTTGCAGAGACATGCAATATTTTTCCTGTTATCAAGAGGAACCACACTGTTGTGCAACACACTGTGGTGTGTTTTGCTGAGCACTGGAAATCTGGAGTAGATTGGCCTGTAAAAATTCAAACCTAATTGCTTGGAATTTAGGATTCAGTGAATGTTTACACCTCAAGTAACGGTAAAAACAAATTTTCAGGTTATACAAATCTTTTTCTTTTTACCTGGTTACTAATTTTGAAAAGCATATCACCCTTTTAAAAATAATTTTAACGTGGAAATTTTTGGCATCTTGGTATTTTTATCACATGACTAAACCAAGCAGGTTGCTAAGCAACCTTCTGCAGCCAGGGGAAAGCAGGCACTCTGAACAGAAGATTTATGTTGGTGACTGTAATACTAAGAAAAAAATAACAGAATATCTAAAATCCTCTGTTGTTTTTTAACCCTTTGAGCTAAACATCAGTAATTTACTCTTCCCAAATCAAGAGTCGTTTGAGAAACTGTTGCAGCCACACAACTTTTGACATAAACTTTCAGGGAAAATAAATGGGTAAATAATTTTTTTATCGCACTATTGCAGCCTTGAAGTATTTCTGTTGGGTGTTGCTATGGTATTTACAGAAGCTTTTGATTATGAGGATCCTCCTCAGTTAAATAAGGGAGTAGGTAGATACCTGCTTGCTTCTTCTTGCAGTGATAACTGGCAAAAATGAGGATGTGCCAGGGTCACCAGGGCTGACTGCAGACTGCTGGCAGCAGGCACAGAGCCCTGTGCAGCACCCACGTGTCCTCAGGCTGCCTGGGCAAGGAGGGCTGGCTGCAGGCACCACAGCTCTGACCAGCTCCCTGAGAACCAGGTAACCTGGCACACGTCCCCTTCTGCTGGAAAACAGCCTCCCTGCACTAACAAATTCTTTGCTGCAGCACAAGCATCCAAGCAATGGGATTTGTGACAGGCAAGATTAGTTTAAATCCCCATTTAAACAGCTGTCCAGATGCATTTTCAAGTCCAAATTTACCCATCATAAACAATGCTAATACACCGCCACATATTCAGATGTATATCACTCATGGGCTGGAGGATGCTGGGGCCAGATCATTGGCTCATGGAGGCTGAGTACATTACACAAATACAGATGCCAATGTACCATCCATCCCCTGACCTGGAGGCAGGCTTTATCTGGGAACAGCCCTATTCTTTGAATTACAGCAGTCTACAAGAATTACGCATAGAAAACACAGCTCATGGGATCCAGATCCTTCCATATTGTGTCATCCAGTAGCATACCACAGTGCAGTCAACCAGATCCTGTGCTGACTTGGATGGTGGGTTTCCTAGCACTCTAATAACATATGTTAATAATAAGACCCTAGGTGGGTAATTAACTGAAATTCAATTTTACAATAGAGTGAAAAACAGCAGAAGACAAAACAGTTGACAGTCAGTGAGTGTCAGAGACAGATAAACCAAGCCTGTGAAACAGTGGCCTGAATAGATTAAAGCCATTTGAAATTTTAAACAAAATAAATTTCTGCTGCTGTTTTTTGATTCTTGCTGTCTACAAAAAAATGGAATATATGCATATTTTCATTGTACATGTACAGGTTTGCAAAATGATTTTATTCTCTTATATGAAATAACTAACACACTACAAACTTTGGTAATGACTCAAAAATAGAATCACATCTTGTTAATATTAGCTCTGTAGTTGATCTATAAGATCCATTATTTTTATGTACCCAATTATTGCCTTGAATTTTCATTGTATCTCTGCTTGTTCATAATTTGGTTTGGTTGGAAGTGAACTGAAATATCCTCTAGTTTCAACCCCCCTGCCATGGGTATGGACACGTTTCACGAGACCACATTGCTCAGACCCCCATCCAGCCTGGCCTTGATCACTGCCAGGGATGGCACAACCACAGCCTCTCTGGAAAACCTTTTCCAGTGCCTCACCATATTGACAGTAAACAATTTTTTCCTAGCATCTAATCTAAACCTACGCTCTCAGTTTGAAGCCATTGCCTCTTGCCCTGTCACTACTTGTCCTTGTAAAAAGAACCTCTCCAATTTTCTAATCTGCTTTCCTTTGGAAATATGCTCTTATTTTCCATAAATATTTCTCATAGTTTCCATTTTTAAACTATCTAAATTTCTCCAGATCTCTGATGTAAATCAGATGTTTATCAAACTCATGATTACTTTAATAACAAAGCCCTGTTTGTCAGTAAGAGAGGTGAGCTTCATATTTACTGGGCCAGTTCATTTCAACCTATAACTTCTGAATGAACTTTAGAATACTTTGGATAAATCTGTAAAAGAGTGCTGATGACAAGAGAACCCTTGCCCTGCTTCTCACTTGTACTGCACCTTACTTCACAGGCCAGATTCTCCCATGAAGTACCTCTGCTTTGTGAAAGAGAAAACTACTTTCAATTTCAAGTAGATGAATGCCTAAGAAAGGTTAATTAATTTGACCTCAAAAAATCATTGTTTGAGAGAGGAATGCTCCTGGAAACTACCAAACAAAGAGAATGTACTACTTTCTCAAGGTTGTTTGCAGAGTCAGTGACAAGGACAAGAACTGCTACCTCTACATCTCCTGTTACTGCTGCCTCCAAGATCTGTCACTTCTCCTACACACCTCAGTGTTTCAGGCAGAACATGTTCTGTCACAGGTCTACCTGAGGTAACCTAAGAACTAGCAGTTATTTATATAAAGAAATATTATTCCCCTTCTACATGTTGGATAAATTATTCAGGTGAATTAATTTGCCACAGTTCACAAAGGCCCTCAGTGACCGAAGAGGAAAAACAAATTTTCTCTCCCCTTATTAGTCTCAATCCAATACCCCACTCTCAGCCACAAAGCATAACTTGTTAAAATGGTATCAGATCTGTTCTGATAGGAAGGAAAAATCACCTGGAGGCATACAGAGAGGCTTGTTTATAATCATCTGGGACTAGGAGGCAGATTGCCAACCCAGCTCTGTACACAGAAGCCTGAAAGATAAGAGAGAGCACAGACATCATATCTGTTCTCCAGGCCACTTGGTTCTTTAGAGACTTCATTTTGCAGACTGCCAAGAGGATGTCTTGCAAGCTGGGGTCACTTCAACTTAGCTCCCAGCAGTGTGGTAAATCAGATCCTGTCTGTGTACCACAATACAACCTCTCATTTGGAAGAAAAATCTATGCTTAATAATCTATCAAGGTGAGGAAAACACTGCAAAGGGAAATGCAGACCATCGTGCCTGTGAGGGCTGACAGTTCAGCTGGCAGCAGAAGTAGATCTAGGAGTGAAGTACACAAGTCCTGCATTCATCTCCCTGAGTGATAATTCTAAAACCTATTTTGCCACCAGTGAGTGTTATTTCTCTGCTGACTGGAGAATCAAAGAAAAAAGGATGATAACACTATAATAATCAGCAACTTGTTTCTTCCCATAAGAGGCTGAGAATGAACTTCAAGCAGAGTTTTTGAAAATCCTTCCATTCTACTGAGGGAAATCTTGACTTCTCTTGCAACCATGAGTGTTCCTGCTGCTGAATTCAGTGGGGCTAATATTCCATCCATGATTATTTAATTGTGACAATGAGCACTAGTAGGTGTATTTTCAAGAGCTCAGTTCTCACTGCTGGTTTTTCTTAAAATATGGCACTTTGCTACAACGCTTAAGGAGAAATCAACCCTTTAGAAAATATAGCTAAAATGGACTACAAAGTTCAAATTGATAAAAGCCTTCTGGCATCTGCATTTGCAATATGCTAGATTAGATTTGGAAACTACAGGGATCAGGAGCTAAAAATGTCAGGGTAAATTCAGTGACAGCTATCTTGTATGCAGGGTCTTAATATCTAATTTCTGTAAACAGTAATAAAGCATTGGAGTTTCTTACTTAACAGAGTTGTACATCTACAGGCCAGGGTCAGGATGCTCAATTCCCTGCTGATCTGAAGGGAAGCTGATCTTTGCTGATCATCAAGTGAAGGGAATAAGCATCAGGATTTCTGGCATGCAAAGCAGGGGTTACAATTGAAAAAAAAAGCAGCAGCATCAACAAAGTAATGTTCATAAACCTTTTAGGAAAGTTCTACTATACAAAGAATAACTGGTATTAGAAACAGACCCCTTATCTCTGGAAAACACATTTGTTAGGCTTATAAACAAGATATAAATTATGTATACTCTTGCTGCTGTGACAAAACACAACAAATACATTAAAAAAACATTTCATTAAATTTTAAATAAATTGCAGTTTTAACTCATGAGGAGATTTTTTCTTTCAAGAGGTGTTTTTTTTTTTAATATAACTTTGTTTTATCCTTATATGGCAAAAGTTGCTGCCAACTCCTTCAGAAAAAGTATTACCATTAATGTTGTAAAAAAGAAAAAATAATGACTCGTATAGCCACCAGAAAAAATATTTTTTTTTCCAGTGAACAAGATTAATGGCCCTCTACCCTGGCCATTACATGGTGTTAGAACAGCAAATTGCAATAGCAATCACCAACATTTTTGCCCACAAATTTGAAAAATACAAAGTACTTCTCAATAGCTCTCAAAGACATTTCGGTCTTCATGATTTTACCAAGAGGTTAGAAGGTTTTCTTTTCCTCCAAAACACTTGAGTTTTCCTAATTGCTGCTGTAGTTCTGCTAGCATAAACCACTTTCTTTCTGTGTTATTTCCATCTTATATGACAGCAATAATCAGGAAGTATAAAACTTTATGGTATTTTTTTTCTTTTGGCTGATCTTTCTGTGCTTTCCCCTTTCTTCTCATGTTTATCACTTTTTTTCATCCTCCATATTTTAAAACACTCCCTCCAAATCAGACAAAATTCTCTTCTCTGCCTCTCTTTTTAGGTAAACAAAGACTTAGAGGAACATTACAAAAAACGGTAGTGGCAGAATTTGCTCTCTAATGACAATTTTTGCAAAGAAACCCCAGGTAGTATAGTCTACAATATTCCTATTAATATCTCCTACCTACAACACCTGTTTAATTTAGGAGGAAAGAAGGCATCAAGTGGATTTTGCAGATTTTGCATGTTACATCAGTTAACATATCATTTTCCTGACCAATCAGGTGCGTTTGTGAAAGGTCAGAGGTTCTGGATTGCAGCAAACTGTGGCCGTTTGGATCTTCTTTTCTGAGAGATTCTATAGCAGCTGAAGCAAAGCACGATAACTAGCTTTGTTATAAAAAGTACAGCTGATCCAAAATATGCTTTCAAATATACACCAGCTTTATCCATTTAATCTTATTCACTTCAAAACAGAACCTTTTAAAGTAAGAAAAAAAAATAATAGGCCCATTCAGTTGAGTAGAATGCTTCTTCTATGTCGAAGTATAATGAATGTTTCATGCTTCTTGTTGTTTCAGTGGTCATATGTACAACTGAGAAAGGCTAAATACAGTGTTTGAAGCTGGTCCTTTGTCACAGTGCTGGATGTATCACGTGGAATGAAATTCCCTTCAAAAGAGATTTTCAAAGCCACTAAGCACTGGGCTAACACTTTTTTGACTGAAGCTAATAGACACTGCAGGCAGAGGTGTGTGGTCTCTCTGACAGTTTAGGCTGATAGGCTGAAGAGAAGCCATGGGAGAATTAAGAATTTAGGTTGCAGAAAAGTAGAGTCAAGAGATATCAAAATAAAAATAAAATAGATAAAAAAGAGATACCAAAATAAAATCCCAGCTATTAAATTATAAATGCTTATTTGACAGAAGCATGTCTAAGCACTGTTGATATAGGTCAGAAAGAATTGTTTTGACCAGGACAAGTGAGTGTCCTTGTGTGTTCCTATGTGAATAACATGAGTTACAGCTAAAATAAAGTGTTCCCACAGTAGCTGCAGAAATCCCTGGTGATCACTACAGGGTAGGGAGACTGAGACCCATTTTCTAAGATTAAGAGCATTGTCTTGTTTCAGAAATCAGTAAAAAAAGGTTCATTTTTATTTCTCCAAATAAACTTTAATATTGAACTGAGGTAACTTGATATTTTATGCATTTGCTTGGGTTTATTAAGAAAGGTGGACTACAATATGTCAATTGTTGAGTTTTAGACAGTTCAGTTCAATGCTATCTTATTCTAATATTCAGAATAGCTACTCTGAAAGTTTTACTACTTAAGGTAAGTGAAGGTTTTCTGACACTTTTCTTGGAAGTAGAATTAGCTTTCAGACAAAAGGAAACTATAATTAGAAAATTTTGAAGGAGGGAACATTTTGGCACAACCTATACCATGGAACAATATAATAATTCCAACTTTCGCTTTGAGCAGTGGTCCAAGAACCCTCATGATTTGGACTTTCATTTGTTTTACCTATAGTTAAAGAAAAAGCTTTTTCTAAGAATGACAAGAAATCTGGAATTTGCACCAATGTTCACTCTCTAATAAACTGAAGTCTTATGGAACACTGAATGCTCCTTTAATGTGAAACTCACATTAAAAAAGTCATTTTTCTCCTGGTCTGAAAAAAAAAAAATTGTAGAGCAGTTCTAATTTTACAGAGTACTTGAAATTTCTACCTGTGACAGTATTCAGAATGACCTCCCATCCCTCAGATAACCTTCAGGCATTAACACCTCTAACTAGAAAATCTGGTTTGAAATGACATTGTGCAGTTCTTCTACACTGAAATGCAATGCACTGGTTTTCACTGAAGCATTCTTGACTTAGAGTTATAACATGGAACAATGAATATTGCTTAAATTATTTATTTAGGACAAAAACATAAGGAGAAAACAGACTTTATACCAACAGCACAGAAAGAAGCAGTCAACCAAGTACACAGCCAAAACCATAAAATGAGCCTAAAATGCCTAAAGTGGATGGATGGATCTCCTGCAAAGTCTCATGTAATTTTCCTTGATTTAGGAAATTATAAACTTATTTCTGTTTAAATAAGAGAGAGAGCTCCCTGGAAACTTCCTTTTGTGTTGAATACTTTGTTTTGAATACTTTTAAAGCTTTTCTTGACATATCCATATTTTAGCAAAAAATTTTAGTATCATTGGAATAAAAAAAAATCATTAAGGCTTTCCACTGCAAGCCTATAGGTTCTTACCTTCAACCACCATTAATCGCTGTACCATGGATATTTAGTGGCATAGGTTTTTAACCAACTCAGCTTATAAAGTCGGATCAATATATTTGTAAGATACTCATTGTATTTTAAAAATGTGAAATTTGCAGAATTTTAAGGTGACAACACAGTTAAATAGCAATTTTATATAATTCACAGGGGCAAATAAAAGCTTCCTACAAAATTTCAGTTGTTATAGTACTGTTTTAAGAAGGCTTGCAGAAAAATTATTGAGTTGGCTGATTACTAACAGCAGAGCAGAATGTTTACTTTTATTTGGAGTGGATTTTAAAGTGAATATCAAGAGACCAACAGTGCACAGCTTATTATTCAATTGATCACTTACTTGTTCCATATGCATCTCTCCTTTCCAATCAGAAAAATCCACACTTGTCCATAATAAAGAGTAAAAAACACAGAGAATAAAAGTCTTTTCAAGTTTTTTTCTAAAAAAGAGACTATTGGGAATTCACTAACCTAGTCAGTAACTTGACAATTGTTACAGTTTTAACTTGCAGAAACACAGTAATTTTTCTTTTATTAATGGTGAGAAAAAAATGTTTCCAGTGTGTGTTTCTATGTGTTATTTTTTCATATTCTATAAAATGTTCTTTTCTTCACATCATGTGAGGTATAGACCTTGTTTTTCATTAACAGATAACTTCTGGGAGTGCTCAGATTGAAACTGCAGCATTTGCTTATCCCGGAGTTTTCCTCTCCCCCCAGTATTTATCTAGTTGCAGTGGTAAAATGCTAAAATCTCACATCATTTTCAATCTAATTTCTTTCACCTTCCAAGTAATCTGTAGGTATTCAGACAGAACATATTTCCAGTTATCAATTTCAAGGGTTCTAAAGTTTTCTTAATATTTTTCTTAATTTTTGTTTGCTTTATATGTTTTTCTATATTCTGGACCTTACTCTGCAATGCAAGTACAGAGACAAATAGAAGAGTTTTATTTGTCTATTAGACAAATAGAAGAGTATTATTTATCATTTGAAAAGAAGATAACCCAATAATATATTTGAACAGGATAGTCTGCTTGTAGTTTTGGTAATTTTTTAGTATTAAGATTCTATTTTTCCCATTTTCAAAACCCTAATCAATTTAATATCTCCCCTAAGATCTTGTGCATATGCATGAAGCATAAGCTAAGAAACCACAAACTAATTAGAATCTTACAATCTCATTGCCAAGTTCCAATTCACAGTCCAAACCCTGGTAAATTAGGTTCATATGAAATAGGAGTCATATTTCTAGTTATCTGTTGTTATCTCTCTGATACATTTTCCAAGGAGAATAAAATGACTTTTTGCCCATTTTACAGGTTGTTTAATTTCTTAGACCTAAGATAAGGAAAATAGAATATCATAGAGCAGTTTGGTTTGGAAAGGAACTTTAAAGATCATGCAGTTTCAACCCACTTGCCATGGGCAGGGACACCTTCCACCATACCAGGTAGCTCACGTCTCCATCCAACCTGGACTTGAACACATCAAGGGGATCCAGGGGTGAGGCATCCACGACTTTGGGCAACTCGTCTGAGTGCTTGACCACAATCAAAGTATAGAATTTCTTCCTAATGTCTAATCTAAACCTACCGTCTTTCAGTTTAAAAGCATTGCCCTTTACAATACCTGAAAAAAAGTTCCTCTGGATCCTTCCAGTAGGCCCCCTTTAGGTACTGGAAGGCCGCTGGGAAGTGTCTCTAGAGCCTTCTCTTCTTCAGCCCATCTCTTCTTCAGCCCCAGCTCTCTCTGCCACTCCTCAAAGGAGAGGGGCTCCATGCCTCCAGTCATCCTCATGACCTTCCTCTGCACTTGCCTGAACAGATCCATGTTCTTCTCAGGTAGAATCCTCAGAACTGGATGAAGTATACCGTGGGATCACACAAGAGTTGGGGAGAGGGGAAGAATCACCTCTGACAAAATGCTCATCACACCTCTGATGCAGTCCAGAATAGGACTGGCTTTCTGGGCTGCAAGTGCCTGTTGTGCATATTCCCAGCTCATTTTTAGGTTTTTATCTACCAACATCCCCGAGTCCTTTCTGCAGGATTGCTTTCAATCCACTCACTGACAGCCTCTATCCATGTCTGAGCTTGCCCTGACCCAGGTGCAGGACCTTGCCTGAGTTGAACTTCATGAGGTTTGTATAGGCTCACCTCTCTCGCCTCTCCATGTCCCTGTGCATGGCATCCCATCTCTACAAACCAGCTGAAAGTGCACTCTATCCCACTCTCCGACAAAGGTGTTAAATAACACTGGTCCCAAAGACGACCTGTGGGGGAGATGCTCATCATTGCTCTCAGCCTGGACATTGAGCCCGTGACCACAACAGACCATTCAGCCAATTCCTTATCCACCAAGTGGTTCATCCAACAAATTTACATCTCTCAGTTCAGACACAAGGATGTCATACAGGACAGTGTCAAATGCTGTGCACAAGTCTATTATCCACCAATGCTGTAACCCTACTGTAAAAGTCCACCAAGATTGCCAGGCATCATGTGCTGTGTTGGCTGTCAACAATCACCTGTCACTTTTCCATGTGCCTTAGCATAGCTTCCAGGATCTTGTCCATGATGTCACAAGGAACAGAGGTGGCACTGACTAGCCTGTATTTCCCTGGCTGTTCCTTTTTTCCCTTTTTAAGATTGGGGGTTATGCTTTCTTTTCCAGTCTCTGAGAAGTTCACCAGTCTGTCATGACTTTTTAAATATGACGGAGAGTGGCTTAGCGACTTCATCTGTCATAAAAACAATGACTGGATGAATCAAGCAACTCCTTTGGTTTCTCTCCTGTCCTGTGCCTATAGAGGAATTGCCATTGTAGCCCTTACTAACTCGTTCTGGCAGATGTCAAGACCAGTTATTTAGAAAAGAATACAAAACTATGACACATAATCTAATATACAATCTTATCATTCAAAGATGTTTTTCTCTGATCACATTTCAAAATAGAAGAATATTATTTTATACTTACTGTTAAATCTCACATATCTTCTATATTTTTAATAGCCAGTGACAATGTTTCTGTTATCCTCACACTTGTATATGAATTACTGCAAGCTAAGAACAAGCCATTAATACCTGGTAATTTTTTCACTAAAAGAATTTATTGAATTTCATATATATTTTTAATGACTTAAAAAAGTAAGTTCACCTCTCTCTGGTAATTTTTCTCAATCTGTATTGGTTTAAATATACTTTTTGTCTTCAGCCAAACAATACTGCATGACTCGGTACAAATTATGAAATTTGTAATATATTCTACTTTGTTGATATTGTACAACATATAGCTAAAAGATAAAACTATATCTTAATTGTTATGTGTTATTCATTGCCCCACAAAGTTTCTTATCTGAAAAGACACACCTGGGTGTATATTGCCCTCATCACCAAGGCACCTTGTTAATTTTGCAGCCAGAGACACTCAAACATTTCAAAGATGAGAAATGCTCCAGTTCTCTCACAATGTTGTGGTATAGGACTTGAAACTCCCAAAATATTAACATTATAATAAACTTTTCTCTTTCTAGATATTCTTTCACAAATCTGTTTGGTCTCATCTCTTCAAAAGAAAACTACACAACATATTTAGAAACTGAGGTAGTAATGAGAAAAATTGAGATACCATATGGTTTTCTAAGATCTGTAATTTCGGAAATATCTATCTCATATTGACTCAGGTCTCATCAGTAGCACTACACTTCCATTAAATCACAACTAACTCTGAAATCATAACCCCTGCCTGGAAATGGGAGGTCCTTTTTTTGAGTGCTATATTATCATAAATATGATGTCTCTTTGACTTGACAGTAACAAAATTATGTAGCTTCAATATAATTTTTTTTAATGTTTCCCAAAAATCTGCTTAGTCACAGGCAACGTATATAAAGGACAGCTTCAGTAAAAGTTATCAGTTCACATTCATCTTTCTTTTAGCACATTGGTACTGACTTCTAATCACTGTATTATTTCAGGCTTTTTCTGAGACAGAAATTCATTCACACCTTCCCAGTCTAATTTTAGGATTTTTTTCTTTATAATGTTCATACCTCTTTGAACTTTCTCACCAGTAAATTAGTCTTCTTTTGAAACACTTAAACAAATATGCCGCTTGACTTTTTTTTTATTTATTATTTTTGTTTACTGTTGACCCTGATATGATACAGTGTGTTTTCAAAGAGTGGGTATATTGTTCATCCAAACAGAAAGAGCTATGCTGTGTACATAAAAATAAGTACATGTCTTTTTGACACTTCACAAATACCTTTTCATTTTTCAAGATATTCAAAAGATACAAAAAACAATCAATGAAAAGCAAAGAAAATACTGAAGCCAAGTTTTGAATTGAAAGAGTATTTTGGCTACACCCTTATTATACCTTACAAATCCCTCTTGGCAATATTCTACACATTACTCTAACATTACTGAACAGACAAACCTTAAGTGAAAGCACTGGGGAAAGGTGGAGTTTGCATGGGTATGTCACTTTGCTGGACTATTTGTATGAAAATTAGCTCACGAAAGAGAGGACCACATAGAAGTGGTCTGCCTTAACTATGTGAGAACTAAGTCTCTTGTAAAGGTCTACCTATCATCATTAATTTGAAGTGGATTTGTATTTGATTATACAGTGCTCCAAATATTATTGAAGAAAAAGAAAGAGATAGAAGGATAATGAAAGAAAAAAGAAAGACCAAAAGAAAGAAATGCTTTGGGGTTTAAAATCACATTCTGAATTGAATTGTATAGGCTTCCATGTCCTTTAAAAATGACACAATGTAAAGCAATAATCTGGCATGCAGATTGAGAATAGGAAAAGGGAAAAGAAAAAGAGTTCTGTTAGACTGGGAAAACGTGAGTTGTATTATTTTTTCTGCTTAGCATTAAGAATGCTGTAAAAGAAATATAAGGGTTCATAAATGCCTTGTTCAGTTTAGTGCACTTTAAAGTGCTGAAAGGAACAGAAAAAGTATAAACAAATTGCTTCTTCAGAGTCATTGTATACATTTTTCTGAGATACTTCCTTTACCATTTTAAAGTATTTAACAGTTATTTCATAAAAATTAGTACCCTCTTTCCATGTGTTTATAGTGTCTTTTTTTTCTGTTTGAGCAAGCAGATAACTTGGTACAAGAAAGGTAAGGATATAATTTGCTTGAATTGTTCCTGAAGGTTAAATTTGTTGTGTAGTTATAGCATCAGTTTATTGACTTTTTAAACATTTGTCTTTCTTCTACTTGCCATGAATTCTGGGCTTATCTGGAGAAGATTGTATTTTGCCTTGATGAGGATTTGAAATGGAAAGCCCTAAACAGAGTGAATGCCACTGAATATTCAATTGTTCCCTGTGTGTCCCTTTATGAATTTATGACATTTGAGTTCTATAACAGAGCCCTGAAAAACAACCTTACAATTCACAGGAATATAAAAACCATTAATATTTTGAGTAATTCTGAGGACACAAACAGAAAACCTTGACTTGAAGAAAAATATAATACCCAAACAATAAAAACTTCCCAGAAGTCTGATTACAGAAAAAAAGTCGAACACATTGACTAAAGTCAAAATAGGAAGCATTTTAACATCTTCCACTGAAGTAACTTCACAGCATTCATTTTTCTATTCTTCTGTTTTCAGTCTTACAGGGGAATAACTATAATTACTCACTCTGTTAAAAAATCCAGGCAAAAAGGAAGAGTATGTTTCTCTATTTTTACAGACTTTACAAAAGCAATACTATTTCATACATGGGCATGTTCCTTCTTCTCATTTTCCTGTGATGCTTCCATATATCACACTCCAAACAGCAGCAACAACAAAAAAAACCTGGTAAAATTTGGGTGTGTTTTTTTAATAACACAAAACTTAGCAAACATTCATATCATAGAAGCCTCTTTCCTTTTTAGCTTTGACTCTACTAGATTTGAAATTCAGGAGATCATAATCCATGCAACCCTTACACAAAGCACCAAGTACCCCCAGTTTTAAACTTAGTTCCAGTTTTACATTCTTGTACACATCTTCAGTGAGGCTAACTAATAACAGAGGTGGTGGATAGAGAGAATCAGAAAAATAAGGGGAAAAAAAAAAAGAAAGAGAAAGAAGAAAGTCTTTTTCCTTAATCAGGCCCTCTTCTTCCCTGTAGGGATGTTCAAACAGTCAAGAGAGGACCTGCTGTTCGTGGGGAGAGAAACATTTGTTCTGCCAAAGGAAGTATTTTGCATAAAGCCGCGTGGATCAAGAGTGGCACCCAGTGGCTGATGCTTTGCCACAGCAATGCCATTCCAAAAGCTGTGCTTCCCTGACCTTCTGTTTAATGTGCTTTCTACATGGAAGGAATAACTCCTAAGCCAGTCTGGTTTAATAGGATTAAGCCAAATATTGTTTTGTAGTTCTTTTTCTTTTACTAAAGGCTTTTAATATTCTGAACAGCATGCAATGGATGATGTTTTCAAATATCAGTTTTATATAGGTTTTAGGCAGACTTTTGCTAGTTAGTGCTAAAAATAACATGCAGCCAACGTGAAAGAAGAATGATGAAGTCAATGTGAAAGAAAAATTAGGCAATCAATAAAAACTGGCATCTTGGAATAATACTGTAAAAGCCTGTAAGTTTAAGCAGTACTTACATGTAACACAATGTTGTACTAATGTTAATTAATAACATATTATTATCATAACATAATATTATCATAATATTAATAATGCAGTAAGATTCCATTATCTAAAAGAAAGCACACACATTATTTCTGTAAGGAATTACCTATATGGTTGCACTCGCATTGCTTCTTCTTAAGCCCTGTTCGTGCCAGTGAATCAACACAAAAGACTGCAAATTCTTCCAGACACAATCTGTGTTTTAAGATTTGTAGGCAGGATTAACTGAAAAAGAAGGAAAAGAAAAAGGATCTATATTTAAATTTTGTACTTTTCTTTCAAAGTGCTAAGGTACAGTTAACTAAAGGGTGTTCCCTCATTGTTTGTGAGTGGACAAATAATATCTAAATTACTCATTCTTCAGGATAATCATTATGAGGATTTTTTCCTGCCTGATGTTGTGGATAGGAGTATTACTTGCTATGTGACAACACAGCCTATTTATTTCATTGTGGATAGTTAATCACTTCTTCACCACAGAAGTAGTGATATATATGTATACATACATACACACACACAGACACAAATCACTATATAACTACATAGATAAACATGCCTTACTCTCCCTGGGTCATTTATTATCCAAATGAGATAAACACTATCCTCCTCAGACTGCTGAACAGCATTTGTCAAATTACTGCCCTCATATGCAATTAGGTAGTGTTACACTGATGGTAAAGAGTAAAAAATTGTAACTGAAAAATCTTCAGTGTTGAAAACCAGGACACAAACTTAAAAATTAAGTTGAAAAAATATGTAAGACCACTCCTGGAAGATACAAACTGCAGAGCAAGCAGCCTAATCCTCAGATAAATTAGGTGTCCAAAAAAATACAGGTGCATTTGAAAAAAACAAACAACAACAACAACAACAACAACAACAACAAAAAAAAAACCAACAAACCCAACCAATAAACAATCCCACTTTTTTTTCTTACTATACTTTGTTGATAAGCTGATGCTAAGGACAAAGCTTTTCAATAGGCTTTCTAACATTTTCCTACAAAGATTCTCTTTCAGTTGTATTTTCAAATTCAGCCACACAGGGGTTTTTTGGGTTTTTTTGGTTGGTTGTTTTTTTAAGAAAACAGTATAGTACTCTGTTCTAGACGAAGTGTTAACTAGTTAAGACAACACTTTTTTGAAACACCAGAAAAATGCTACCTGTCTCTTGCAGTCTACCTCTTGTCTCTCTCCAAAACAGTCAGTTTTGGAGGTACCACTGCTTTCTATGAAGCACATTCCAGTGTTCTGGCTGAGAATCCTAAAAAGTAGAGTTTCCCATGTATTTTATATTCCTTCTTTTCAGAAGGATGAACACAAATACTGCTAGGCAGCCTAACAAAATCTCCAAATTCTTCCAACCAAAAATTACCTGCAAGAGCTCAAAATCCACTACTGTTTGACAGATGATAAGGACAGAATCCTAAGGAGTGGATATATGACTAAATTCTACACCATTTGTTAATAAAAACTTCTAAAAGTCTGCATATATATATATTACAAAATACTTTCTATAAAAAGGCTAGTTGCTTTCATACTTAAAACTTTAAGAAACAGAAGGTTTTATGGTGTTACCATTCCAAGGAGACATTCTCCTCCGAGCATTCTCTGCACTGCCCTTCTACCTTCCAAAGATAGTCTGATTAACAGTTCCCTCTGGGAATCATTTCTGCTAGACCAACACTCTGCTTTATCAGCTGCTTTTAAGCTTAGTGAAACAGCATCCATGACCTTTTGAAACCTCCTTGACCTTATATTAGAGTTTTCCATGGCCAAGAAATGTGATCACTTCTTCCAAAAGAATATTTGACAGCTATATTCGGTCACTCCAGAAACACTGTTGTCCCAGGTATCACTGGCAAATAAAAATCTAGCAGCTAGGTAGTATTTGATACAAACAAAGCACTAGCCCACAGCAAATTTCCTCTGCAGACTAGAAAGGAGAAGTTTACATTTCAGCTCACAACCACTCACATTAGAACAATTAGACTTTATGCAAATATAAATTTGTAAAGGAATTGCATTTCACAGTCTCATTTTACAATAGTTACCAGTTCATGCAATTTTTAGGGAGGCATTCTTACACACTGAGATATCTTGTGTCACACGATCGGGGTCACCATATGTCGCTGTTTTGGACACACAAAGAATGAGGCAGGCAGCAGCAGGTCAAGGGAAAGCTTCTCTAATTTAATTATCTGACTCCTTTCATATATACATTTGTACGACAGGCAAGAGATTGGCTACACAGATCGCCACCTCTTTAACCTGGATGGTGAACATCACCATCAATCATAGTTCTCCTCCCAGACGAGAACTATGTAAACATTCTAAAAATATACATTGTTTTCCTGAAGCTGCGTGAGAAATTGCACTGCAAGATTTCAAACACTCGGAAGCAAGAAAACTGAGGGCGACAATCTTGGATTTCCCTCCCCCTCTTGACTAATCTTATTACTCACAATTCAGACATTTTACCACTACTATCAAGTACCATTTAACCATTCCAGTTTGATACAGATGAGCAAATTATATACCAGAATTAACCTCAGAATGTCATGCATTAAGAAAAAAAATGCAGTTTTTAATTGCAAAGTCACATGGATCTTAACCTCATATCCTTTCACTTTTCAACTTAAGTACACAGGTTCTTTGTCCTTTGCACATGGTAAAGGCAATTTATAGTCCTCACCAGAAAGCCTCCGATCCTGTTGATTTTTTGCCAGATGACTGAGTCTTTCGTAAAACATTATTTGATGTATCTGCCTTTCAGGTAGTATCCCTGGGAGCAGACACATTGCTGTTATCCAGTAGCAGGCTCCTTTCACTGTGACCATTTCTCCCTTTGCCTGTCAGCCACGTAGCAGACCCCACCATTCTGGTACTTGCATCACTACAAAAACAGTGTTGTACACTAAACCCTCCTTCTGCAACAGGGGAAGCAATCATCAAAAAGGTGGCTACAGAGAACACTTCAGAACTCCAGTAATAACTATGTATATTTTAGACCAAGCAAATCCTGTCCCAGCCTTTTGGTGAGTCATAGTTTTTCTCCTGCCCTCCAGCCAAGTTAATCCATGTCCTGTAGCTTCTTCTATTTTTTTTTTTTTAAAAAAAA
>VXBB01018237.1:546452-632942 GCA_013399915.1 Illadopsis cleaveri | reverse complement strand
CTCCTTAGGGTGATACCACGGGGAGTTTGCCGATGGGGGTTGAAAGGGATATACCAATACAAACAAATAAACAAAAAACATATACAAAATTGAAAAACCCTAATTATGCACAGCAACATCTCTCTCTTTTCTTTTCCTTAAAGCAAAGTGTCTTGTATCTGAGGGGATGTTACGAACTATATACTTATTAAAACAAAAGATAATTAAAATTAAAACAACAAATAACAAACAAAATCAACAGTTCAGCTTCAGTTGGAAACTCAAGTAAAGTTTTTGCTTCAACTAAAGGCCTGTATTCAGAAGAAAGACAAAAAAATTGAAATATTTGAGCTCCCATAAAAACATCTTCAGAAAAGTTACTTTGTATGCTCTGTATTTTCACTTACGCATTCCAATTTCTTTTATTTTGTAAAAGACATAGTCCCATCCAAACTAATTCTAAACAAGGTAAATTGCCTGGAACTACAAAATCAAAGCAGAACGGAATTTTGAACATAGCCTTCCTCCTTTTTGGAGTCTATTGAAGGCAAAGAAAGCATCATCTGTTTTCATGGACAAGAGTGAAATCTGACCTAGACTAGTCTCAGAAACAGAACAGCTGTTGATTTCAGCAAGGACAGAATTTCATCTATCCCTTAGTATTTCAAGTTGCAAGGAGTTTTTGCCTGCATATTTACACAAAATATCAATGATCACTGGACTTTTGAAGCAAGCTATAACTTACAGAGAACATCCAAACTTCAGAAGATAAAATCAAGAAGTCTGAGAGAGATTAATATTTTTAGTCACAGCACTTGTTGGGCTGTTACCACAAAGTTTGGAGAATATTGAGTTACGGAGGTTCAACATGTTACTGATAGCACCTGTGCTTTCCACATAAACATGCAGTTTAATCAGCCTAAGTTCATATTTAAATCTTCCGTTACATCATGTTCATTCATTCTAGTGGTATAATTTGGAGAAGTTTAAATAATACCACACTTCAAAAAGAAAGAGAAAAAAAAGAGATAGAATTATTTGCATGATTACTTTGCTTGCTATTAGCCTTCGACTTCTGCCCCCTGGAATCTTAAGGGAAGTGTTAGATTCTTCTTCTGACACGGTGAATGTAAGATGCAAAATGGATTTTCATTTTCATTCTCAAGTGTTCTAAAACCTATTCAGCAATGGACCCAGAGGTACATTTGAAGTTATGAAGTATGCTTCCCAAATCTCGTCTGAGCTTTTTCATCTTCATGCTTCTTCTACTATGTATCAGAGATCTTCATCTGTATTTTGATGTCAATCAAAAGAGTCTCGACTCCAAGGACCATTTTAGAAGACAACGTAAATAGCCTGGCTGGCAATGGGTGTTCCAGCTAAATCTCTTTCCTTCAGACAGCAAGGAGAAAACTTTGGAAGACACAGCTGACTTTTCCTTTGCAAGTATTTCCTTTAAAAGATTTCGACTGCTGGTCCCGCTGATCCTGCAGATTTTTTTACAGCACGACAGCCATTGAAAGGAACAGAAAACTGTCAATACCTTGTTTTTCCACTAAGGTGCAAACAGCTGAGCCAAACTGAAATTCTATTATTTGCAGATAAAACGAAAACTATGAGACGACATGGATGCACCTGTACTATGCTTAGTTTTTTTGTTTCCAAATATACTTACAGTTAAATATAAATTTTCAGGAAAAGGTAACCTGCCCCATAAAATAGAGCTTAAAAAGGAAAATAAATAAATAAATAAATGAAGAAAGAACAAGCTGTTATCAACTGTGACTGACTGAAACTAAAGATCATGCCAGAGATCTTAATAGTAGTGCAGTGGTCACAGAAGCCTGGTGTTTAAAAATTAATTTCTAGTTAGAAGGTGTTAGTGCCAGTGCCAAGAGCATACAAAGTACATTTTTTCATCACCAGAGCTAGTTTCAGAGTAGAAAATTCAAGAGAAAGACAATGAGGCCTCTCCAGTTTCTAAAATATATCTGGGAAATGTTTAAAATCTCCAGGTAATGAAAAATAGATTCCCACAAAAGAATAGCTAAAGGGCAAATTAGAGAAATATCTTGTCACATTTTACATGGCTATAAACTTGTCTACTTCACAAATTATGGCTTGCTATTAATTTGATAAAAAGCTAATCAGATGTAATTTAGTTCTCTCTGAAATGGATATTTAGCAAACATATTCTGCTCTCTCCATTCCCACTTGAAAGAAGAGATGTTTATTAGACTATTGACTTCTTAAAAGAGAAACAAATATTATACCACTTTTCATGCTGTAAGTGAAAAGAGAAACAGATTTGCAGATTCATTCACTGAGCTGTAAATACATTCCTGCAGCTACTCACAGGCATAGCAGAAATATTTCATGGTACCTATCCAAGATGTCTCCATTGAGATCAAACAGTTTGTACTTTCATCTGTGAACACAGCGAACCTAAAATTCCTGAACAAGTCTGAGCACCACTGATCAGCAGTTCTAATATTTTGACAGAGGTATTGAGAATGTGTTTTATCTATCCAGGCACTATCACTTGCTCAACTTCCAGCACTTCAGTGAATGAAAGCAGTGACCTAATGAGATAACATTTCACACTGCAGGAGCACCAAAAGCAAGTAAGCACATTTTGAAATTATGAAAGCCAAGACTCTTCTAAAGACCAGCTTTTGATGGTGGATAGCATTCTTTCTGTTGAGAAGTAGATGAAAATAATTTTTGCTTTCAGAACAACAGGAAATTATTCATAGTAAACAAAATCTGTACTGAGTTCTGTTCAGTAAACAAAGATTTATTTATGTGGAAATGCTTATTATTTAGACCTACTAGACAGATAGACAAAAAAGTCCTGAAATATTGTGTGGATTCAGTTGTTTGCTACTCTCTATTTGGGGTGCATCAGTGGTCTTCTAATACTTGGAATTTGTTTCTCTTCCTTGATTGGTTGGTTAAGTGTTTTTAAATGGAAAAATGTATTAATCTTTTTATTGAAGAAATACTTATTTGCATGCAAATGCATGTCTCTATAAGTAGAGTAGCTATTTTCCAAAAATACATTGGAACAATAAGGCATTCACATGAATATTTGCAAATAGTAAATAAAAAAGGGGCAGGAATGTGATGAAACATGACAGCTGTTCGAAATTTGAATTTATGCTTTCCAGCATCTAGACAAAAAAATTCAGGTGATCTGATTATCTACTGCATGTACTTCACTGACCCATTTACATTTGTGCAAAGCAGGAGCAATGTAGGAATTACTCCTTGCAGACCTGACTCACCCATTCTCAGTCCAGTTGCTTTTTTTTGACATCCAGTTTTTCAAGTAAAGGAGGGGGGAGAGCTATGCCCCAAATGACTGGCTGCAGTGAGTAATGTTTCACATGACTACAGCATAGTGAGAAATACCAGTTAAGAGTTTAATCTTAAAGCAGCAACAAAATATAAATTAAATTAATAATGGTATTGATAATGAGCTTTCAGCCTAGCAACTGGAAAAAACGTCGTATGACTGGCAACTGAAGTTGGACAAACACAGCCTTTTTATCAGGTACATATTTTTAACTGTGAGGGGAAGTAATTAGAACAGGTTACACAGGTTCCTCTTGGCAATTTAAAAATCAAGACAGTATTTTCTTTCATTGCAGGTGAAAAGTTGAGGATGTTCTATGGCCTATACTCTGAAACTAAATTATCACACTGAATGTATCTGATCACTTATTCAGAAAGTCCTTCAAACAAATACTGTTTTTGTCATCTTCTAACTATCACAGCTATTGAAGTTGTAATTCTACTGGAATTGTCACAGCTAAAACCCAAGAGGAAGCAAGACTTAAAAGGAGATGAGATTGTTCTGAAAAGGTTAAGTGAAAAGGGGAAACAGGACTAAGGAGACAAGATTAGGGTAAAAAAGTGATTCTACATGTTGAAGAAGATATGATACATTCTGAGATTGAAGTTAGGAATAGTCATTCTGAGTTTAATTTATTATGTTATTCAATTTTATTAACATATATATTATATTTGAAAGGAAAAAGGAGGTCAGTACCTGTAGAACAGACAAGGTTTTGCCAGGTATGGGAAAAACAGAAAAGAAAATTATGCCAAAGGTTATATTTCCCCCACAGTGCATGATGAACACTCTGCAAAGCCCAAAATCTGTTCCTGTGTTAGTGTGCAATAATGCCACAAATAAAGAAAATAAGCATCTTTTCTATCCATTAGTTAGAAAACAGCATCTTTATCTCAGTTTTAGCTGTACAACTTTATTAGAAAGGACAAAGCAGGACAAAGAAGTGCCAATTCTTTTCTACACTCGCTGCATCAAGGTTTAGTACACAGGCTGAGGAGAGCACAGATACTTATTAAAGATGCTGACAGTGGCATAAAAAGTAATTACAGTATTGTGCCTCCCTTTATAACCAACTACTCTACTTTCCTATCTTAGTCTAAGGTGACTCAAAGTCTTAAATTAGAATTCTCAGGGTTTCCCACATAGGCAAACACTTCAGGATTTGAACAAGTGGAAATGTTTACTGCTCATATTGCTTACTGCTAACTGTAATTATAGCATTTATGAGTTTAAACCTTAATGACAACAAATGCAGTAGCTCCACTGCTTCTGTACTTGAGACGTCACTTTTAGTTTTTCCTCCAACGTATTAAAAATGGGGGAACATTCAGAGGGCAAAAGAGAGATTTTTTTTTTTCCCTTCCCTCTCTATTTTTCTCTTTTCATCTCAGGTACTAGGGTTCTTGGAGAGACTTCCACGCAACACACAGAAGCACTGATGCAAACTCTTAAATATTTTTTAAATCTTTCCTGAAAATAAATTATTAAATGAAAAGGAATTGTTTGCAGCAATCTTTCCTGAGTCAAGATCTGAATGGGGTTTGTGGAAACTGGTGACTGACTACCATCTCTGCTAAAAAAGAAGAACCTATAACCAAGAAGGGCTAGGATTTTGTGAAGAACAAGTCTGTCTCAATAATCTCCTAGCACTTTTTGAGCATGTAATTAAATACATTGATAAAGAGGATTCAGTGGACGTAAAGTATTTGGATCTTTTAGAAATGCTTGAGAAGATTCAACATTAAAAGCTTAGACAGGAAGAAAGCTGCCACAAACATAGCCTTGGAAGCTGGGAAACATTTTATGAGTTGAAAGCTGATGTAAAGATAGAAAATGAAGGGTTAAGACTTAATAGTTTCTGTCTAGGATAGAGAAGAACCATATGTGATGTCCCATGGGGACAACTGTCTTGGTTGTCCAAAGAGCTGAAAGGTGCAAGCCAGAGGGGTCCCTGGTCTGCTTTAGTAGGCTGGTGTCCTGTACAGCTATCCTCTTATAGCTTATTGTCTTTTTCCAGTACTTTGAGTTTATGCATTTACTGAAGAACAGAAAATATGCAAGGTAAAAGTAAGAAAGAAATTGTATGAAGTGCTACTATAAAAGTCCAGATCTGAACAGCAACACACCCCTATCTAAGCATGGGCATATGCAAGTTATGTGGCCTTTCAGAGGGCATCCCATGGTAGAGATAGCTCAGCCTACTTTAATTAGAATATCTCTGAGCAGTTTACAACATTATTCATAACCTCTGTTATTTTAAGTTGTCTAGACTTTTGCTTTATTCCTAATATTGCATCTGTGAGAGAGGAATATCCATTTTCCATTGGCTTTATTCTTTGTTCTTTTGGCTTTGTTTTAAGCATCATGTCTTATCCACCAGCAGCAGTTTAGTAAGGCCTATTACATTTTGACATTTTGAAACATATAGCTGTGACAATAAGGTGCTGCTGTAGTGAAAATAGCCATTTCTACCAAAGTAACAGCAATATATTTGATAGTGAAAGGGGAAATGTAGTACAATCCATTTTTGCCCCTCTTTTGCTTCTGTGAATGTTATCTCCTTTCTAATTAATTCTTTCTTACTCTTTTCATAATTTCACAGTGCTGTAGGTCCCATTGAGCAAAGTAACTCAAGCATGTGCATTAACCCTGAGAACAGCCCCACACAGCAGCAACATCAGTGAGGGATGACTGAATGAGATGTGGCACTACCCGAAGAAGTCCTCACAGAGGCAGCCTCAGTATTGGGAGCTGCAGATTCCATATGTTTTAGGTAGCTACATACCTTAATGAAAGGATCCCTTGAACAGACACATTTCCAGTTTGTCTGAGATTATTAATCCAAGGAATGTACAAATTCACATGTTTAAAGTATTCATAAAACTCAGATCTCCGTATCTCATAAATTTCCTTTATCTCATATTCTGCAACGTTATTTAGTTAGTTTTTTGAGGAGAGAGAGCTTGCTATACTCCCATTTGTCTTTTTTTAATTTGCCAAATACATACATAATGGTATTAGCATGAAGCTGAATTTTAAGAGGCTTTGTGAGCACTTTCATTGCTCCTTCTGCAGAATTTCTTAGCCATTTGTTTTCACCTTTCCATTCTCCATGTGTGCCCAAGGATCATGGACAACTGAGGTCAGACAACTGAGGGGACATGCAATGAGACCTTTTCCCTGCATCACTGTGAAGTGATGTCCCCTCAGAAAATTTCTGTCACCAAGGTCAGTGAATCCAGGACTGCAGCCACAGCCTGAAGTCTACAATGGATCTGATGCAGCCCTTTACTGTGGAGGTTGTCTGCTCGGTGATGTTATCACCCTTACATAAATTTACTACCAGAAGCTTGGCAGTACTTTCATAGTTATCATAGGAATATATAATCTGGTATATTCTCCTTTTGGAATGAGCCTTTTCAGTTAAAAGGAAATTTAAATTCCTGGAGATATGAGATTGACATCCTATAGCACTAAATAGAAGCATCTTTTGTTCCTAAAAGCTCCGAGAAACAGAAAAATTATACACAGGGCATGAAAAATAAATAGAAACCCAGAATATTTATGAATATTTTAGATATATGATTTATATATATGATAGTGTTTGAAAGCAAAAAATATTAAGTATATGAGTTAAAAAGATATTTTTCATGCAGTTCTTTAAGAACTTTATAATTCCTTGTCTTTGTTTTGCACTTCAATAGATTACTTTGCTTTGTCATGACTATCAATGCATCAAAACTTTTGCTAAAGTATTTTAATTTAAATGAGTGTATTTACAGTTATTATATCATATTAATATTCCAGTAGGCATAAAATTTTCACTAAATAATATTGAATAATTAAGAAGAAATACATTATTGATCAGATAGGAACGGTTTCATACAATATAAAATGCTATTGTGCTATGTCTATGTTTTTAATATCTGTTATTGAAGCCTCAAGTTGATATTAGGAAATTACTCTCTACCATATAGACTAAGGAAATTCTAATTGCAAATCAACTACTATTGTAGAGATACAAAGGACATTATCTAGTTTTGCAAATATGAAAATGAACATCAGTCTTGTTTATTCCCGACTCAAAAAAAAAAAAAAAAAAAAAAAAAAAAGGGGTTTAACGTACCCGAAGATAGTAAAAGATAACTTTTCTATTTACTATACTTATTACTAAGTTGTTTACTTAGTGTAGCATTTCACAATTCCCTTTGGATCACTACCCAAAGGGACACCTTATAAAGTAATTCATTATGTATAAATGCTATTCTTTGTTATGTGCCTTGTGATATTGTTCAGAAAAAAACTGAAATAAGTATTATGGGGGACCCTGGCAGTGATTATGAAAAGGAGATGCTATTCTGAAATGAGAGTAACTGAGACTTTTCTCTTCTTCCAAAAATAGTCTGTTGATGTAGAATTTCACAGTTTGAATTTTCTGTGGAGTCTCTTGGTTTCTCTTCATAAATGTTTGAGGAATTGTCTTTGAAAATGCTCTCACACAGTAACTTTACAGCCCTACTTTTCTTTTTTGACCATTTTCTTTAAAATAAGGCTTACAAACATCAAGCAAATCTAATATAAAGGTGATGTTCCACTTCTGTATTAACTTTGTATCTTCAGGAAATTAACTTCCTATGATATGATTCTTTCCTTTCCCTCACATCTGCACACATTTTTGATCTTGCTTTCCAGGTCTGACTCTGCTGACAGGGGAAACCCAAAGTCTCAAAGGCTTTATCCAAACTTGAGGACCTACATACCTGAGCACAGCCCGACTGGCCCCTCTCTGGCCACATGGCATTCAGCTGCACACTATCCTCGTCCCCGAGGGTGAAGGAAACTCCTGTGTCCTGCACTGCAAAGAGCAGTAAGTGACTGGTGATTCAATGGGTTGGGCCAAAGAACAGGAGCAGGATCTGGAGATAACAGCAGAGGGAATCCATAAGGAAGTTAAATATATTGTGGGCCTAGAAAGAGACAGCTACATCATGAGGAGAAATGAATACCTGCTATAAATGCACAAATAGCACACACAAAATGGATATTTACACAGATTCTAATTATTCTCAAAAATTCAGTTAACATTCCTAACTGTCATAATCTTCAATACACTCAAAGGCAGAGGATTAGATGCCTGTAATAACATAAATGCCAGAAAACTAGTCAATGCAAGGTACTACCACCAGTCCATCTCTAGGAGAATTCTGGGATCAAAATCCTGAGATGCATAGTAGAAGTAGAGAAGCGGGCAGGATAAACATGCTGAGGTCTCTTGACAAAGAAATATGAAGCTATGAGAGTGGCTGCATCTGGGCTTAGGAGATGGGGAATTATTCTTTCTATAGCAATATTCTGCAAACCCTTGAATGCCACAATTGGAATCTGAAGTGACCTATACCCTGATAAAAAGTACGCCAAATTTAAAATGTCAGAAACAGCAGTTCATCAGAAATCCTAATGCTGTGTGTAGCTCCAGCACCACAGGAAAGCAGCACAAAGGTATCGCAGTTGAGGTCTAGGAAAGTGATGATACAAATAATTTTATTTACCATTCATTTTAGCCTGAAAACATGATAATCCGAATTACTCTTCACCCTAGAGGAAGTCAAACCGTCAACCTAAAGGTAAACAGCATTGACAGCAATAACAAAAGTGCAGAGGTAATTATAATTCAATACAGAAAAGCTTTTGAGTAAAGATTTTCAAAGGAAAGTGGACTTTGTGTGTTCTGAATTACAGAAGTATTGACATATTTACTCTCTTGCACTAAAAAAACCCTAAATTTTTTTGGTTAAGATGGCTGATATTTTAGGGCTCCTTAATTTCTCTGCTTCGTAAGTGATAAAATTTAATTTAAAATTCTAACTCTTTCAGTAAAGTATTTGATCAAGCAGACACAGAAAAAATGTCCCTAAACAGTACAGAAAACTTTTTGTCATTTCTTTTCAAGTTAGTTTAACCAGTCATAAAATTCTCTTTTAAGACATGTACTTTTACAGCATTCTGCTTTGAGACTGCTGTTTAGAACACGAAACTTCTTTAGCAGGAATTACATACCTACACTAGGATTTATATCACAGTATTCTAGGACTTAGATTGTTGCATTGTGTCTATAGGGAAAGGGAATGACATTCACGAATATGTTTTTTTGTTTGGGTTGTGTATCTTTTATTCATTTCCCTTTGTTGTTTTACTTTGTAGAAACCAGGAGACATCGTTTGTCTTGCATTTAAGGAAACACAAGTCAAATCTCTCAAAGTGGAATGAACATATGAAAAAAAATATAAAGAATCATGGAAATGCTTGGACTATGATAGAAATAAATCTGATATAAACAATAATAAATTGTTAAACTTGATTTAAAGTATCAATTAAATCTATACTATGTCATCTATTTTCCTATTCATATTAATTTTTATATTGTCACTGAATCATTAAATAAACTACACATAACCTTTTCGAAAACACAATAGTAGGTGCAAATACAGCAACAATCAAAATAAATATGCTCACTGCTATTGAAAGAAATGGTTCTGTTGGTTAACTGCACTTGGGAATATTATTTTCTGTCACGGCAAAAATATAATTTTACTTTAATCCCTATAGAGACTTTAAAATTTACAGAAAGTCCAGGGCTATATTGCCATACAAATGGGAACATTCTTGATAGATTGGGTTACAAAGTGTAAAATTGACTGCAGAGAAAATCCTGAAGATTTTTGCAGCAAGTGAATCCTGGTGCAGGCGTGCGGGGGAATCATGAAAGTGTTTCTAATATGGCATTTGCAGGTGCTGAAATGTTATTACTAAGCTACCAACTGCTTTGAGGAGTCAGAAGTGAAAAATTCATTTCTGGTATCAGAGGATCCACCACTGAAACAAGGTAAGAAAGAATTTGTATGCGAGTGGCTTCAGTTTCTGCAGAAATCTTTTGCACATCATGAAACCTGAAAGGCTCCTCATTAGGATTCATTTGTAGATAAATGAACATGCTTTGCATGAAATCCAAACAGAAACTCAAATGAAAAAGCTGCTTTTTAAAAGCCTGGAAGCAATTTCACAGACATTGCAATGCAGTAGTTTCAAAATAATTTATTTAAATCTATGACTGTAGGTCTCATTTTTTTCTAATTAAGAATTGGAAGCACCTGTTTTCAGCATGTCCTGGTAATGCTGTGCTGAACCTGTAAACCATTCAATATGAAATGATCATGAAACAATAGAATACTGAGCAAAATCTCAAATCAGTGGGAATACAATAACCTCAGGTGTTGGAAAAGGACTCCACAACCTCTCCTTTCTCAGAGGCTACCTGCACTCAGCCATGTTTGCAACTTGGTGTTTTAGCATCTAGCTAAGATTTGACCAGGGAACAAACCATAAGTGCAGGAGGAAACATGCTGGTGAGGGCTCTGGCAGCCCTCCTGCTGCTCCTGGCATCATATGGTGTTGAGCAACAGGAGAAAAAAATGAAGGCCCCTACTCCAGCATAATAAATATATTTTAAAATTAAATATTCAAGCAGCCCCAATGAAAACAAGAAATTACACAAGAATAAACCATATTAATAAACTTATCTGTGTGTTTACCTGTTAACATAGGGGCATCAAAAAACTAGGGATTTGTCATCTTACCATTTAAGACCAGTGGGACACATTCTCATTCTTTCCAATGAAGGACATTCTTACTGGTGGTGGCACCTCAGCCTAGACCACAGGTCTAGGCCTGGGTGAATTCAGTACTTGCCCAGTGCTGGTGTCCAGACACTGGCAGGAGGAGCTGTGGGATGGCTGGGAACTGCTGACTCCAGCCAGTTCCAATGGACACTCCACAAGGCATCAACAAAGATGGCAGCACTCTGTGAAAAAGTATTTGAGAAAGGGCAAAGATGCTGCAAGGCAGCTGTGAGAGAGAGGAGTGAGAGAAAACAGAAACAACCCTGTAGACACTAAGGGATTCTTCTCAGCCCATGGAGAACCACAGTGGAACAGATATCCTCCTCAAGCCCCTGGAGGATCCACCACTGGAGCACATGCACTGAATTTCATGGAAGTGGCCCATGCACGAGCAGTCTGCAAAGAGCTGCAGCCCATGGAAGGACGTTGGCAAAGTTAAGGGAAGACTGCAGCCTGGGGGGTGAACCCCACTCTGGAGCAAGGGAACAGCATGAGGCAGAATGAGGAGAAGGGAAAGTTTATTTTAGTTTCTCAGTATATANTTTCCTTTTCTGTTTTGCCACTCTGCAGGAATATATGACACATGAAAATAAACCTCTCCTTGCTCACAATAATAAAATTTCTAAAAGCAGGTTAGCCCATTTTGAAATCCTGAATTACCTTTATTTCAAATTATCATATTTCTAGCAGCTTTGAGGTCATACATAAGATCATGACCAAAAATTAGCAAAATGCAATAAAGTTATTTTCTTTTAACTGGAAACCATTTTCAATTGTTTCAAGTGCAGCAAGTTTTAGTGAAAAAAGACATTATGTATTTTTTTAAGCACCTAATACACATGAAAACAAATTCATACGCATTTTAATTGAATTAAATACAAAATTTCTTTATATTGGTAGTCTTGACCCATATAATCAAGTTCACAGCAGTATTACTTAAGGACAGGTAATTTTAAACATAAATAAAAAAATCATTGACAGAAACTTTGCCATGAACATTATGTTGAAAATTTCATTAAACATACCATGTATGGCATGAAAATCATGCTGATTCTTAAAGATAAGCAATATGATTCAAATTCTAGATAAAAGACAATATATGACCTACATACCCCAGGAAAGCAAGCCAGAAGTTCCGAAATTTTGAACAATAGAAAAATGCTCACAAATTTTATCTCATTAATTATGTGTGAAATTTATTAAAGGATTAATTTTAAATAAGAAAAAAATAATACAATACTTTTTATAGAATTAAAAAAACATTGGTTTTATCAATTTATTTATTATGCATCTGGTTTTGCTTGTGTTCTATACTTAAAGCTAGTAATTTGGCAATTCTCTTTCTTTACCTCATTCTTTTACAGCATTAAAAAAATATGGAAAGGAGCCAGAAGTCTAAGTAAATAGGCATCTGGATTTTTGCTGTATGGATTTGAGCATCACTGAAGTCCTCTTTTAACCTTTAGACCATGGCATATTATAGCAACATTATCTCCATACACAGTACCAGAATGGGGCTGGAATGTGCCTCTCCAATGCAGGATCACTCTCAGATATTTCATTCCTGACAGACCATGTTAGTCATGTACTCAGAGACTTCATTAACTCCTTAGACAACATGCAGTGCCTCATGGGCATCTGTTAAATTTCCTGACATCTGAACTGAATAATAGGTACTGCAATTCAGCTCAATTTCTCTTGCTCAGTCATAAATGAAAATAACAGAGGGGGTTTTATTACTTTTCAGTGGCTTTGTTAACATTTTGAGACAGTTAATGACCTGCTCTCCTGAAATTAAATAGTTCTTGTATTTTTAAATCTTTCTCACCAAA
Organism: Illadopsis cleaveri; assembly: GCA_013399915.1. Lineage (NCBI taxonomy): Eukaryota > Metazoa > Chordata > Aves > Passeriformes > Timaliidae > Illadopsis > Illadopsis cleaveri. Next base: position 620,097 of record VXBB01018237.1, on the reverse strand, counting down.
ATAGGACATGACTAGCCAAAAAACATGCCATAGAAAAGGGTGGGGAAATTACATTGGATCATAAGCTTAATATAATTCAGTGTCACATTGTGACAATGTAGTGGCCTGTAAAAGGGGGAAACACCATACTGAGATGTACAGTCCTTCCTTCTACTCTTCACATCATTCACTTGAAAGAGTAACAGTAAATTTCCTTCCCTTTGCTTTCTTGGTCAATGCAATATGAATTTTCATCTCTTAAGGAAGTGTATATGCTCAAAACAATTGTCTCGCTTTTGAAATCTGAAGATTAAAAAACCCTGTATTTTCCTCAGATTAAGACTATCCTGCTTTAACACAAATTTAAGAATGCTAAAATAAGCAATTAAATTTTAAATTCTTCCATGAGGGGTTTTACCATGCCAACATACATGTGCTTTGCTTAACAGAGTTGGCTTTGGCACCATAAGGGCTTGTATTTTTCTTCTTGGTTTTGACTTGTTTGTGTTGTAGTTGGTTGATTGGCCTTTTTTAGCAGTTGGTTTATACATATGTATGCATATGTATGTAAATGTGTACATATGTATGTATGTGCATATGTATTACATAGAGTAAATAATTGCAAATGTATAATTGTGCTAATAAACTTTGAATTTAATTCAATTTTCTCATTGTCGACATTCAATACTGCTGGCCAACTCCTTTGCCACACTCTTCATGTTGAAGAGTGTGGATATTGAAGAGGCTTCAGCAAAGCTCTGCAAAGACACTTTCTTTGTTCTTAGGTATTTCCTTCTGATACAGCTGTAGGAGCAACTGAAAAAGCACTCTTTGTGACCTTCAGTCATACCACACATTCATGTAAATTATATCTTCATATTGTGCCATGACACATCCTGCATTCATTCTTATACTACTGATTAGTCCTTTCACACTTTCTTTCTACTTGTGGTTTGTTCCAACTGTGGGAAATACAGCACGCTTCCTGGTGGCACAGATTAAACTGAAACATTTTTTTATTCTCACCATACTCCTCCTGGACACATACAAAGTAGAAGTCAAAATCAGGTCTCTGGTTAGGCCAATGTGTATACCACAGCCACCTTCAGGTAAACCAGGGTTTCATCCCAAAGGACTGCATTCAGACTTCAGTTGCCTTTCATCTCTGAAAACTAGCAGGTAAAATAAATCATTCTTTTTATTTAACTCTTTCTTGAGAGGAATGCAGATAACGCCTATATTTTCTCAGTGTGGTGTTCTGCCTATATGGTTGATACAACATTGGTTACTACAAATATACAGGTTACACGTTGCAGGAAAACAAAAAATTTCCCAGTTTGCATCAAATCACTGATTCTCAACCTTTCCTCCTTCCCACAAACACCAATGCACTTGCATGCCAGCAAAGGTATCAATTTCTTTGAAGCTGTAATTTGAAGGACCAGTTCACACTGCCCACTGACAACAGGGAAAGTGCTGAGAAAGAGCAAGACACGGCTTGAAAGCTATGATTTTGCAAACCTAAGAAAGTAGTTCCAATAAGGATCATAATCTAACTCACCAGACATTGTAAAGAAACTAAAACTGCCAGCAAAGAACAAGACATACAAAGGATAGAGGGGTGTGTGAAATACTGCCTTTCTTGATGCTGATGATTTAGGGCTCAAGGGAAACCTTGAATTCACAGTTTAAAACACTGTCATGGAGCAAGACATCCTCACTGATCTTCACACAGGAGCAGAAAGGTCTCAGATTTTGCTTTTAAGAAAATTACAGTAGAGATTGAAGTTTAGAGGTATGTTCAAAAGGGGGCAGAAAGGAAGCAACAAAAGAGGATGAAATTTTAATGTAAAGTACACAAATAGGCATGAAAACATTTGATGAGAAATAAAAATGGTGGCAATCAAAAATAAAAAAGTAGAGGAAGGGAAAGACGAAGCTCAGAAGAAACATATTGTTAGTGAAAAATAACCTTTTAAGGAAAAGTAATAGGGTCATAATTCTCTAAATATCTCAGGAACCCTCTGGAGGCATTCCCTGCATGCAGTGCTTCTGCAGGCAGCACCAAAACATGCACACAACCAAGGTTATGATGCTTGCATATTCTACCAAGCATGACAATTTGGACAGACAGATGTGCAACCACTGCATATTGTTGAAAGACCAACTGCATTGCAGTAAGAGAAAAAAAATGCTGCTATTTGACAAAAATACTGTTATTTGATAAAAGTATGCACATGTCAGAGAACTGGAAATAGGAATTCATTGTATTTCTGTTGATGAGGCTAATTGACCTTAGTGGGCTTGGCTTTTTTGTTTGGTTGGGCTTTCAAACAACAATGAAAAGTATCACTTCTTGAATCTCTGATTTTATTTTTGTTTAGATAGCGTACCATTTTTAAACTGTCTTATTGTCTGATAAGTGTGTGGGTTTTCTGCAGATAGAATTTGACAGTGAGTAAGGCCAGCAGATGAAAATACCTGATTCTTGTTTAGTTGTTCTGTCTCATCTGAGCATCTTTGGAGAGCTCAAGGAGATATTTCACAGCTTCCAGTACAGCTGGAAACTGCCAGGCTTATTTCCACAGACTTTTGTTATAATTTTGTTTCAGAGATGACTTTATGCTTCTGAAGTAAATTTTTCCTCCTTTGTCTCCAGATCTTGTGTTCTGTAATTCACTTTTTGGTAGTCTAGTTAATCTTTTTAGTGATATCTGAGTGTTTAGGAAATTATCCAAGAGGCATTCAGGTTACCACTGAGCTTGTATACCAGTTAATTTTGCATAAGTATGATACTACATAAAATCCAGAGTATAAAGTATTCAACGTGTGTTACATGAAAAGCAATGATTAAGAAAACAAGTGAATCACGATGACACCGTTTACTGTACTTCGTAAAAACCCAAATTAAGACCTCCTATATAATTCTAAAGACCTGAAATCTGGAATAATCTTACATTGATTGCAACATCAGCCCTTCTACAGCTAAATGTGCTATAACATATCAGGAAAAAAAAGGCAAAAAGTGAAGGTATTGCACTCAACAGCATGGTAGAGTTTCTGTGTTCCAGCAATGTACTAAGGTCATACATCTCACAGACCCTGCTGTCTGCTATGGATTTAGTTAATAACAGAAAGAAGTTTCTTTGGGTTTACCTGCCAGATATATGATACACACTTCAGTGAGAGGAATTTTTTTACCTTATTCTACAACGGTGGCTTCAGAAGGAATTATTATTTCTAATTTATCTGTCTTGTAGAGACAAGTTAGAAGTACTAAAATGTACAGCTCTTTTGTCACCTGAACAGATGTACTAAACATTTGTCATTTGCTTATGTTAAAAGAGCAACAACTATAAAGAGATAATTTCTCCTAATATATATCAAAGCAGAAGAATTCTTTTTTTTGTTCAGTAATTTTCTTGTGTGGTTTGATTGCTTTACACCTGCTATGAACTTCTAGCACTACTCTTATATGGAAGAAGAATGACTAATGTATTGCTACACCTTTTTGACTTCCAGGAACCCTGAGTTTCTATAACATCTTTATTCTATCCTTCTATCAAAATGCAGAGATTTTATGACCTCAGAATGGAAAGATACTTGGTAAAATATTCCTAATAAAGTGCTAATGCTGAGGTTATAGCAAATCTTAAGTTAGAACTTCATTCCCTTTCATTTTGTCTGGAATAGACACACTTTGCAACAAGAGAACAATTTTCTTGGTAGCGTCTTTCATTTTCCTAATGATTTAACAGCCTTTAGAGGTTTCGTTGTCATTGCTGTTGCATTTTTAGGAAAAGTGAAGTGGAAAACTTTCTTCAAAAATAAAAAGAATATTTTCCATTTGATTATTAGAAAAATAAAGATTAATAGATTGTCACTGTTATCATGAAGAAATTAAACATATTTTCATCCTGTGGAAAAATAACATAAGTTACAAAAAAATGTGACATTATAAAATCTATAAAGAGAGTCAAGAACTATCCTTGAATTCCCATATATAAATGATTCTTTTATTCTATTCTTTTACCTTAAATCACCTACAGGCTATTCTAATTCTGGGAGATGCACCATACAATGCTGAATCCTGACTTGGCTTTGTTCCTATTGAAATACAGTAAGAATGAAAATTACATCATCCAAGCTAAGATGCCCAAAATATGTGAAGATATGTAAATACTGAAAATAATAATAGTAGTTGTGCTTGAGTAAGAAACAGTATTGTAAATTTTGCAAGCACTCTTCAGAATTCTAGTAGAAAGAAAGGGAGCTTATCAGCCAGAGCTGTTATAGACAAACTGCAGCTCAGGTTAAGATGTCCTTCAATAAGGAGTGCATAACAAGCCATTTCCTAGTGAAGCATTCAGTAAGTCAAAAAAGTGGGCATTAAAATAACTGATATTATTAAACACTCCCTCTGAGGGTCAAAAGTCAATCTCATATCCTGCTACCTTCAAGAAAAAATCAAGCACTGGTAAAAAATTTCCAGTGCTCCAGAATCTTGCAGAGGCTGACTTCCTTTACCAGCTGCAGGCTTATTATCCCTGATCTGTTCTGGAAAAGTAAGAAATAAAGGTGCTTGTGAGTTATCAAGATCTGTCTAAAAGAACAAAGCAAATACTAACAATGTTGATGAATAATTAGCATTTGGGGTCCCAAATGAAAATGCCTCCTCCTCATTCCCAGCCTAGGTAAGCAGACTTTCCATCTTCTTATAGCCATAAAAATTATAAAAACAATAATAAATTTTTTAAAAGGTAGAAAAGAAAAAGATTGATACCTACAGAAAAAAAATGAAAATACACTGAACAGGAAATTAATTCAAAACTCTGGACAAATACTATTATGTATTAATTTCTTCTATTCCACAAATGAAATACAGTTCCTATAATTTGTATAACGATTTCTGTCAGACCCATGAAAACAAAACCAAATCTGTCCAAGCTGCACTTGCAGTGTGACCGCAAACCTCTGTTTCCACACTAATCTACACACAGACACAAATCCCTGTGCATGCATATTTGAAATAATGGAGGAAGGCTGAAATCACCCGAGGAAAGTTGTGCTGTCTCATTTGTTTTTTACAGCATGAGGATTAATCTCTTTTCTGTGTAATGACAGAAGCTAGCTGATTGTATTACAGGAGGATTCCACTCCTCTCCTTGCTCTCCTTCAAGAAAAAAAATTTTATGAAACACTGGAGATTGCCTATATCTAAAGGCAGGTCACAATGCATGGTTATGCTGGGGGTTTTAGGATCTCTAGGTCATTACTGAAATTTCTTGATCATTTCTAATTTTAGTCTGGACTTTTTTTCCTTTCTCTCAGAAAAAAGGATTTTAAAATCTGTCTTGGCCAAACACGGCACACTATACCTCCCACAGTCAGCTCAGCATGTGATCCACTGGTAACCTATTTCATTTTCTTTCTCTTCCCTGTTCCCATTATAGTGCTACTTCAGATTAAGCAGCACTAGTGTTTATTTTACCATTTAGTGGGGCCAGCGTGGGACCTCAGGTGTGAATGTCAAGGAGGACAAAGATATTCTGGTTTGGATTTGGGGTTTTGTTTGTTTCGTAGGTGTTTTTAGCATGACTAATTTTAGGAGGCTGGACACAGTGTTTCAGCAGGCCTCTTCTACAGTTCTGCTGCCCTGTGTGGAGGTATTTAAAAATCCTTAAGATTTAACAGTTTTAGGAACAGTAAAATGATTGCATTTGACTTGAATAGCTCTTCTCCTATTAGAGAGCAACTTTAACATTACTGTAATGCCAAATTCACCTTTCAGTATACATCATTACAGATTTTTCTGACACCACCATCACCCCCACCTCCATGCCATGCATTTCTACACACTAAGACTGAAATTTCCAGGTAAAGCCACAATGAAACAAATTTTACAAAAGAATTACACTTCTAAATATAAAGGCTATCCATAGATCAAGTTACAAACTTAACACTGAGTGTAAAAAGCAAATAACTGTATAGTCCCAATTTTATAAAGTGAAAGGACTTACAGAGCATAAGTGTCTGTCTCAAAGCCATAGAAGGAACTTGCCATAATTAAGCCACCACAGTGAGTACTTGAAATAAGCACAAGAGGATGGTGCTAATTCCAGGTGAAGCAGAGGTCAGGTCTGGTTAAAACATCCTGGTTAATGCATCTGGACAAAAATCCCCACTGTGGCTAACTATGGAAAAGGAAGTAACTGTTTATACACATGCTACACCAAATTATAGGAACATCTGCAACCATCCTGTGGATACTAGGAACCTGGATTGTATAAAGGTGATGATTCAGAATAACTTTAAATAAAATCTATATTATTGACTTTGGCATATGGTTTCATTTGCACATTAATTCGAACAGAGACAGCTCTCACAAATCAGATTATAACATATGGTCAATTTGAATAGACGGGAGAGGATAACCAAATTCTCATTCTAATCAAATAAGTCAACACTACATTGAAACATCTAATCCTTAGATGTCCTTTTTACAACATATACAAAGAAAAAACATACTACTTGGATACAGTTTTAAAGTTATTTTCATTGGGCTTAAGAGAAGGAAAAGGGACTTGGATACAGTTTTAAATTTATTTTCATTGGGCTTAAGAGAAGGAAAAGGGACAAAATTAAATATAACAAGTAGACAATACATAAAGTACACTAAGCTCATCAATTCTTCACAAAAAAATACTGGGAAAAGGCTAAGTTATTTAACTTTGCAGAACAACTGCTTAGCATTCACAATACTCAGTAGCATTAATACCATGAATGTCTCACAAAAGCTCAGAATACTTCTATTTGTGTTAAAAGACAGTAATTTGCAAAAGTAGTTCAGAAAAGAAAGCTGTTCAAAATATCTTTGAGAAGCTTCAGGTGGTATATCCAGCTCTGATGGCTATATCTTGATTTCAGTTTTAATCTAATCCTAAAGAAGAGAAATTTGTTTACCAGCTAATTTTCAGTGCAACTTCATGAAGTCAGTGAGGTATACTCCACTGTTAATATCACCATGTCTGCTTGTCCCAGATCCATGAACACAGCTTCATCCACAAAGGGAAAACTACAACCCCAATATCAGTTTTCTACCACTTCTGTGTGTGTTTTGTCTTTTTTTTCAGTCACTTTTTCTTCAGTCTGTTGTTATGGGACAAGGTTTAAAAAAAATCTCAGCAGCATAACAAAACCTTGAGCTTTCAGCAGAGCTATAGGCTAAAACTCTTACCAGCTCAACCAGTGCAGGGAGTAGGGAACTGGTTGCTACAGGGTGCTGATAACCAAATTCTTCTATGTAGCAAAAGAGAGTCCTTGGTTCCAGGGTTATTCTGAGAAGGACAAATGGAGTTATTCTGCTTTCAATTCTGTCATTTTGATCAAGACTAGCAGAAGAGGTGGGCAGAGTCGTGTAAAATCAACCATTCACATGTGGCAGGAAGATGGAGAAAATATGATGATCTCAGTTCTTCTTCAGCAAAGTCAGAATGTAGAGTGCAGCATAAGATGATGGCAAGAAAGGCATTTAGCTGAAAATCTGAGCCTGGGAAATAAACCTGATCTCATGCTTGTGACTGAAAATCTGTGACATTTCTTAATCTAGATGCTACAAACTACATTTTCCAGTAAAATCACAAAAGAGTATCAATATTTTTCTCCAAGGTAACTAAATTCCCTCTTTTGAAAAAAATTGATGTTTGCATAGTTCATAAAAGCATCTATTTCTTCTAATATCTTTGTCTGAGTCCATTCCTTTTGACAGAGTTATCATGCTGCCTTGAGAACTTCTTTTTTTCCTTTTATAATTTCAAAGTTTACTGTGTTGTACTTCTATTGAAAGATCTTTTCATTCTGTGAAGTTCACCTTCTGTGCTGACAGACCTCCAAAGCAAGAGCAAAGGCAATAAAGCAATGGCTGCCACAGGAACTGGCTATCATTTCTGTAGGAAACTTTCTCTCACCTGAAGTTGTCAGTACGCTGTGAAAACATGACCGACTTCTTATCACTAAAACTATGAAATATAAATCTTCAAATATCAAGTTTACAAAATTTTTTTATTGTTCTTTTACAAATTCTTTCACTTTGGTTTTTAACCTAATGATCCAAGACTTCTCAATTTTTTCTCTCATGCTTTTAAAATTCCTGTTAGGTCTGTTAATGTTTTTTTTTCCTCACTACTAGCTGAGTAAGCACTAGATCCATGAAAAAGTTAACAACTACATTTTGTAGCTACTACCTTTTTCATTTTATGTTGATGTGTGCTAATATTTTTGTATTTTTGAGAAAGGATGCATATAAAATAGAAGTTTATTATTCTTCCTACAACACCAAAGATGGTTTGCTGGGATACATATGAATAATTCAATTTCCATATGAATCATCTTATATTTTTCCAAAACTGCGCACCTGAACTTACATTCAAGTTTTGTCATCTGCAGAATTCCTTCCCTTTTCCCATTGTCTCTGCCACTAAATTCAGAAGTAAATATATATATCAGAGTGATCAGTAAAGAAAAATAGGACAATTTTCAAAGACTTCTTTTCCATGACTGCTGGTCCTAAAGAGTTTTACAGTGATAATACTTTATAAACAATTTCAAGGCAATATATATGGATTATATTCTTAACTCCACAGCACTAGGCAGGAAAAACATGGGTTGCATTCATATGGACAGTACACTACATGGAAAAACTAGACTTCAATCTGAAATAAGATAATTTCTCATTATTAAGATGCAGCTGGAAGCTGCTGCAAGCAAACTGCTGTCTGCATCCAGGAAGTATATCTGGTTTTCTACTCAGTAAACCTTTTTTTTTAAAAACGTTTTTAATTTTTAGCAAACTTAAAAAAAATAATTTAAAAAATAGAAAACAATATGGTATTTCAGGCTGTCCTGAAAAAAAATAAGTGAACATGGTGTTGGATTCTTTTGTTAGTCTCAAGGAAGAGCATTCAGCAGAGTAAATCAACACGACCAAAATGTGCATTTTAAAAACTACAAAAATGCCCATGACAGGAGGTGATTCAACTAGCTGTCTGGCAGTAAAGGTTGTTTACCAGGTTTTGGATTCCTAATTGTGTGCCTAGCTTGCTAAGTAGCAGCTGGTCTTTAATTAGTTGAAAAATTATTATCACTAAAAGTTGCCATAAAAAGAAAGAGAACAATATAATTAAAGTGTTATAATCCATATGGTGGGATATGTATCTTCACTTGTCAATAGCTGTTTTTCCTCTCTTTTCCACTCAGCATTAATAAGGAAAAACTGTTCATTTGCCAAGAAGTTCTCCTTTTCTAATTTGAATTGAAAGTAACATTAAATTGGAAGTGTGCTGAAATACTGTACATACTGTAATGTTTCTCTTCGACTGTGAAGTTATCCAAGAAGCTATTTTCCACAGGGCTGAGTTAGGATTGATGAGTCACCGTTGCCAGCACACCTAATCATGGTAGGACATCATTATCTCACCTTCATTCATTATTTATAAAGTAAAACTAGATGAAAAACTCTTTGCATGTAAGACTTAGCAAAACACAAATTTTATGTCTGTGATGTATTAAATATGACCATAGCCAGAATGCACATCACAATCTGCAACTGGAAATTTGCACTATAATTGCCTCAAAATATTTTATACATCACTTTCTCTGGTGGTTTACAGACCTTCTCTGCATTTCAGGATTATTTGCCGAATGCATGTTGAATGATGAGACTACATGTAAAGTAATAGAGTGTTAATATGAATAATGTTTAGGCATATTTTTTCTAAAATATTTTAAACAGCTGTGCTATCAATTTAATATTATAGTGTACATTGTTTTTATATTTACTGTACTTACTGATTTTGTCAACGGGGAATGGAGTAGGATAATATTACTTAATTTTATAATAGCTGAATTGCCTCCAGTTCAAAACCTGGCAGAATCATCTTGTCCATTAACCACCCATTATGTGGTGGAGAAATTCAGTAGCTGGAAAAGGTATTTCCTTGTAACAGTGGTGCAATATTAAAGGAAAAAACAGAAAAAGAAAATACATATTTGTTTAGTGCCCAGATTAGCTATGGAAAATGGATAATTTCTACATTGCTCATATTAACAGTGGATGACCTCCACTTATCTTCATCTGTTGTTTAAATAAGAGCAGACATATCTAGGAAATAAAATCATCTTCTGCTCTACAGGAGCAGATTGCCAGTATTCCAAGTGTAGATAATCTTTCTTAGCTGAAGGTAAGATCACGACATTCAGAATAAAAGAAAGGAACTGTTTGAAAGACTAAATTTCCAAGTGACTCAATTATCCTGAACTATCTGCTGAGAGAGTTGAGAAAATATGTTTTAAAATAGCCCTTCACCATAAAATAAATGGATTCTTGGCAGTAACTACATAGAGTGGAAACAGCCTTTCATAATTTTACATAAGCCTTTCTTTAAGGTTATGAATTTGCAGACAAAGTAGAAAATATAAATCAGATAAGCAGCACAGAGAAACACGCATCAGCTTCAGTCCTTCACTGTAATGCCTTCCAAAAGCAAAGTCATTATTTTTTCCCTGCTGAAGTGGTGTTTTCTATCTAGATTGTTCTACATTCAGATCTCGCTCGTATTAGGTCACTGCAAGGCACCACAAGAGATGAATGTGCTGTAAGGCAACTATAATAAAGTAAAAAAATTGTATCAACATTCCATCTTCAAATACTTATCACCAGGTCTCCAAATTACATTGCAGGGATTAAGAAAAAAGGTTTATCTAATAATTCCATTCCATTTTTCTCTTGACCTGATTTTAATAGGATGGTAGTAATTTTCTGTAAGTTAAGATTCAAATGGGTTTTTTTTGTTGAACTTGAATTTAACACTTACATGTAGATAAAAAATGTGATTTCACTTGTATATATGGGGCAGATATTGGACTTTCATTTAGATTTAAGGTTTGATCTGTGCCAATTTAACTTTTTGAAGAAAGTAGCTTGAGAATGCAAATTTTTAGCAAATTACTTAATTTTTTTTCATTAAACTTCAAATAATTTATAATTAAAAGACCACAGAATTCTGTGTTCAACGACTGACTGATAAATGGTTCTTCTATAATACTTTAAGACATGACATAACACTCAGAGAACTGAGACAAAAAATTTTTAGAATGTTTCAGAAACAACCATTGCTTTTTACAGGCAGAGGAATTAGTGTGGGGGTGGTGGTGTGTGAGTTTATATATTTAGTTCTTCTCCATTACTACATTAATGATGATTAACATTTTTTGCTATCTCCCTGTCAACCCACAAATCAAAAAAAATCTCTATGGCATGAAAAACATGAGTTGCATTCTTGACTCGTTTTATGGTGAAGAATTTCAAGAAACCATAAAAAGAAAGTGAAGGCACCTTACATTCATTTCTGCATTCTGTTTTAAAAATATCACTACTAGTGTTTGACGCCCATAATGTTCCCACCAATGTTATGGTAACTGAGGTGTGTGACTATTTCCCAGTCATTCTATTCCCTTAGAATAGAGGTCCTAATTCAATCTGACACTAGAAATGCATCAGTGGGACTGAGGGAACCTCTCTCCCTGCAATTCTAGGAAGCATGGGAAGGAGGAGCCTGAAGAAAGGGAAAAATGGAGCCAGTAGTAAAGGTCAGGTTGGCATTCCTGGACAATGCAACCAACCTGGCTTCAACAGCACACCTTCTATCAACTTAACCACAAGGCAACGACAGACGCTTTGAAATATATTTAATATACACATGCATAACAACTCACAGCAGCAGAAGAGACATTAGCATTAGAGAAATAATTGATGAAACCGCAAAGAGAAGTGCCATGACTAAATATTTTCATTCAAAATGTACAAGTACAAAAGTCTATGTATCACCAGTCTGCTAGACAACTGTTATCTTCAAGTTTATAATAGACATGCAATAGTGGACTGCCATTTATTTACACTTACAGACAAATTTATTGTAGTCAGGACCCCATAAATTTTCCTCCAATTAAGCTGAATCTATATTTATTTAAGTTTTTCTCTACTTTAAAATTAATTTTTATTTGAATTATATTTATTATATTTATTTGTATGGAAAAATATATCAAAATCAGGCATCCTAGCTGCCAGATTGCTGCATGGACCTAGATTCAACCTTCATGTAATTTCCAGTGGCAGTAAATAAATGAAGAGATGAAAAAAGAGAACTGGTAAAGAATTCTGATGAGCAAGCCCTTTCTAAATTCAATCAGAAAAAATGAAAACTCTATTTGATTTCCATGAAACAGACTGTATATTATAAGCAGCAGCTGGAAAAGAACTTATTAAAAATGTAACTGTTAAAAGATGACACTCTTTTGGTATCTATTGTCTGTGAGGGCTGAGACTCCCTGACCTGTCTCACTGAAAGTTCTTTAAACTCAGTAAAGCTTACAAGGGAAGCAGGATTAAATACAAAATAACAGCAGCAAAACAATACAGTGAGAAAATCTTTATTTCTTTAATCACAGTTATCAAATACTATAATACTAAGCCAGTATTCTGCATTGCAGAGTAGAGACTGGTACAAAAGATTATAAAAATAAAAAGAAATTTTTATTTTCTAATCTAAAACAAATTTCTGGCTAATGAACCTGATATTTAACTTTCTGGAAAATCAGACCATACTTGAAATTGGAAAAAAAAATTTCCACTGGGTAGAGTCCCTCAATATAATTTCAACAAGCCATGAAAGTTAATATTTGTACTTCATAATTTCATTAGACATTACAAGAGTGGACAACTTTTGTCTCGTAAGTAGTCTTTTTGTCTTTGAGTAGTCACAAGGATCATCTGCAAGACATTTAGATATTAAGATCATAATCAGTTTAGAGACGTGTATTGGTAAAACAGTCTAACACATATCAGTTGAAAATTCTGCAATCTATTGTTCACTAGATTGGTTTGGTATGGAAAAACAAAACAAAAAAAAGAAACAACTTGTTCTCTTTGCTCTGTAGAATTTTTTCATAGTTTCTGGGTTTTATACTTCAACGAGGTGAGCCTGGTAGATTTTTCGCTCACAACTCCAAGTTAATGCAAAGTTGTGAGATCTAAAGACCACAAGGGGCAAAACCAAGCAACCTATAATAGCTGGCTTACATTATTCAGTATGTGGTGTATAAGCACACATTATTTACAAGATTCATTTTACATGCAGATTAATTATGGAAAATTAGAGACACCAAGAGAGAGCCATTAAGCATCAATTAGACACTAAGAACAAGAATGCTGGCAGTGCTGGTAATGAGAAACCTAGATTACTTCCAAAGGGAAGGCAGTTCATTAATATTTTGCCTCTCAACAGTTCAATTATGCCTAATGTGCTGGACATTAGCCTTTGGGGGCCTGAATCTAATTGTAGATCAGAGTGAGATGATCTAACTTGTTTCTTGAAGATGCAGATGCAGCTTCCTGGGGAACTTTTATTGCTGCCAAACCAGTTGATCACCTTATTCTGAAACCTCTTTAAAGCAACGCATCTCCTTCACTTGTAAATTCTTAGGGCAACACCAAATAAATTGATGAGAAATTCTTCTCTTCCACTGTAAACTGGAGCTCCACAACTTAAAATAAAGAGTAAACAAATATCAGAACACTAGAACAAGCATTTGGTCTTAAAAAGGAACATAAAAAGTGGCAACATGTGTCTTTCTTCAACTGTGTAAAATGTATGGCATGCGGAATGGGGTAGGTGTCAGCCTCCATGGGAACCTTTCTCATGGTTCAGTTAATTGTCAATTAAGTTAACTGATTGTGAAAGAAACTTAAAAATACTTTTAAAATATAAATAGAGTTTGTTTTTAGAAATCCATGGCAAAAAGCTCTGATTCAGGGAAAGAAAACAATTTCTAGTGTACATATTAGTTCAAAGGTTGTTATTGAAAGCAGATGGTGATATGAACTCTAACTTCTTCATAACCTACAATTATTGTCTGGAAATGGAATATATAAATAGCAATGTTCATGAGACATTGTTTTACTCAGAATAAAGCGTTTATAATTTTGCTTGCATTCAGAATTTTTACTCCTGTTGGCCTACTAGTCATTTTGATAATAAAAATATAGTGGGAGAAAGTAAGTAATTTTTTCAATCCAAGCAGCATATAAACTGGCCTTCTGTTAAAAACCTAATCATAAATATAGCTACAATCTTTCACTGTGCAATTTCTTTTCACGGTTCATTAATTGCAAAGAGATAACTTGAATAGTGAAATTGCAATTTTATGATAGGGTCCTGTATGGCCATGAGGGAAGGATCCACTTTTATGTGTTCATCTCACTAATGATACATTAGGGAATAGAAAGGTGAATATCAAGAGCTAAGAAGATGAAAACATTTATAAAAAGAGGCAGTATACACCATCCTATACTTTTGGAACCAACAGACCTGTCTTTAATTTTTACTACTTATTTTTCATCTTCAAACAGCTGACAACAGGAGAGGATAAAGATTCTCTTCATAATAACAAGTAGCATGAGTTGACATGCTTAGTTACTAAATTAAAAAAAAATATTTAAAGGTGCTGAAAATGGAGGTGTTACAGTGAAACAGGGTATATACAACAACATTTCTTATCTATTCATTGCTTTTGCTTAGTGCAATCAGGAAAACAAATGAGTGCTGTGCCTGTCTATTAAAATGTCTGCTTAAAAAGCCCAAACAAAAATTTGAAAGTAAAACTTGAATGCTTAATGTTAGTTGATTTGTAAAATACCTTTGAATCACTTTTTAATTGTAATGGAAGCTTTACTATGAAAACCAAAGTGATGTAAGAGCAACATCAAAAAGGGTTACCAACAGATAATACATGAGATGATTTAACATTTTCTGGTTTGTTACACACCTTCAAACATGCCAGATTATGTCTACCAGAGATCCAATATTTGGCTGTATGACATGCCTGATTAGGCAAAAAAAACAAGTTACATCAAACCTCCAGTATCTGTGAGGATGGAGATTCTATTTAAGGTAAACATTCAAAACAAGAATTCAACACAGTTATAGTTAATGAAAATCTGGACAAAAAACTTTTGTTCTTTACAGAACTACAGTGTCCACAAGCTGGAAGAGAATTAAAGAAAGTCCTAAATTGTATGACCTTGAACTGCCTCAGGATATCTGCAATAACTGAAATAAAACTTGATGAAACCATGTAGACAACATTTACCTTTGAAGCCCCCAGCAAGACACAGGTACAACATCTTGCCATTGAATTCTGACCTCAAGTCAAGTACTTTGAAACATCTGTTTGATCACCATAACGCATCTAATGGAAAAAAAATTATTCTGAGGCAAATAACATCCATCTACAGCAAAATTGATTTGAATTTCAGCATGGGTGTCCTCCTGTGTTTTGTTAAATGGCTTTCAAAAATAATTCAATAAAAGAAGCTTTTGCAAACACATTAAAGAGAAAGGTTATCTGTTGTAGGCTGTTTGCGGAGTTTCTTTGTAATAGAATTTTCAAGATGAATTTCTGCCTGTACATTTTCAATTCTAAGCTAATATCTTTTCTTGACACCCAAGTAGTTGGAGAAAGAGGAGATGGCTGCAAGAGACTGAACTGGAGATAAATTAACTGCTAACTGCTGAAACATCAGATTTTCTGTAACTAATTTCTCATCATTGTCCATAACCAATCAAGGTTGCATTATTTAAGTAAACAACAGGGCTGTTGAAACTCAATAGCAATATTTTATGTAATACTGTATACATACTGTAATACAAACCCCAAGAGGAAATGGTAAATAACATAAACTTGCATTTTTTATTAATTCAGTCAGAGGTGGAAAACTTTTGAACTTTTTCATAACTGACATTAAAAAAGATCAATAATCATCAAAGATATGCATTTATCCCAGAAATACTATTCAGAGACAACTAAACAAGTTAATGCTGCTATGATGCAGATAGTATAAAGGAAAGCAAATCTTTATAAAAGGTCTTTTAAAAAAAAATTATGTCTAGTACCTTTGTTATGTTTTGAAAAATAAGCTTTCTAAATTAAACTTCGTTACTAATAGTGAAAATCCATAGAAAGCTCAAGCTAGTGAAAAGTTTTCGCTAAAATCTGGAAGGAAAAAAACAATAAAAAAAATGCATTTGCTATTTAATGAGTAAACCCAGAAACTTTCTAAAACTAATGGTCAGATTTATTGCTATTTTAGAGATGCTTCATGTTTGTTTTTTGTGTTCTGGTTCTTAGAACAGATCTGTGCAAACATTTTCAAACCTCATTTACCTGGCCAAGCTGCGCTATATAAGATCAAGAAGTGACAGAAAGGGAACCAATCCTACTATCACTAGGTTATGGACAAAGTCTGCTGTTGTTCTACTCAGTGATTTAACCAAGACTCAAAGACACATTCTCCTACATGAACGTACTGTAATCTCTCATAAAACCTGATTTCCCCTGGAAGGAAAGCCTGTAAGGATTCTCATGTGAAAAATGTTCTACCCATAACAGCCTGGGAAGACCTCAGAATTGTTATATGCAGTTTAAAATATTTATCTTCTAATGAGCTTTAAGATTCCCAATATGTAGGATGAATGCGTAAACAGTGGGAAAAAGAGACGCTCTGAAAGCAAACGTAACTGCTGGACACCCATCTCAAGCGCAAAATTACTAAGACACAATAAACTAAAGGCTAACGGCTACAATATATTTGAAGAAATGATATTTCAATCATGCTGTAATTTAAATAGATATATAAAGCCAAAATAGTCAAATACACAGAAATTATCTGCTTTTAAATTAAACATATTGTAAATGTGGACAAGGAGAAAACAATGTAATAAAACTCATACATAGAGCAAACCTCAACCTATTAGTTTTTAAACTGTCTGCAGTACTGGACAAACCAATGCTAATTAAATTTTGAAAGAAAATACTTTATACAGCCAAAGGTACAATTTGCAAGAAACTGTGCTATTACCAGGCACAAGCAATTATTATAGGATCATTAAGGAACTGAACTAAAATAATTTAAAAAGGCAAAGAGAGTACATTTGCTTTAGTTTGCCTTCTGATTTGCTAAGGACTACAAATGTAAGTATGTAGAAGATGTTCAGAGGCATTTATAGGAAAAGGTTACAGAACTTTGGAACACCTATTGGCCAACATCTCAATCTCTCTCTCAGTTATTTCAGTAAAATCCCTTTCTCTGTGGTAGCACTGAGATCTCTGTCAGGACTTTAGAAAAAGGTTAAGGCAACTTTGACATAATGGTCTTGACAATAATGAACATACTATCTGCAAATAGAGGCAAAAAAAAATATTCAGACATGTCATGGGATCTAAACAGAAATCATGGCTGAAGTTTGAACCATAAATTAGACCAGAATGGGAGGGTGTATAAAAGAATACCTTAAAGATTAGGATATTCCAGAATCTGAGACACAGAATAGGGTCTAGAGAAAAAAGAGGCAGGGCTCAAGTAAAGGTCAGGTAGACTAAGTAAAATTCTGAACTGCAGTGAAAGTACAGGTAAGCAGGAAGATACAATTATCTATTTGGCATTAACATCCACATCCTTCTTGTTCGTCAGTACCACAGATCATCATAAATTTCTAGTGAAAAGATGATGGCAAAGCATAACAGGAATATTGTCAAAGAAATTTCAGCAAAGACAATAACTAAACTATTAGGCAGCAGCAGTGGTAAGAGCTAAAATAGCAGTATGTTTTGCCCCTTAACTGAGCTGCAGATGGATCCCATTTTCAGTGGAGCCACAAGTAAAGCAGTGCAGTCTCCAAACTGACTGTGAACCATTGAAAAAACTTAGCAAGGTTTTCTGCCTTTTTACATGGAACAATGTAGTCTCAAGAAACAGTGAGTTTGACAAATACTTCCTTTTTTGACAGCACAGAGAATCTCTCCAGCGGTTCAGAAGTAGGAATACTGTGTTGAAGAATCCTGAATCTTCCCAGGCAATCTTGCCACAATAGGCTCAGTTTTGCAAGTTAGTACATATTTTTGCAAACAATTCAACTTGGAGTACATTCAATCCATCTATCAAAGTAGTCTGTTTCTACTCCACCCATATACAGTTCAGTTTTCCAATGTAGCTTACCAAATCCACAAATTTCTCTCAAGTAGCCCAAATCAAAAGAATTTTTTAGAGCATTCTATGCTCCAAACAGGGACTTGAGTTAGTACTTTTTTTTCTATTTTTTTTCAGTTTCCATTTGGACTCAAGCAGAACTGAAGCTGTTCTAGTTCAAATTTAAGCAAAGTCTGATAGTTGACTCTCCCACTGAAACAGACTGCACTGGATATAAAAATCAGAGATATAATAGGGTAGGCCTATAACAAAGTGTCATAACCAGTGAAAGATGCACCCTTTACTTCCTCATTCCAGCAGGCACCAACCTCATCCCCAGCAGAGCAAGTAAATTTTTTCTTAGACTTCTTAATCTGTAATTTGAGCTGTGGAGATGGTAGTACCCTCGCTGCACTCACAGGAACACAAACTGTGCCAGCACCGAATCAGGGCAGAGAAAAGTCATAGCAGTGAGATAAAATTCCTGTTGACTTTTACTCTCAGATAAACCTGTATTTCCAGGGCAGTCTAAAACTACCCCAATACATGACAGCAAAAGGCACCCCAGGGGTGCCTCTGGCAGACAGAGCTGGAGGCATCCTAACAACTTGCCTTAGGCAGAATAGCCCAGAGCTGTTCCCAAGGAAGAAACAAAAATCAACGATATGGCCAAGCCCTCCCCATTAAGTGAAGAAATCTTCGGGGATATAAGATTCCCACTGGACAGATTCTCTCTCGGATAACATTTGCAAAGCCCTTTAATGTAAAAATTGCATCTCAGCCCAAGTCACAGAGTAAAGGTAAGGGCTGCATGAACATGCTCTGTAGATCCCAGCTGGTGAAATCGACCCGACACTGAAGCAGTCTCTGCTGAGGTACAAAACGTATTAATCAAACTGCTCTTTTGAACTGGCATCCCAAAATAGTACCTCAGAAAGAGATCTGTTTTGAAGAAAAAATTCTAAAATAGCAGATAGTATCCAGCTCAAGTAAAGAAAAAGAAAACAAAGAATCTAGCTCATATTTCTTCTTGGGTTTTCATTTTTTTCCCTCACCCATCCTAATAAATGTGAAAAAACCCACATACAAACAGAACACAGGCATTATGTTAAACAACAAAAACAATGGTAACATGTCAACTTTACTCCTACCAATCATGACTGCAGAAATTTAACAAGGTAATGATGAACCTGAGATTTACTAAGATTTATTAAGATATTAATCTTAGTCTTCCCACTGTTATAAACCCATAAATATAAAATACTGGTCTCCCATTTAGCTTCATTTTGCAGATGAGAAACTAAGCTCTTACCAGGTTATTCAATAGCTTTCATATGGGCAGACACAAATTATTTTTTCTTAACATTCTAACTGATTTTTTCCAAAAAATCCATCACCTAGTTGTAAGAAATAGCATATATTCAATTACAATTCTCTAAAAATTACACTTTACCCATCCTCAGCATAGCACAGGAACAACAAAAGATCAGCAACCATTAAGATATTGCAACAAACCACATTTATTCTGCAGGAAACGTGTAGTGCAACAATTATGTGCCAGATGTTTAGTTCAAAATTTTGATACCTATTTAAAATAATTAATTGCAAATTTATTTGCTACCTCCTCAAATAAATTTTACTTGTGTTAACAATGTCACCGTTCAGTGTGCCTCTGTGAATGTGCACGTAGATTTGTGCAAATTTGTGTTTGTGTATGTATACATCCAACACCAAACCTAAACACATTTTATTGACTATCTTCTTGACTTTTATGGCCTGTTAGCAGCACTCATACAGATATTTTACCTGTTACATGGTTTTGAAATAGAACAAGTGTTTCTGTAGTCCTTAGAACCAATAAAAATACACAGACCATTTTCATTTTGGATATATTCACTTCAATGCACAAAACCCTACCACTGCTCCATTTATTCCATTAGTGTAGTGGCTTAAATGATGCATGAGGCTTTCAGCAGTGAATGTCATTCTTAAGGTCCCAAGAAAAAGATAAACAATATAAGAACCATAACTCAATACTCAGAAATATCTGCAAATAAAAGTACAACTGTATATAGTACATTCAAGTACAGCCTGACAGGAAATAAAGCAATTTTTCCTGCTGGCATTAGGCCCCAATTCAAATCAGCATTTAAGAATGTGTTTATTAACATTAAGTACCAGCTTTAATCAATACAATTTCAGTTCAGGCTGATATGCTTTCTTGAGACAAGGCTTCAATGATTAGAAGAGGCTCAATTACAAAGTGAAGGTAGCAAAACAGTCAATAGTGCACTGGGAAAATGAAAATCTACAAACTTGTTTCCATTTTAACAACTGGTCAAATAAGGTAGATGCAAAGTCTGAAAGACTAGCCTTGCTTTGTCAGTGCTACATTCCAGAATAGTAAATACTACTATAAAATATTTGAGTTTGATCTCATTTTCTCTGTGTTTCCTAGCAGACTTGCCAGATACATTACTTGAGTCACTTGTCCAATTTCTACAATCAAACAAATTATTTTTCCAATTAAGCTGCTCAATGTAATCAAGAATAGAAGTAAATGATGTGAGAAATGTTACGGCACCTGTGACTACCAAAAATAGAAGAGGGAATAAGTGAGCATACTGCTTCTGTGCTTCCTCTCTCCTGCTCCAAGAGATCTGGCCAATTCCAATCAAACACTAAAGGCATCACTAAGTTTTTAAAAGGCTGGTGAAAATCTGTGGCAGTGTGACTAGGAAGACCACAAAAGGGACAGCAGCAAAAACAAGCAGATGCTCTTATTAATGCCTCCCTTGAAGAAAAGGTGCCATGTGAGCTCATTAGTGCTCTGGTCTGTTGGACCTGCTGCTTAACCAGACAGCAACTATAACACCTGAAAACAGCCTCAGCACAGCAGTGCCTTTTGCCCATCTAGGTGTTATGGAACAAAGTAAAATCAGCAATCCCAAGGGATAAGCGAAGATTAAAATTTACAAAACAACAGAAAATAATTTCATTCCTTGAACAGGTTTTGTTTTGAAAAGCAATGCTGAATTTTAAACTTAAGGAACTCTGGGCCTAAAAATCAAAGTAGCTACTGTGCTATCTTCAGGAACTGCTACCTACATACTCAGAAGGCAGCAAGCGAGGCTGTTCTCTCAACCCTGGGACCAGCCCTCACACTCAGAAGAGCAGTGGTAAAGTTGTAGGACAAGCATTTCCCAGTCCCTGCAAACAGGATATTATTTACCTTTGTCCTCATGGTAAAGAGAGGAATAAGTCTCTTCCTCCATTTAGGATTTGGCACTTCTTAATTATGTTGTTAACATTCTGATTTTTTTGCGTGGGGACCATTTTTTCTTAAAGCAATTAATTTCCCATTTAAATACTAAACATTCTTGGGAAGTCAGCAGCATTGTTAGCATCAAGCAAGCTTTATCCAAAGAGCAAAAAAAAAGCCTGTCTGTCACCCTGAGCTGAGCAAGGCCTTTTTAGATAAGTACCTCAGCCCACTGAGATGGTGCTATTCTTCCAATTCACATACCCATTAGACATTGCTTTGAAGACTTTTTTTTGTCCTCCTCAAAAGTCTCATTACTTAGACATCATAATCAGCTGAACACCCTAGAGACACAGTTTCAAGATACAAGAATTAATACATTGTCTCATCTACTACATTTCTCTCCCTTTTGATTCTTTCACATGATGCCTTGTCAGAGGACAATTCTATGGAAGCAAATACTAATTTTCTCCTTAAATAGAAACAGAACCACAAAAACAAACAAACAAACAAACAAAACCAACAAAAATCAATTTCAAATCAGATGTTACTAATTTTTATAGTGTTAGACAATTAAAAATATTGCAGGACAATAGTATGAATTTCAAAGTATATCTTGTCTTTTAAAAATATCTCTCCAGTATTTACTAGGTGGTATAAACAGAGCAAAAGCTTTGACAGTTCTTAGAATCCTTGTATCAAACAAAATCTGAAACAAACAACAACAATAAAATAGACAAAACCCTGGTCCTTTCATTGCACAGAAAAACTTCCAAACTTCAGGAATTTTACATAATCAGTTCTCCCAGTTCACTCTTAAATTATAACATGGGGCATATAAATATACAAAATCAATAGCCACATATAAACAAACTATATTTCCTTATTTCCTCTGCACTGTACAAACTACACACAAAAAACCAGACTACTTCTGAGTAGAAAATAAACACACAAAAATATATATATATACACACAAGAATATACATATAAGCATTACACTTCAGGCTCAGGATCTCAGCTGGAGGTTTCATGAAGTGCTCTGTTCTTCTGCAGCACTGTATTTAGTTCCTGAATCACATTTGATGGCAATTTACTATCTAGTTCTAAAGCAATTTTGTTTGTTTTGTTTTTACTTTTCTTCAGTGTCTTATGTGGTCTTTGGTGTAATTCAGTCATCCCTGAGCCTGCATCATCCTCAGAAATCAAGTTTTGATGTGTTTTTGCATGATTTCGCACTTTCTCCTCCTTTCTTTCCAAACACTGTGCCACAATAGATGCTTTTTCTTTCAAGTTTATTCTCTCTTCCAGAGGTTCATTATCATGATGGTCACCAAATCTTGATTTTCCAGTTTGTATTTCTATATTCTTACCAAACAAGCAAAGAGAAATAAGTTTATTCACACCATATTAAATAAAACATGTTTAGATTGCAATTTTGGCTCATTAGTTTCACATAAGTTTTAAAGAAAAAAAAATTTTACTCAAGAGCTGAGACAGCAAAGTCAGTTTGAAATTACCACAATTGCCCTATTATCATTTAGCAAGCATTTTTAGTGAGCAAATTATCAATTAGTGATACTTCTGAAATGTACATAAATCATGCACCATGCCAATGAAGACATTTATTTTCATATAACCACAATTTGATTTTTCATGCTACCACAGTAGACTAAATTCAGCATTTTACAGCAGATCCGTATACCCTTAAAGACTTAGAATTGTTTGATGGAATGAATACAACTGTGTACATTGCAGTTTTGATAATACGACTGAGCCATATGAATATACAAGAGATAATTTTAAACAATCACATAAACATTTTCAGCAGCTGTTAAATACTAACTGATATGTTATAAAGATTGGCGTCTTTTTCAATTTGCATATTAGTGGGCTATTTTCAAGGTCTTAAGCTGTAGAAAATTAAAGGTAAACCAGATGCTGCATCCATATTTTCAATATTTTATTCTGGCTACTCAGTTGGTGTGGCAGTAGGTAGAACAATTCTTTTGTGGAAAAGCCTGGTAGTTCTAAAGGAAAATTAGGTCCTGGAATGCTTCTTTCATGTGTGGCATCTTTCTTGACAACCAAAAGGTGGAGAAAGCTGAGGGAGACTTTGGGCATTTTTGTATTTCCTGTGTGGAACTTGTTCAGTTTGACTGCAATTTTATGAAGATTTTTATCCAGAGCACACGAGCAATTTGTTCCTTGGAATCTTAGTTGCTCCTATATGTTAAAACAAGCATTAAAAACTACTCAAACACCAGGGAGGAGCTAGTTTAGATACACAGAATTTTCGAATTCTGTGTTTGGGCCTTCTTGTAGGCCTTTCTTTTATGACCTATTGTAAGTCAGTATTCTATTTGATTGTGCTTGAAAGAAAGGTTTTTCCTCATTTCTCAGCCTTCTTGTATTTTGAAGTAAAATCAAATACTTACTGCAGATACACAGCAATATATTTCTATTTCTATTAAATAATTGTACATGAGAAACATGCACATTTTAAACGCAGTATCCACATGTGCAACAGATGATGTAAAAATAACCAAAATGTTTTGGTTCTATTTGTTATTAGGATTCCTAGTAATTGAGTCTTTCAAACCTTTGGTATTACACATTTATCTTGCTAACACACAATAAAACTGCTTCCAGCAATGGGGAAAAAATCAGATATTTGATAGACATTTTTGCAAAATATATTAAACTCAGTATCTGGGTATCTTTAAGCTTATAGTGGTTTGAAGTTTTATTGTGGAAAAAGTCAACTTTACCACTCTGTACGTGAACCACCATCTCTGTTGTTGGTGATAACACATCCCATATTAACTACCTCCTTTCCAAATGTTCTAAAATGTGCAAGAAATTATACTGCTGCAGTCAAAGGACCAAGGTGTTGTTTCAACAGTTATTCACTGCTGCAGTCAGGCTAGTTACCACTGCTATTCCCAAGTAGAACAGTGCTCATCTCAGCTGGAAGGCAAGTAAGCTCTCCCCACAGGCATCAGTATCTCTATGTGGATACCAGAAGGTAATCTCAAGCTAATATGATAAGGTTCAGATACATCACTAATAATGCACGTAATGTAGTAACAAACTCAGTCTATTCAAAGAGTTATAACTAAAGCCTCTTATTCTTCTTTGAGAGTAATAATAGCACAACTTAAATGTATCAAAATTAGTTCCATCTGAGCTTTTCCATTATACTCACAGAGTAAATAACTAAAACAGTGCAGTTATTTTAGACAGAAGAAAAGATACTGTAAGATACGCAAGCAGGACAGTTTTCAAGGATCTTATTAAAAGTAACACCCATATTGTAATAATGTGCATAACATTTCCAGCTAAAAGTCTTATTTACTCCTAATGAACAATCTCTACTCAAAAAAAACCCCCAAGCACAAATAGAAGTCCATTATGATTTAGTGAACAGACAGGTTATGCAAGTTAAGACTACAATAGCTTTTTTGTATGAAATTGTCCTAAACGTTCCTTTAATGACAAAAATATTGGGTGAGACATTGATAATAGGAGCATCTGCATTTTATATTTATCCAGCTCTAGGGAGTTCATTATAACTGGACTACTTATTATAGCATTGTGGTTAGAAGTTATACATCAAGTTTAAACCCCACTTACTTCTGTATTCCCTCTGATTTTACAAGTGTTCTTCTCCTGATGAATGGGAATTAGTGGTAAGCCTCTGATCTTTGGACTTTTAGTTATGGACTGTTTTCTTGCTTTTCCAGCAGGTGGCCATATATCTGCATGCTGAAGAACAAAATGATTCCTTATTTTCCATGTGGAATTTCATAAATACATAAAATTCTTTGGTATGTAAAACTCCCTTGCAAAAAGCTATATACAACTCAATACCATGCCCTCCTCTTGATGTTTAAAATTATGCTAATATTTTTTAAGTGCTGCACAATGTTGAGTGAAAAGAACCGAAATGTCTCTACATAATTGTCATGTATCAAACATCTTCCTTAATATTATTCTCATTATCCTCAAAAAATAGAAAATATCATCAAATGTGACATACATATTGACTTGTTTCACAATTTCAAAATTCCACAGAAGCGTGCTTTCAGGAGTCCCAACAAAAGTTTCTGAAATAAGATAAAATTACCTCAATGTGTAAGTGTTTCAAAATTCTTGTTCCTTGTTGAGGTTCAAGACCAAAGTGCAGGGCACAACACTTGGGCCACAACAACCCAATAAAGTGCTACAAGCTGGGGCAGAGTGATTGAAATGTGGCCCAGTGGAAAAGGACCTGGGAGTGCTGGTCCACAGCTGGTGAACATGAGCCAGGTGGCCAAGAAGGCCAATGGCATCTTGACCTGTGTCAGCAACAGTGTGGCCAGCAGGCCCAGGGCAGTGACTGTCCCCCTGTACCCAGCACTGCTGAGGCCACAGTTCACGTTCTGCATCCAGTTCTGGGCCTCTCACTACAAGAAAGATGCTGAGGTGCTGGAGCGTGTCCAGAGACGGGCAATGGAGCTGGGGCAGGGTCTGGAGCACAAGGCTTGTGAGGAACAGCTGAGGGAGCTGCGTGTGTTTAACCTGGAGAGAAGCAGGCTCAGGGGGAACTGACTGGTCTCTACAATTGCCCAAAAGGAGGCTGCAGCCAGGTGGGGATCGCTTTCTTCTCCTAGGCAACCAGCGACGGGATGAGAGGAAATAGTCTTAAACTGCACCAGGGGAGGCTTAGTTTGGACATTGGGAAGAATTTCATCCTGAAAAGGGTGATTAGACATTGGAACATCACCAGTCACCAACTCTGGAGGTGTTTAAGAAAAGACTATGTGCGTCACTCAGTGCCATGGTCTGGTTGACCAGGTGGTGTTAAGTCATAGCTTTGACTCAATGATCTCAAAGGTCCTTTCCAAACTAACTGATTCTGCGATTCTCTGATAATTTGTATTAATAACTTAGAGAAAATAACTGCCTAATCTATGATAACAACACGTATTATCCAAAATACAATCTACAAATATGCAGATCTGGTTTAAACAGTAGTCTTTGCTTTAGCTCGATTGAAATAGGTTAGTTTTGGGGAAAAATGTGAAGTTTCACTCTGAAAAACAAGACTGGAAAGAGAAGGGAAGTAAAAAACCATAGATTACTTACTGAACATTTCAAATTTGACCACATAAGCTAAGAGTTCTCAGGTAATGTTAATGAAAACCAGAAAGACAGATTTGAGGACAAAGTATTTCAAGACTATTTTACTGAAAAATCATCAACATGAGATTCTCGGAATCAAAGAGAATATCCAAGGCCTACCACTAAATCAGCACAACTTTGAAGGAAACCAGCAAGCTAGGGGTGCAAATCCATGAAGCAAGTCTGTATTTAAAGAAACAGTTGTGGAGCTATGATCATAGATGGCCTGCAGGTAAAAACAGCATTACCATTAAAAAGCCATCAGAATCAGTGATTATTGACTCTTGATGGCTGACTAGACATTGGAAGCCTTGGTTCCAAATTTAGAAAAAGTGTTTTATAGACTCATAACTTGATGCAGTAAAAAAATTCTAACACATGGTGGGACCAGGGTGATGCAAAAGTCTGTGATAAGAGTTCTCTCCAGTGACCATAAAGAACATTTTCTTCCAATGAAATGAGAAAGTATTATCTGAAAGAGCAGCCCTTGCTAACCAAAATCAGTTTATTGTGGCTCAAGATACCACAAACAAACACAACCCAGAAAGTGATGGAGAAACTTTAATCAGCTTCTGAAGAAAACTGTCTGCCTTAATTCCCAGCAAGCCTAAGGAAACCATCCCTGTCAGTTAAGCAGCCTGATTTCCCTTTTGTGCCTGTAACATTTCTTAAAATAGAACTCTGAGAAAGTATATCAGAAATACTAGCAACGTATTAGACCACATAAAAAATGTATTTATTCATAGTTTTGACCGCTCCGTTCAACTGCACCTCATGGTAGTATAATGTGCCTCCAGCTGATCAAAGGCAAGGAAACTGGAGGGATATTATTGTGTCCATCTTCATAGCAATTAATTACTTCCAACTGTATGCTGTGCATGCTCTCAAAAGATTTTGCACAGAACTGTTATAGATTTCAAGAATCATGGTTTTCAGGATGGTTTTGCACAGAACTAAAAGAAACATTGGTCCTACTTCAAACACTTACTATGTACAAGCTTAAAATGGAAGATAAATAACCTCTGGGTTAACTTGATTGCCTTTATCAAAATACTCTTGTCACTAGATTACAGCAGTACCTACACTTTGCTATCTATATACTCTGCACTGTTTATACTACAGGAATAAACATTATCCAACAGAAAAAAAATAGCAATAGTACAACTATCTTACTGATATTAATTACTAATAAAGGTTTACTCTGCTTAAGCACTGAGGAGCACAGTAACATTGGCTTATGTCCCTCTTAATTGCACAAGATCAATAAATATCAATGTCTTAATACTTCAAAAACAATTTTACAGTATTTTTTTAAGATAAAAAAAATTTTTCAATTTCCAATCTAGGTTATTCCATTATACACCAAGAAGAAAAGCAAAGATGTGCTGCTTGCAGTCTCGCTAACGTGTGTTCAAATGCAGTGACAACACATACAGTAAAAAACCAAGCTGACTTCTCTAAAGAGGGTCTTAACTTGAAAATTCTAACTAGAAATAACCTCAGTTGACATTTACAGTTTTCTGGTTTAGAAATGGGATCATGTGATAATAATTGTCTGAGGCTGTATCGTACAAGACTTTTTAGATATCTCATAGCAAGCTTTACCAATATGAGGCATTGTATTCTTAAGATTTTCTCTGTAACAAAGTAGTAGATTGCAGTAAAAACAATACACTAAATCTTCATCATTAACACATCATTTCTCATGTAGTTTATAGACTGACAACTTCACTGATGTCCAGAATGCTGGCAAAATAAAAGAAAATTGACAATTTCCAGAAAAAATCAAGCCAAACCAAAAAAACCCTTTCAATGTAGTACTGCTAATTTGCTGCACTGTTCATTCATTGGAATAAAGCTTTAAAAATAATAGTATGAATTCATGGCAATTTTTTAATGTACAAGATTTTTTTTCTGTTAGGAAAAATTATCCTGGACATTGAGCAATGGCTCCCAGTTCTTTATATTGTCAAAGGAACACTCTGCCTGAGCGGAATCCTAGCAGACTGCCCTTCATTGTGATTTTATGTCAAAAGAACTTCAACAGTTACCAAGCTTGCATGTGTTACTTCTAAGTTTCCGATATCAATAACCTCTGAGCCTATTTGCTGTGACACTGCTCATGTTATGCCCATGAAATGTATGCCAGCTGTTTCCATAGAAACAACAATAGTCACTTCAGTTAAGGCAGCTGAATAAGACAAGAATTTGGAAGTCTTACTTTCAAGGCATGCATTATACTTCCAGCACTACTATCTATGAAAGTCAGATTCTGTTTTAGAAAGCCAGTAAGAAGTCCGTATTTCAACAGCCTTGTGCTCAGCCTACTTTATGCAATACAAAGCTCCCAGGTAATCATAAATCTAGCAATGCTTATTCACAGTGATATCCTGCAAAGCTCCTTGAACATCATGGGAAAAAGAAAAATCTGACACAGATACAAAATCCTGTTAAAACGTTAAGCTATGTTCAGTCTCCTGTCAGGTTGAATTCTTCCCATCTTGCTTACTTCTTCTCCAATGTAAATATTAAACCCCATTTCCAAGAATGTGTTATTTGTCACTCAAAGATATACCCTCCTTGCAATCTCATAGCAAGCAGAAGAGTGCTTAATTTAGGATAAAGCCTACCCAACACAATGAATTGTCAGTGTTAACTAAGCTAACCTGGGTACCAGAGAAATAAAGCCATATTGGCACAGATCTTCAACAGGGCTAGTTCACACCACAATGCTTTTAAACACAACACCCTTCTTTCATGACTACTTTAGCAGCATCCAAACTAGTGAGAAGTAGCACTTGGGTACTGTGGCACACAGACACACACTTTAGGTCAACAGGCAGAGTTTCACCCTCAAGAGCTTTCTGCAAAGGAAATAATTGTCCTTCTTTACCAAACTTCTCTACAGCACAGTGGAGTGGAGTGGGGAGATGATGCCAGGATCCAATGTTCTTACTCACTCTCAAAGCACTCCTAGTCTTCATGGACTAAGACACAACTTTTGGCATTTTTATTGCATGAGGTATTCCAGAAACTTTGGCACTGAACCTTATATATAACACATACATATTTAATGGATTTTCATAACAGCAGAATAAATTATATTTTTTGATCAGATTAGTACCTGTGCCATAAAGATGCTGATCATCCAATCCATCTGCACATCTTGTCCATCACAACATATATACCTAGAACACAACACATAATTAATATGAAAAGCAATGGAGACTCCTGTTACAGTTAAACATATCAAAGAATAGGCTTCTAAACTACTTCAACTAGTGCTTACATTCATTCATGCTGTCTTTATTTATTATTAACACTCCCAGGAAAAAAAAAAGCATACATAAATACTTCAAAATGTCACTTTACCTACTTTGAAGACAATGCCTGTGTTTTATTTTAAGCATGTGCACAGGATTAAAATCTATCATCCTAACTTTATGACTATTGTTTGCTCTCTGGTCACAGAAGGAAGCCAGACACCTAAACCCAAAAGATGAACCAAACATAACAATTAAGAAAGATTCTTTACTTAAAAAAGCAAAACATAAAATTCAATATGAAAGCAAAACAATGCCCATTAGTTTTCAAACACTCTTATTTTGCAATTGAATATTTCAACAAATAAGTTAACAGTGAAATTAAACCAAGCATACGTTTACCTACCACTGATGTTTTTCAGAAAATACTGCAAGTCCCCAGCTGAAAAAAAGATTTTCAAAAATCAGTTCCATAAACAGGGACATATTCCTCAAATTGCAGAGACTAAGTACCTTTATATAGTCCTTTTAATTTGAAAAAATAAAATTAAGTTGCAAAGTCTAAACGTGTACTGCAAATCCAGAATAAAGTTGTGGGTTTGAGGATGGATTTTGCTCATTTTCTCACAATTGATTCACAGTTAATGAACTTTCTGCTCTAGACAAAGGGTTATAGGAAAGCACTGCAGATGACAGCTGACTACTTGCCTCATTTTCGCTGTGGTTGTGATTTCTAAAAAGTGCTGGAAATAAAACTCCTTGGTAAAGAGTCCACTACAGTGTGAAAGTCACAGAGCAAAAAGAGCTATGCTTGTACTATAAACAAAAGGTATCACATTATTTTATAGGGATTTAATAACTCCTAGGGAAACAAAAAGGGAGTGGGGTGCACAATTAAGCCTCTGAGGTGAAACAAACAGATACTTCTGGAGATCCGGAAGAGATTTGGTAAGCCCTGCTTTTGAAACTAGACTAAAAATAAACCTCAAGATAAAAAAAAAAAAAAACAACAAAAACAACCCTGCAAAGACTCATTTACATTACTTTTTTACTCCTGTTTTGGACTAATCTTCTACTCATTCTGCACTTGAATTAGGAAAAAAAAAAAGCCACCAACGTTTTCTTTAACATGGCTAAACTTTGAAATTCACAGACCTTTTTGGGGTGTTTTGATTTGCCAACTGTAAAGGAAAAGTTCAAGCAGATCTGTTTAAAGGCCACAGCAAACCTAGACTCCCTCTGGGATAAAATCCTATGTGCATTGTCTCAGTATCTCAAAGCTTTGACCGAACAAGAACTGGAAACATCTGAGAAAAACAGGTGTCATTTTTCACTGGTCTTTTCCTGACAGATAGTCACTGATGTTTGTAAAGGGCACTGTAGTCTTCAGCTAGGAGAAACATCAAAATAACAAAGATCCTGAAAAAGGAAAATCCTCTGCTGAACAACAGGAACTGTCAGTAAGGGCCATGACTGGCTGGTTTTCTCTTCTCTATTTTTACTTGGTGCAAGGAAAGTGTGTCCACCAATGACATGCAGGACATACACCACAAAACAAAGTGAGCTAGAAAAGACCATATCCACAAGAGATAATAAATGCACTTTAAATTACGAAAAGCCAATCAATAAAGTAATTTCCTAGCACAGATTAGTTAACATGGAACATGAAAATAGATATAGGAACAGAACAAATAGTATTACAGGGGATAATTTAATTCAGCATACTGCTATAGGCTTCTTGATTTTCCCGTGTTCCACAATGTTCTATGCTACAAATTGATGATACTACAATATTTTTTACACATTGGTAATTTTCTTTTCTATTCTTACTTTGTTGGTGGCTTCATTTTCTTTTTCACTCCAAGATAAAGCTTCAGAGAATTGACAGGCAACACTTTTTCAGGTTTGCTAGCCTGCAAATAAAGTAAGATTCTAATTATTGTATCAGCAATGCGCCAAAGAGAAAACGCCACATGACTGATTTCACAGTTCAGCTTCTTTCATGGAGTGCACATCTCTTTTCTAGCAGATCATTAAAATATTTTGTCTCTTTCTTTGCCATTAACAAAGTGTACCAATCACTATTACGGGAAGCAGACTGATTAAGAAGTTAAGGGTCACATGAAATCACAAAACTGTAACACAATTAGAATTATGAAGATGTGGTGCTATATGTGAACACAAACTCTTCAAGAGATATAGGAAGATGGGAAATGGGATTGCTCTCTGTTAAATAACTTCTTCAATGTAATGGTGAGAATTTTCTTCAGATCAGAGAATGGTTTGGGTTGGAAGGGACTTTAAAGATTATCTAATTCCAACCCCCTGCCATGAACAGGAACATCTTTCACTAGACCAGGTTGCTCAGAGCCCCATCCAGCCTAGCCTTGAACTTCCAGAGACAGGGCATCCACAGCTTCTCTGGGCAACTTGTTCCAGTTCCTCACCACCCTCATAAGTAAAGAATTTTTCCTCATATCGAATCTAAACCTACTCACAGTTTGAAGGCATTCCCTGTTGTCTTGTTGCACTACACTCTTCTAAAACAAACCCTTTCCATCTTTCTTCTAGGCCCCTTTCAGGTACTAGAAGGCCACAAGTAGGTCTCTCTTCCAGGCTGAACAAACCCAGTTCTCTCAGCCTTCCCTCATAGGCTTCCTTCTCTTCTCTTCTCTTCTCTTCTCTTCTCTTCTCTTCTCTTCTCTTCTCTTCTCTTCTCTTCTCTTCTCTTCTCTTCTCTTCTCTTCTCTTCTCTTCTCTTCTCTTCTCTTCTCTTCTCTTCTCTTCTCTTCTCTTCTCTTCTCTTCTCTTCTCTTCTCTTCTCTTCTCTTCTCTTCTCTTCTCTTCTCTTCTCTTCTCTTCTCTTCTCTTCTCTTCTCTNGGTAGCCTCCTTGGGACTTGCTCCAATACACCAGTGTCCTTCCTGTGTTGGATGCAGTTCTGCAGGAGGGGTCTCACCAGAGCAGAGCAGAGCAGAGGGGCAGAATCCCCTCCCTGGCCCTGCTGCCCACAGTGCTCTGGATGCAGCCCAGGACACGTTTGGCTTTCTGGGCTGGGAGTGCCCATGGCTGGGTCATGTCCAGCCTCTCATCCACCAGCGCTCCTGAGTCTTTCTTGGCAGGGCTGTTGTTGACCTGTTTATCCCCCGGCCTGTGTTGACACCCTTAGTTGACCCAAACAAGGTACAACACCTTACACTTGATCTTGTTAAACCTTCTGAGATTCCCATGGCTTTACTTTTCATGCTTCTCCAGGCCCTTCTGGATGGCATCCTGTCCCCTGGTTGCTATCAACCACACCCCCATCTTGGTGTCATCTGCAAATTTGCTGAAGATGCACTCAATCCCTCCTTCTGTGTCATTAATGAATATATTAAGCAGCATTAGTCCCAGTAAGGACCTCTAAGGAACACCACATCACTGATGTCCATGGACACTCTGAGCCATTGATCTGAGCCCTCTGGATGTGAGCATCCAACCACTTTCTTATCCATCTAACAATCCGCTCATCAATTCCATCCCTCTACAATTAAAAGAAAAGAATATTGTGAGGGACCCTGTCAAAGGTTTAACAGAATTTCAGATAAATGGCACCTGCAACTCTTCCCCTGTCCACTGACAGTCAATTCATCACAGAAGGCCACTAGGTTGGTCAGGCAGGACTTGCTCTTGGTGAAGCTGTGCTGACTCAAACCCACAATCCCTCGTTTAGCCAGTGCTTCATCCATTAGGCCACTGGGGCTGCTAAATCAGGATGAAAAAAAGGCAAATGATGTCTTTGAACAACCCACAAAAGTCTCTGAATAACATATCCTGACTCTTATGGGAGGGGGAAGGAAAAAAACCCTTCAATGATAGATAGGGGGAGGCAGTTCTGCTGATAGGGACCTGAGCATGCAGGTAGGTGCCAAGTTGGGCATACACCAGCAGAGCATCCTAACAGCAAAGCTGGTCTCATTTCCCTGAGTTAGCAGAAGCGCAGTGAGCAGGTGGACAAGAGTGATTCTCCTCCTTTCCTCATTACTTGTGTGACTGCATCTTTTGGGTCCCTGAGAGAAAAAAGAGGATCAGTAATCCGGAGAGGGTACAGCAGAGGCCCACCAAGCCATCTGGGGGCTGGAGCACCTGCCCTGGAGGAGAGGCTGACCTAACAGCAGCCCCCAGCGCCTACAGGGGAAGTTACGAAGCAGACCGAGCGAGGCTTTTTATATTGTGAGACGATTACACCTAAGGACAGACAAACTTTCCCCCATGAGGACAGTCAGGTACTGCAGCAGCCTGCCCAGAAAGGTTGTGCAATCTGTCCTCAGGGTTTTCAAAGACTTTATCTGATTAAAGCCATGCACATCATGTCCTGACCTCAGCTGCTATCCCTGTTGTGCACAGGAAGTTGGACAAGGATCTCCTGAGGTTCCTTCCTTGCTCCTTCTTGAACAAACTACCTTTAGTCAATCTACAGCAGACATACACTCACACTAGTTATGAGAACTGAATGTGACTGGAAGATGAAGTGCTGAAAGGAAACAATAAATGCACACTATTACAGAGAAAAACTAATATTTAACACAACACAAAAGCATTCCTTTAGTATTTTTAGGTCAAGTGTTTTAGCTTTCAATTTAGAAAAAAATACACCAAACAACAAATCTTATAATCCCAGTACACAAAGCTACTCCCTCGTGTTTACTGTCCCTGGATTCTCAATTTCCCATTCTGCAGCTTTCAATTTCTAACACTCCAGTGTGGGGAAAAAGAGACATTTAAGAGAACTTAAGAAAACAACAAAACACACAACAGTTTTATGGTTGGTATTCTTGTGCAACTTCCTGCTCAAAAGAAGGGTACTGCCGGGATGAAAAAATATTCCTGCAGAACATACTATTAAGTTAAACAACTGCATACTTCTCACAATAATGCACCTTAAGGGAGTCATTTCTTTGTCTGTGAGCTTATCTCTTAGCAACAGAACATTAAAGGGGTAAATTATTTCAGTCAATTAGCACAATATAGTAATTTAGCATACAGTATTCATGGAAACTTCCAATGTTTTTGATAATTGCGCTTGAACAAGAGAAACATTGAACAGAATGTATCTCCACCTGCACATACAAAGTTAATTTGCTGTTAATGAGAATTTATAAATTAATTAGTACATGTGGTCTTATTAACTACAATATTCCATCTGCAATGTCAAGCTTTCCTACTATTCATTTCTAAATATGACTAAAATTAAACCAAGATTATTCATGATAGATTAATATCTCTCAAAAGAAAGTAAAAGAAACTCATACATTTTGATCAGAATGATATTGCCATTTGCATTAAAAAAAAAAGGAAAGCCATTTAAAAATAAGTGTTCAAAGTGCCTCCTGAGTTGGGGAATTCAATGTTTTATAAATTAGAATGACATAAAAAAAGAGATTATAAAGTGGTACAACAATCCTGTCATAAATGCTTTCCAAAACACTAATTAAGGGTTTATGGGCATATTAATTTATTCTCAAATACGTGCCAATCTGAGTTTTAGCACTAAATTATAAGACACTATTTTTGACATTCTGGGTTCATTCTAATTAAGATTGTATCCACAGCTTCACAAGAAGAAACTGTGCATTAGCTTATGTGAGCAAGAGATATGTCTTTAAAAAGTGCTTTAGTAAGGTCAGCAATATACCTCTCTATTTTTTGGATGGGAAAAAAAAAAGCAGTTAGCAAAAATAAAAGCACTTGAAAGTTTGGAGTTTTTTTCCAGAAATTATAGGAATTAAAAAGAAAACATAGTTCATGATTAATATTATTTGGCTTTATACTTAAATACAAGCTGCATACACTCAAACCCACTGTTTTAAGAAAACTCCCATGAAATATTTTAAATTGAACACTGCCATCGAACTGCTATTAATCATGACTAAATTCACTTCTATGGAATTCTGAGGTATATCTAACCTAATTATCAGTACTAGTTTTTGGAGGACTGAGAATACATCTGGAAATTGTTTTTGGGAAGCAGGGAAATGTTTTCCTAGTGTGTTGAGAGTTACTGTTTCCTATAATCTCTTCTACCATGAGACATGCATGTATCAGAACCCTGTTGCTTCACTTTTTAAGGGCTTTGTGCAAAATATCAAGAAAAAAATTGCATGCACTCATTTAAGTTCAATTTTACTTCTGCTGCAGCTCTCTACAGCAGGTTTTCAAATAATTTAGTGTCAGCACAAAGCACCCATTGTTCTATTTTTAATTTTTAAAGCTTATATTAATGGATAACTACAATAGCTAAATGACAAACACACAAACTCCTTCTACTAGCACACCTGTGAAACAGCAAGACAAAAACCTCACACGTCAACCCCAGATTCTAGAAGTTGCCATTTAAAATGAGACATGTTGATCTGCTTGTCTTCCTTTTCATTTTCACACACAAAAAAAAAAGCTTAATGTAAAGTTTGTTGGAGAGTTTGTCTGCTGTACCTTCATATCCTTATATAGAAGCAAATTTCCTTCACGTAACACAAAATAACGATCTTGAAATTTGTTTCCAGACAGTAGTTTTGATGGTTCTTCCTTGTACTTCAGATTGCCTGCTTTCACGCTACCTTTCTCATTTTTCTCTGCCAAGAAAAAAAACCATTTTGTTAGAAGATTTTACAATAGTGGAAGCTCCTAGTTTTTAATTATTAATGCATATAAAACCTCTAAAATTGCATTGGTAAAATTCATTTTGTGTTATTCTATATATAAAAAAATAGTTGTATTAATTATATTATGTAAATACACACATATATATACACTATATATTACACTTCAATATATATTTCTTATTAATATATTATAAAGTCATACGGAAGGCATTCTTAAATATACATGCCATTATTATTTTAATTACTGGTGGGAAAAAAGTCTTCCCTGCTTCACTTCTATGATAACATGCAAAAAAATCTATGAACAAACTTTAATTCAAAGAATGTTTTCAGTATATAATGTGTAGTTAAACCCAAGAGTATGATATGGATACTTTTAATCTCTGTGCTTATGAGAGGCAAAACATTTCAATAAAGATCTGATTTTACCATGAGTCTGTCTAGATTTTTCTGGTTTTATGTGTTAAAATACACATAAACTCACATATATTCGATAAAATTAATTAAAAACTCAAACAAAATACCACCTCCCACACAAATCCAAACAGTAACCTTGCAGTCAAGTTTATAAAGTGTTTAACTTTGTACTGAGAAAGTTTTTATTCAAAAAAGAAAAATACCAGAGCTATCAAAGGCTTTCGGTGTTAAAGATTTCTCAGTGCATTCCACACTCAGCAATTTACCATCCTAATTAAAATAGTGCA
Organism: Illadopsis cleaveri; assembly: GCA_013399915.1. Taxonomy (NCBI): domain Eukaryota; kingdom Metazoa; phylum Chordata; class Aves; order Passeriformes; family Timaliidae; genus Illadopsis; species Illadopsis cleaveri. The sequence continues at coordinate 583,007 of VXBB01018237.1, read as the reverse complement.
AAGAAGTATTACTAGTACATATAAACTACTGCACTACCACTTCTAGGTATTTTTAGGTTTCCTATTCTGCTCAATATACATATATTTTATCACATATACATATACAATATACATATATTTTATCAGCTTTTCCCAGTAAGTACTCTTCCCCAGCAAAAACTTCTGAACACTAATTACAGTCATTGTCATGCTGCTATGACTCATGCATATAAACTGAAACTCAAACTAAAATGGCACTTTAATAGTTAAAGTGAGGAAGAACAAATGAAAAGACAATAATTCCCACTGCCTTTATGACAGAACAGAGAATTCAGCAGAATTCTGAAGTATTCTTTTCTCCCTAAATAATGCTGGAAGCAGACTGTGGACATAAGAAGAGAGCTGGTAGGCAGATGTAGCCTTCTCCTCCACTCAACACCATTTCACCTTGAAGAGGGAGCCAGATTAACAGGGCTAATAATTCCTTTATCCCCAAACGCTACGAGCCTACTACTTATGCCATATGTTGGCTTTCATTACCTGTTATTTTTAGCTAAGTGTAGGTACTTCCTGTAAGTCATTCATTTATTTAGGAAATACTGAACCAACTTGTTTAGGAGTTACAGAATGATACCACTAGCTTTTATACTATATTAGTTTCAGGATAAGAAATAAAACTCTGATGTAAAAGGGGCATATGGTGTATTGAAAACCTCATCTGTACCCAAGTACTCAATTGGCCTTTTTCATTAAAACTCCACTTAGATTTTGAGCATCTGATATCAAAACTCTTATTATTAAGAAGCAGCACATGACAAAATATCAAAAAATAAGAATCTAAATCCAGATTCATTCCAACAATTATATCAGAGATTATTCAGAAGTCCTCAGTCAAAAATGCAAATATATATGCACAGTTAAAAAACAATGATGCATTCTCTCTTTGTCAATGAGAATATTTATTTCAAGTTCAGAATAGAATATGAATCCTTATCCACACAATCACAAGCACTCTTTTCTTTTTTCTCCTTTTTTAAAAAAACAATACAAAATGAGAGTAGCAGAGTACTTAATGAGAGTAGCAGGATACTTCCACATCTGCACCAAGCTGGAAGATTTTAAATTTTTGCACACAGCTCACAACATGACAAAAACTGCTTCTAAACTTCACAGCACTCCTCTGACAGCAAATCTGTCTAACACTTGATACTTACAAAGATATTAGAATAGCCTGAAGGAAGAGAAAAATAATTCTCTAAACTGATGATATTCCATATACTTTAGAAGCTAGCATTTCATTAAGTAAACCTAAAACAATAGGGATCTGTCTTAATTAGAATGTATTTTTCAGACACAAACTTTACAAAACAAACTAAACTTGCTAGAACTTTGCAACCAGAAAGTAGGTACACTTAATCCTTGTAGGATTGATCCACCTATGGTTTAGAAGCTTGCATTTCAAAGAATATCTCTGAATTAAAGCCCCTGTTCTCAGAAATCAATACTTACCACTCAAATTATACAACACTTACTGGAAAAATTTCAAGGACTTATATACACAGACTTCATAGTAAATTTAACAAATAAATAATATTTGTTTTTCTAACAAATAAAACTTTATTATGAGAAATTTTTAGGTAAGGAGAAGAAAAAGGGTCTTGAAATAGAATTAAGCTGAGTCCTGAGTACCTCTTATACCAAAATACAGTGCACGCCTTGTTCTACTGAAGAGCACTTAAAAGAGCGCAACAAGCATGAAAAGCTACGGAATAAATTGTCAGGAATGAGTAACTAAAGAGCTGGAACAAAGTAGAAAACTCACCACAAATTTGCTGAAACATATAAACTCTTTTTTCCTTGAAAAGGAAAGTTGGTTTCTATACAAGAGAAAACATACACCTAGACCTCAGTACAAGGTTTGGATCATAGATCACAAAATAGTCTAATGGAAGGGACCCACCAGGATCATAGAGTCCAGCTCTTGGGTGACAGCCGCACATGGGGATCGAATGCACAGCCTTGGTTATTGGCACCCTGCTCTAAACAACTGAGCTCATCTCAGTTGCAGAACATGAGGAAATAGTTTAAAATGGATAAGATGAGAATAAGTATCAAAATTAAGAATGTACTGAGTATAAGGAACATGGGAAAAGTTGCAGTGACAGCAAAGTGTGTGCTGTCTTTGGCAACTTGTGCTAAGTTGCCAGAATGAAATGAGGCTAAATAGCCTCACTATTGAACCAACAGTATTTCAAATAACATTATACACTCAGGAAGAAAAAGGAGAAAAGTGCTGAGAATGAAAATCTCTCAGGTAATATTAACAGGAAAAAAAAAGTCGGGAATATAATAACTAGTCTTTAAGATTTTTCCATAAATCAGGGAAGCAAGGAATATTCATGGAATTAAACTATAAACATTGTATGATCATAGTCCTATTCATTTTACTGCAAAGTAGGACATCCATCCACCCAGTTGCCCATTTGTATGGGGTGAATCCACTCTTAAAAAGCATACTTCAAATCATAGTGGTTGGACATCTGGCCTCAGCCCTATTATTCAGTGACAAGGAGTCACCCATGACAAGGAGTCACGCACATATAGAGTATAAGAGACAGAAAAGATTGAGGTCCCCCTTTCTTGCTTCAAGCTAGCAGTTATTTCTTGTGCTATTCAAGATGGAGAGCCTCACCATAACCATAAGTGCCCTGAACCCTAAACACTGGGAACATCCCTTCCCCAGTGACTTTGTTCTGTATATTTTCTCATTCTGACACTATGCAGCAATGGATTCACAAGATTACTCTGCCATGTGGAGTTTGCAGACATCAACACTGTAAGTCCGCAATATGGCAGAATTTTTCCTTTTCAAACTGAGAAAACCAATATGATTTATTTGATAAGGTTTTAATTATTTTATAACAAACATAAAAAACATCAATAAATCTAAACAGTCAAAAAACAGTTAGATCAAAAGATCAAACTGAATGGAACTGATGCAAATAATTACTGTGATAGGCTGGGAGAACAAATCTTGGAGACAGGAAAGAGTGCAAATAGGGGCAGATCTCTCCTTTACTACATTTTGTAAATTGACACTAGCCTAATGTGTTTCACAGAGCAGTGATTCACACACTCCTCATGACCTATTCCCTTTTCTGATTATATCTCAACACCTACCTAGTGAGGTGATGGGAGTTCATATATCAAGCTTTTAATGAAGTAAGCCATTTCTCTCCATTCATGATCTGCTATCACACATTTACTGACAGCGAAACCCAACCATAAAAGTCATGAAAAGAAGACTTGTTCAGGTTCATTCACATTTGTGAAATATGCTTTTACAGGAGTAAAGCATGGTGGGAGAAGGCCATTACTTTCAGAAGAATAAGCACAATAGCATAAATTTTACTTCTTGAAATCAAGATATATAGAATGGAAAGACTAACATTTCCAAGCATGGGAAAGAGAGGAAAAGACAGATATATTTGAATGAGTCATTAAATAAAATAAGATGAACATTAAACCAGGCATCATGTGTTACCATCACACATTATACAATGATAGCTCCTCCAGGCTGAACAGACCAAGTGCCCTCAGCCACTCCTTATACTTGAGGGCTTCTCCTCAAGGCCCTTCACCATCTTTGCTGCCCTCCAGGATTTCAGCTGCTTGAAAACAGGATATAATTTTTGAACTCCTAAACTTCCAATTCTTGCAAAGCAGATAATACATATTACACAGGAGACTTACAGCCAGGTATTTTGTGGGGGAAAAAAAAAAGAAGACTGGGGCAATGTGTAAACCATACATTTTCACTATATACTTGATCTATATTTTAAGTGTCAGCTCCCTTTTAAAGGCCACATACTCTCCAAATTATTCAGTTGCTTGAATATGTCATTCAAATGAGTATGTCACCTGGGATGGGGCAACCCTGGATGTATGGACAGGCTGGGGAATGAGATGCTGGAAAGCAGTGCTATGGAAATGGACCTGGGGGTCCTGGTCCATGACAAGTCAAACATGAGTCAGCAGTGCCCTGACAGCCAGGCAGGACAACCCCGCCCTGAGGTGCATCAGGCACAGCATCACCAGCCAGGCAAGAGAGGGGATTGTCCTGCTCTGCTCTGCTCTGGTACAGCCTCACCTTGAATATTGTGTGCAGTTTTGTGCACCACAGTGTAAGAAGGCTATAAAACTATTAGACAGTGTCCAAAGGAGGGCAACAAAGATGGTGAAGGGCCTTGAGGGGAAGCCCACAAGTATAAGGCGTGGCTGAGGGCACTTGGTCTGTTCAGCCTGGAGGACATTGAGGGGAGACCCCATTGCAATCAAAAACTTCCTTGTGAGGGGAGGCAGAGGGGCAAACATTGATCTTTTCTCAGAGGTGGCCAGTGTCAGGATAACAGAATGGTCTATAGTTGTATAAGGGAAGTTTAGGCTGGGTATCAGGAAAGCTTCCCCCAGAGGGTGGGCGGGCACTGGAAAAGGCTGCCCAGGGAAGTGGTCACAGCACCAGGCGGAGACTGCAAGAAGCATTTGGACAACGCTCACAGGCACATGGTGTTCTGTGTAAAGAGAGGAGTTGAACTTTGATGATCCTTCTGAGTCCCTTCCAACTCAGAAGATTCCATGATTCTGTGGAATTAACTTTGTAGTTTGGAGGCATAAAATTAGATAATAGAAATTTCTATTAGTATACCATAGTTATATACATATAGTCAGACGATAAGTCTTAGATAAGAGCAGTTTCAAGCCTCACAGCAGAAGTTCACAAAGTGTGAACTGACTGCAGAATTTCTGTACAGTTTTATATTTCAATGGGAGAGGAGCTTATAGTTTGTAGAAACAAACATCCATAATCTTTGTGTTTTCATAGGGAGTCACCACAACCCTCTGTAAATCTGTAATTTCTATGAAGCAGTAGTAATTTAGTTGTTCTGGGACACTTTGGTCCACTGAGAACAAGTCCTATCCTCATATTTCCATGTAAAATAACTAAGTAAAAAAAAAAAATTACATACCACTGTAGAGATTCACCATGTCTGCTGTTAGAAATCTCTTTATTATTAGATACGCAGTGCCAGGCTCTGGTAGTGAACTCCAGTGAAGAACTTGTTCTAGCACATTCTCTGTATAATGCAGAGGGCGTTCTGAAAAATGCCAAAGAAACAAAACACAAAAAATTAGAACTGAAATAAAAGACAAAACCCAACAATATTGGAGGCCCTCACAAGTTACATTCGCCTGTACACAACAAGGTCTCATTGACTTTGAGCTACAGAAGAAAAATACTGCTTTCAAAATAAGACAATTAGGTACTTCATTGACAGTGCTTTCCTGGCAGTGTTTGCACAGGTAATGAATATAAAATTAAACAAGACATAGCCAAATGTTCAGTGACTCTTTTGAATTGTTACATTTTTAATGTAAAGACACTAAAGCACTGCTTTTAAACTAAATACAAAAGTTAGGACCTATTACAGGGCATGCCTAAATATGATCAAACAGAACTGAGGCCTTCAGCTATACTGTGCCTTATTGACCTACGCTCAATACGAAAATGGAACATCATAGCTACCAATACTCTGCAATCAAAGAACCAAAGAATTTGGAGTGATCACAGGGAAAAAAATGCCTCCAACTGGTATGGATTACACTGTCTGTTATTGATCAAAGCAGACTGAAACAGACTCCTGGTTTCATTAGATTCTTTTTACTAGAGGGGAAAGCATGTGGTTTTACTAGATCCTCTCCCTGTTGCTGTGCTTAGGGAATATAAAACTTGCACCTGGGTACTTCAATCTTGTACAAAAAATGCAGCAAGATTAAACTACCACTGAAGGCATGCCTGGACTGTATGTGTGCACTCCAGAACTTCAGATGCTCAAACACATATTTTTTGATAGGCATCATCCATCCTAGAAGAGAAACCCTGAGACCTAGCACAGAATTTAAAAACGGCAATGATAAGAAAGCCCAGACAGTACTCCATACAAACCCCAGTTCACCTACCAAATGAAGGCAGAAAAGATCTTGCAAATAGTCCCTAAATCTGCATTACCAGACCCTGCAGAAATCTGAGTGTCACAAGAGCAGCACAGCCTAACCCATCACTGATGTGAGTGGGGAAAGGCACATCCACATCCCTGAAGGCTTTCACCTGCTCAGCAGCAAGGGCCTGCTGCAATTCATGAACTCACAAAAGCCTTAACAATGGCTTTGTGGGTTTAAATGCCATTTTATCTCCAAAGAGAGATTCTTCCAAAATATCTGTGTTCCCATTTGCATACCAATTTATGTGGGTCAGGGCTTGAGAAGAGCTGGGTATGGCTCCTGAAAAGTCACACCTCTGTGACACAGTCATGTTGGGTCACAGTCTAGCCATGTCCCTTGAGTACTGAAGAGCAAAGTATGCAGCCATAATCTCATTTTTCATTCCTGCTATGGTAGATGAATATGAAATGTCAACAGCTGCTTTGGGACTCTCCAGCACTACAGTCTAGCAGAACATATTTTCTAGAAAACCTGAACACTAGAGCCTCAGAAAGCAGCAGCCACAAATAATACACTTAAGTGACAGAAAAAACTACTGCTATTTTTTTTGGGATGCAAAAAAACCTATGCTACCTGTAGAGCTGTGATACCACCCATATAAATATTTCATTATTCAGACATGACACCAAAGCAGACTAACAAGAATACCATTCTGTAGAGAGCAGCCCCAGCCCTATTTTATTAACACCACTTCTTCTGGCCCTTTTGTTTTAAATGGTCAAACTTCTAGATTTTTGGGAAACTGTGGACTCTGATGTGATAAAGCTTAAACACTTGATGCCTTTGTACAAGAGAGAAAATCCACTTTAAGGAGAAGAACTTTGCAAATCAAAGGCAGGAGACTGGAAAATCACCACATCTTCCTAGAACACCAGCACTCCCACAGTAAACACCTACTGTTTTATTTATAGTTACATTTAAGACCATCTGTCATCATGGATTACATGGTACATAAATCGTCATGCTGAAAACCATTAGCTATTTCACTGGCAACACACCTCATTTACCAACCATCCATCAATCACATATTATTAAAAAAATTATATATACCCTATTTTGTAAAAGCATATGGTATTAAATATACTGCATTAGGTTTGATAAAATCATCAATTATTGCAACTTTTCTACATGCAAATAATTTAGCTGATTTTTTAATATTGCAATTCTAGTATTTTGAACAGCAAGCAGTCAACACATACATTCAATTACCCTTTTTTCACTTAGGTCATCATATGCTAGTAAATATCCTAAACCAGTCATTTTCACCCTAAACAACATTAACTATTAGTAGAAAATGACTTTCTAGAAAATATGATTTCAATTTTCTTGCCTTCTCTGGGGTTGTTTTCCTGACACTATATATTAAAAAGTAATAATAAAAACTTAGAGAGTAAAAAAAAATTCAGAGTTGAGTACAACAAGAAGAATACCACTGTGCACTGGACAGGTAGCAGATCACAGCAGGAAAAAAAGCAGAAAATTAAATTTTATCAGAAAGACACTGTGATTACTGATGTACATTTGAAAAAATATGCAAACCTTTTTCTGTCATTATGTGTCAGAATCTCAACTAATTTCTAAATGCCTCAGATGGTGTTTGTCAAATGACAGTAGTAGAATCAACTCGCAGTAGCAAAGTCTCAAGCAGTCTTTTAGTTCTTGAGTGTCACATTTGAACCAAAGACTTTATAGAAATAATTTTCTCTGTGTTCCTACCCTTTGCAAACCCGTTAGGTTCAGCCATAGGATCACAGCAGTCTACCTGAGTGTCTCTTTAGCACATTATTTTTATTTTGAAACAATAATTCACTTGTTCTCATGCACTGGTTCTTCCAGAAAGGGATCCATGAAGAAGGCATTTCATCAACACAGTCCCTACTAACAGGAGTCAGGTGATAAATTAGGACTTAATTTAGTTTGGGTTTTGATTGGTTGTTTTGGATTTAAAACACGGTTGTGCCATTTCCACTTTGTGTTGGAAACCGTTCTTTCAGTAGGATACACCCTAATGTCTTGCCCATATTTATTGTGTTATGTAGGATCAGTAGTGTCTCACTCTTAGCTTAATTTTGTTTGCCTTCCATAGTCATTAGCTCAGACAAAATTTTGAAACTCCACTAAAATATTAGTTGTTGCACCTAAATACCTCAAGAACCTATTGTGGGGTCTGTTTACTTTTATGTTCTCTTGGCCATATCTGGTTTAGTTTTCATGTTCCTGTAAGTGTCATATATCAAGTTTAGGAAAATAAAATTCAAATTTTTTCCATTACTTAGTCTAAAGAAATGTGATTTGTACCGCACTTGTAGGAATTAACAGGACTCTTCTAAAGGTGTTTTAAAGATGTTAGCATTCTTTGTCAGTTGTCACTCACATCTATGAATCTAGAAATGAACACTGTATTACAGCCCTATACAGCATCACCTGTAAGATGTGAAGAGGGCTCAGGATAATTTATTTTAAGTTGAAAGGGAGAATATACTTCCATTCTAGTTTTTTATACTGCCAGGCTCAAGACTGAGTATATAAGTAATATTAGTAAAACTGAAGGAATTATTGTAAGCACATCTGAAAATCAAGTACAACAAAACTAATCAAAACATATTAGAATAATATTTAGTAATCTTATTTCGTTCACTTTTTTTTTTAACTTGAAAATGGGTATCTTCACTATAGAAATAAACAAGTCCACAGTCCTCTGTAACATGAGAATAGTTAACAGCAGCAACTTACTAGGAAATACAAATAGATGTTGCATATTTCTGTCCCATAGATTCTTCAAAAATTTTCTAGGATTACCTTAAGGAATATTCATTAAAAATGTTTTAATTAAAAAAATCCCTATTGCTTTATGTTATTTTAGGAACCTCTACGAATAAAATTCTTCAGCATTTTAAGCACGGTCCAGCATGTATAAAGTATTCCCAATGTTAAAACATCTTTACCATTCATGAATATTGTGGCCATGTGACATTTGCTTTTGTTGGCAGCAGAACCATATTTCAACCAAATTTTTCAAGATTCTGCTAGATGCGCCATGATGCCATTCGCCAAAACACACTTTAAAATGTGTAAAGAATTACACACTTTATGCCTCCTTTTTTCATCTACGTACATTAAATATTTGAATAAACAAAATAGAAAAGATTCTTTCTCCTAAGCATGACATGTATTTTCTCACTTTATTTTTTGAAAAGCATTATTGTTTATAAAATCAAGTGCTGACATTCATATGAAAATAGGGCTTTCCTCTAAGACTTATCAGCAAGACCTACTTTTCCATAGCTGATGATTAATGAACTGCAAAGCACTGTAATATAAAGAACATCTTCTCAGCCCCTAATTTATAAGCAATTTACAACAATTCAACACATCATTTCTGGCAAAGTGAAGAAAGAAGTCATGCAGATGCCACAACAACCAAATGTAAAACATTGGCATGAGGGCTATTTTTTTGTTTCCATAAAGTCTTTAACTAAGCTTTTGATGATATTAAGTATTGAAAAATTAAAATAATAAAAGCTAATTGACATGCATAAATTTTAGTATCACTAACCTAATTCTCCATTTTCAAGTACTTCAAAAGCAGCCCAGATATCATCTTTGCTAGGAACAATGTTTTTGATTCCTAAAACATCATTAGTTAATTCCTCTGCTTCCATCAAAGGTGACACCTGTAATACAAAATGAGTCAGTTTATAATACATTTCAACTACTGATTTCTGATATATTTTTTCAAAGTCTTCCTCCCTGCAATTGCCCTAAGGGGAAAAAAAAAAAAAAAGGCAGTAAATATATGAGCTGGAAACCCATAAAGTATCTATCAGATTCCAGCAGGCTTTCCTTATTTTGTTCCATGAGATTAAAGTTATATTTTTAAGATGACTGTTAACTTGGTAGCTCTAAATTCTTTTTCTCTATCCCAGAAAATCTGGTAAAAAGAAAAAAAAAAAAGCTTTGATATATTTTATTGGGTGTGAGAAGATAAATATTGGAGAAGCACCATTTTTTTTAATCTTAGCAATGCCTATTCCCATTTCTATTCCTATTTTAAAAAGGATTTTTTGTGTGCATATGTCTGTCACTGTATACCACATACTCTATATATGTGTACAAACAAAACTGTTTGAGAGTCATATGCTGAACAGAACTGAAAAGGAAACAAAACAAGAGATATGTAATAAAAAAACCAAACCAGAACACTATTACAAGGAGGTGCAAGTGTTTAAATACACTATGAAATAGAAAGCTCAAAAATCTCTATTATAGTTAGAAACAAGATTTGGTTTCTTAACACTCAAAGAAAGAAGAAAGTCACAGACAAAAACAAAGGAGGAATGTCACTTTGATGGCCTGAACTATCAAATAAAACCAACATTGACTGTGCACTTGTTAATGCTCGTGTTGCACGTGTGGAGTTGGGAGAATTTATACTGCTGTATACTACAGTAAAACTAAAGCAGGACATCTGTGCTTTAAAATTGTACCATTTTTCTTAAAAATGCAAAAATGCATAATAATCAGTCTTTACATAATTTACTCAACACAGCAAATTCTAAAACAAAATATTTAAAAGAATAGTGATAAATCTAAATTCATACTTTCATTGTGCAGTTATACAAGAACAAGTATTAAAATAAATCTCATATACTTCAAGAAAAAGAGCTTAATAAAATCAGTGTATCATTTTTATACACTAACCCTGATTATAATACTACAGTCTGGCTCCTTTCTTTCCACATAAACTTCAATAAGCAAATCTCCAGCCTGGGAAACCTAAAAAGAAAGAATTAAAAAAAAAAATTAATTGTTAAAAATTAACATTTTAAATAAGGAAAGTACAATTATTTAACTAGTGTAAGGAAAAAAAATACCTATTCACTGATTCAGGAGAAAAATCCAAACCCTGAATAAATCCAACAGACTCATATAAAACAAAATTACCATCAACTTACAAATATACGTTCAAGAGCAGGAGAACTAAGGGTGACATGGCATAAGTGGAAATTTTAAATTTACATTTAAGACTATGAAGTGTAAGACATGAGTGTATCTCAATATCTTAAACTGCCAGAAGCCTAACTCTGATTTGGAGGTTAGTCAGGCTCACTTCAGGATCAAAACAGATGAACAGAATTTAAAATAATGAAAAAGGACTGTAACCTCAAAATGACTTAGTTAAAAGTGAGATGAAAAATTACAAAAACAGACTATTTCAGCCACATAGCCACATGTACATATCAAGAAAATAAAAAATCATTACTACAAATACTGTATGATTCTTAATCACAATGAAAACTTGTCATGACCTAATTAAAGAAGGAATTAAAACAAATGTTCTTGATAATAACCTCTGTTAAATATAGGTCTTCAGATTTGTTGGAGTTACACACAATGCTAATGTGGAATAATCAGACAAAGCAAATCTATGACATATAATAATTTCTTCTACTCTATACTAACAAATGTTATTTAAGAATGTCTAACAACATAAAACTCAGAAAGAAATTAAAAAGGCAGTAAATCCAACATTTTATGACCATAAGGAAAAGTATGATTTATGAGAAGGGATGTAATATTTTCCATTTTAACTAGGTTTGCTCATCTATGCAATAAAATTATCTTCATGGATGAGAAATTACTTTATTTTTCTAAAGTTAAAAATGTCTCATATTTTGCCTGCTCTAATTCCCTTTTAGTATAGTCATAAGCATCTTCAAAAGATTGCAATTCATCTCAGTCCAGTGCCAAAAATATTTCCTAAAAAATAAGTGATGATCAGAGCATAGGAAGAAAAATTAAGGCAGAAACAGGGACCTATCAGAAGGTGTACCATTCTATTAATAGGAAAATATAAAGAATTAATAATCAAATTAACACTAAGATAACGATTTGTGTCTTCATTTTTGGGAATGGTATTGATAGTGATGCTACTTATTTATGTATCACTACAAACAGAGAAAAAGTTTAAGAAAAGTATATAGAAACATATATATATATATATACACACACATATATACATTAGCAGTTGAGCTTTGGGATACATTCTGACCAATTTCCAGAAGCTAAGATTACATTTCTATAGAAAAATAATTGGCATTGCTGAATTTTAAAGAACATTAAGATTCTGAAAAACAGCAACTTTTAAGTTACTTTAGCCTTTGAGAATAGAAAACCAATGGAAACATTTCTGAGGAAAAACATTACAAAGCTACTTTGAAGAAAGCTGCTTAATTATAGTGGCACAGACTCAAAAAAGCTCATTTAGTTATAAAATTTGCTTTTCAGATGATATTACAGAAAAAGGTTGGAAATAAGAATGAAGCTGACACATGATTTCCACTGGGCTCATATAAACAACCGTATGGAGAGAAAATGTGATGTAAATTACTGCAACAGCTGGCATAAGTATATAGTGGACAGAAAATGAAAAGCGACTAATGAAGTGCCACCTGGAACAGAACTTCAGTGACATTTCAGACGTGAACTTTGAGCAATTCAGCAGAAATTCAGTTCAGTTGCTCTCTGAACATTTTGCATCACCAGAGATAATAGTACTGTGGCAACCTATATATTCCAAAGTATTAAGTATCTACATCACTGATTTTCCCACATATATGCACACATTTTGATGCAATGATGTCAGACTATCAGTTGTTAAATGTAAAGAATTTTCACAATTCTTAATTGTAGCTGCTTGAAGCCTAAGTTGCCAATTACCCATGACACTTATATGATTACAGTGCTGCTGATACATCACTCAGTTGCACCACATCATTAGTTTTAACTGTAACTGGAAGCCTGTGGAAAAGTGCTGTGGAGAACTGATGAGGGTGGTTGAGTAAGACCATGAGCTGAGCCACTTTATGTTGCACCTGGTTCAAGCATGACTTAGCAACTGTGCAGTGCCTGGGGTGATGCCATCTCAGTGATGAACAGAAGAGCACTCACACCTAAGTACAGAGATGTTAAGGTCTCACTCCCTTTTATTCATGTCTAACTGCACACTTACCTGAGTGTCTTTCCACCTTGTAATAAAACTGTTCTCTATGTCCATTTGTTTGACTTGGTCCTCATTTATCTGTATAAATAAATAATTTTGGAGTGATTAAAAATAATTATTGTAAAAATTGCCAATACCATCAGTTATGTTCTCACAGAAGCAGGTATGCAAAATATTCAAGCAATCAGAAACAGCTCTTCATTGGTGCAACTCAGTATTATAACCTTCATGGAATAAATATTGAAACAGAGAGGAACCAATGAAAAACTGCAAAACAATGTTATAGTGGCACAGTCAACTCGAAATCAAAATGGCTAATATGAACTGCTGCTAATTGTAGCTTTTCCATCCAATTGGTTTTAACATTATTTCTGGGTCTAAGTAACAAAACAAATTGTAATCAAGCTCTTAGTCTCTGTCACTAAGAGACTAATCTTAGTCTTAGTCACAGAGACTAACACAAAGTCCTTCCAAGCTTCAGTTCTGATCAGGCCCATGAATTTTATTAGAAGCATTATTTTTAATAGTCATAATCATAAAATTTTCTTAAATTCAGTAAGCTTTTGATGGCAAGGAGAATGAGCATCATTTTGGAAAAGAGTAATTCACAGTATTCCATAAACAGTCTTTCCTACACAAGTTAAACTAACTGGGAAATAAAATTTAAAGCAGGCCAAGAAAAACATCCACTGAATTAGAGCTCAAAAACTCTGTAAATCCTCAGATCATTGAACTAGTAGGAAGACCATTTTAAAGCAGACTTTTATATTTTTGAATATCTACCATCTGAGCAGTTAGGATACTTATAAAGATACCTACATGAAAAAGTTGCACGTAATTTTTAATTAGATCTTCAATTACATTGACTTCTTCACTAGTTTGGCCTTTAGTTTGAAATAAGCATGAGGAAAACACCATGGCTAAATTGTGTGGGTTCATTTGGTTAATTTCAGAACACTTCTGCACCCTGTTAAAGGAAAAATAAACATATTTAGACAGTTTCATTGTTCCTTTGATTGTCTGTTTTCATTAAATGCAATGAAAACATGTACTATTACTTATTTATTTATTATTTCTTTACATTCTTTATTTCCCATTACAGAAATGAAAACTTTCTAATGTCATTTCAAGTGACATCAAAACTGTTTAGAATAGAAGACAATAAAACCAGAATAGAATACTTGAGTTAGAAGGCACCTATAATGATCACCTAGTCCAACTGCTGGATTGCTTAAGGGCTGACCAAAAGCTAAGGCATATTGCTAAGGGCACTGTCCAACAGCATTGACAAGCTTGGGCCAAACACCATCCCTCTAAAAAGCCTGTTACAATGATTGACCACCCTTTCAGTAAGGAAATGCTCCCTAATGACAAGTTGGTACTTCTCTGGATGCAGTGGTGAACCATTTCCATGCACCCTACCACCGGATACCAGGGAGAAGAGATCAGTGGCTCCCTCTCTCCTTCCCCTCCTCAGAAATCTGTACAGAGCACTCAAGTCACCCCTCAGCCTCCTTCTCTCTGAAGTAGAAAAGCCCAGAGTCCTCAGCCACTCCCCACAGGGGATTTCTTCCAGCCCTTTTACCAGCATTGCTGCCTTCCTCTGGATGCATTGAAACACCTTAACATCCTTTAATTGCAGACCCCAGAACTGCACACAGTGCTCCAGGTGAGGTCAAACCAATGCTATATAAAGTTTTACTATATTATGTAAATAAGTATATACTAAAAAATTGAGATCAAAGATCAAACAAAATGTGGAAAGAAATTATGTCCTTCTTAGTTCCTACCCCTAGGGTAAAGTTTTCATATCAGAACTTTTCTGTTGTTCACATGTTGTTCAATAACACCCCCTCTTTTAGAGGCAAACACTTTAAACTACCACAGAATTTTGGCCATTAAATGCATGAATTCATACTACTTTCAGAACAGATGCAACATCATATTAATATCTCTAACTGGAAATGTGTAGAAAGTTCTTAAACACAACATGCAGTACAATCTTTATCCAAATAACGGCACCAATCACATAAATATTTTTAAATGACATATGCTACGTAACATAATTTCTGAATTCAACATCCTGTAAAGAGAAGTTTCTAACATATTCTATACTCACTGCAATTCACCAGAAATATAATTTGACTTGTTTAATAGATGATATAATACAGACCAGTACTATTTAACCATGACACCTCAGAATCATCCTGTCAAATATTTTTTACACATTTTCTGCCCCTTCTTTGCTCTAGGAATAACCTTTGGTGCTTAAACAATTTTGTATTTTGGATATTCTCTAGCACTACCTCAGCTGTAAAATGAAGCACTGATGAAAAACAGAAAGGGTAGGTAATTCTCAAAGTTATTATGTGCAAAACAGATTGTGGAGAAGGACATTTTCACTGAAAAAAATATTTTAATTTCAAGAACCATTTGCAACAATCCTCTGGAAGACTAGCAGACTAGAGTAAAATGAAATTGCATAAAGAAGCTACATCAAAAATTACCCTACTTGGACTGCTACTACTTTACTGGCAGCCCTCTCTCCCTGTAAGGCTGTTCCAATCCATTGATTTTTATAGATACCTACTGCTAAATATACAACCAAAGAAAAAACACATTATCAATTAAAGGAATTCAAACGTAATTAATTGCTGCAACTAGATAAGATTTTGTGATTACTAGTTAATGAAACAAGCCACATTTTATATACTGTAGAGTTATACTGAGAACACATTATAAGAATTTCTCTACTACAATACATTATTTGCAATGACCTGTAAAGATGTTCAATTAAAGCAGCCAAAGTTGCTCTATTGACTGATGGAAGACTCTGAATAAAAGCTCTGTACTTCCTCACACGTTCCTTTTCATTCTGTGTATCTGCCAGAAAATAATAATCATTGAGCATTAATAACAATGCACACTAATAACCAACAGCAGTTCTCATTAACTATATCAGCATCATCTAGTCTTTTAAAATTACTATTTAACAAATCAACCTCTTCTTCATAAAGGCTGACAATATACTATCAAAAACATCTACTATTGTACACCAGTTCACAGAAACACCAATAAAGAGGGACAGTTCTATGTTCAAGCACCACTTGCCACTACTTAAGACTAAAGCCCAGAACAGCAATTGCATTTTCTCTCAAAGCATATTTAATCTGTAGTTTGTGCATGTACACATTGAGTGCAACTGCATATACACAAGTGTAAATGCAGTTCTAAGAGTTCCCAGCAATGAGAAAGGAAAAGACCTTTTCATATTTAAAATATTTACTGGAAAAGTGTCTGAAGGCACAGAGTAGTTTAAGGATCTAAGTATAGATACGACTGATTAGAGGAGAGCAAGGGGAAAGGGGTGATAAATAAGTTGTACCAAGTTACATACAGCTGAACAATGGCAAGGCCGATAGCAGGAATCCCAGTTTTGGGAAAGACAGTATCTGAAACACAAGCACATCGCTTAAATCTGCCTCCCTGTGCTGCTTATGCTCCCTTATGCTCAGAGCAAAAGCAAAGTTAATGTAAATTGCATTTAGTCAGTTAGCTTTTCCCTCTCAGTCCCTTGCTTCTCTCAAGTTTCTGAAAAGAAAGCACAGAACTCTTCTGACTGATTGATGGTGCTCTCCACTGACTATGTTTTGGTTTCTTTGGTAACTGGAAGAAAAAATAAATAACAAAACGACAGTTTAAAGATCTTCTAATCTATTTTCTTAAATGTTTTAGTCTTCCTAGAAGTGCCTTCTATATTACTTAACTGGATAGGATTCTCTGTTGTAAAGCTGAAGGAGAACTGTAGCCACATGTACATATCAGGAAGAGGAATCACTGTAACACCATTAAAAAGAGCTGAGTTAATCTAAACCGCCTCAGAACCTTTTCTGGTTTCTGATGAGATTAATCATGTGGTAAGTAAATAAACTCTGAGTAGTGTTTCCTCTATTTTTTGAAATTGAGTTTAAAGGTCGAAAATGTGTAATATTGATAACATTTTAATTTCCTGAAAGTCTAGTGGCTCATATTAAAGCAACATCCATATATTTGAACTTAACTAAAATCAGAGAGGAATATGCTTTTAATATCTTTTTTAAAAGACAAAGTGTGCCACACTGTAAATATGCCTATATGACTCCTATGCATTAAGATAGGAATTAATGTTCTGTCAGCATTTCCTATGCATCTCTTACTGCTGTGCCTGCAATTTTATAACACAGTTTGGCAGGGAAACCCCTTGTTTCTTGCAGCTTGCAAATATTGCAATATAGAAACTAAAATTTTAAAAGAACATTATAAAAATCGCCTCTGATTAACAAGCGTCTATTGCAGCCGTGTCCTGAATATTTTTTTCCTCAATACATTATTTTGCCAGTTATGAAATAACATAGGCTGACAAAGATAAGTAAATTAACAACCCTCTCAAATTTGATACTGAAAATATACATATAAGTTTTATTGTATTGAATGTCATTGAATACACTACCTAATGCAGAGATCCAGAATGGATAAAGTTCTTTAGTGAGAAGTGCATCATCTATTTGAGAAAGAAAACTTTTCAGTACATCCGTCACGTCTTCAAGTTGATGTTTTCCTGCTCTTAGTTTAACACTTCTTGCATCTTTTTTGAAGCTTTCCAGCAGTTCAGCCACATTGGAAGAATCACCATTCTTAAGATAGATTTGCTTACTACCTAAACCTAAGGCACAAAAATACAGGAGAGAAAAATAAATGAATGCAAAATTAACAATTCTTTTAAAAATTCCAGACATCATTATATGAAAATTATATGGCTGCCAAACACATTGCATTTCCTAACAAAATCTTTCTGATCTTTTACACATACTCACTTTGTTAGTAAAACTACTGCCAAGTCTTCCTACACCCAACTAGACCTCTTTGCAAAAATACTCATCATAATAATAAGCAAGACTGGGATGACTATTCAAGAGTTTTTCACAGGCATTTCAAAACCCCAAATCTCTTCAGGACTTCCTAAAACAGCACTTTCAAAAGGCACAGTCAAGAGAAGTAGTTTTGATGAAAGGTATTACATTACACATAAAACACAGATGCTCTCATGAGAAAACTCTTTTTTTTATTACTCTATAGATGAACTCAGTGTAAGACACAATGTATTATTGCATTCATCCACCCTGAAATATTTTATTCTTGAAAGCATCAAGATTAGTAGAAAATACCCTTTTTCCTGATTTTTTTTTTTCATGTTCTGTAAGACATTGGTCAGCTACTATTCTTATATGTAAAAACAAAAACCACTAAAGTCAACTTTAAAAGAAAATGTATAGCTTAAAGTCATGACTACCTTGCATATGTTATTGTAGTCAAAACTTTTGTTTTTTAAAACTCGAGTAAGTTTGACATAGATGCACAGTGCTATTTATCTTTGTAGAGGTGATTTCTGCATTCACATATCTAGAAAGAGGATGGGACTTTATGCAAAACCCTGCTTTCTTATATACCTGTCAAATTAAATACTCTCTCAAAACCTGTGAAACTATGTCTAATGTTTTTACAGTTCAACTTTCCTGTAATGCCCACAAACACTTCCATTTGGTACGGCCTTTGTGGTGTCACTGTCAGGAACAGCCCCAGACAGCAATAGCATCTGTCTTCTGTAGACTGCAGCTAAAGACAGAATCTTTACATTGATGGTACAAAAGATGTCTGCAATGCACATAAGGAATTCCTTCAGCTTTCAACTGAGCATTTTAACAGCTACTAATGCTGATCCTGAAAAGTATATTTTTGATAAAGATTTAATTGATTTAAAAGACATTAGGAAATTGAATTTTAATTGAGACTACACAAATTGTTCTAAGTAGCAGAAAAAAATTACTCTGCTTTAACAATTTAGTGAATTAAATGGTATAAATTATACTTGGAATTATTTCTATTGCTGATGATTAAAACCAATTTAGCAAAAGCTTATTTTCTTACTTTTAGGCACTAGATGTAATCCCAATACCACTATTTACAGTAATGCAGTGTTGCCATATCCAAAGGTTATTTAGTTAAACTTCAATGACTCAAATAGAAATCAGGTACTCTCATACTGACAGAGGTTACAGACACATTTATATCAAAGACAGATTTGTACAGGATTGATATGCACGTAGCAATCTCACAAAAAAGAATTCATGAATTCTACCATTCACAAAAATGGTAGAAATGGTAGGAAGGAGGATCCTGGTAATTACAGGCCAGTTAGCCTGACCTCATTACCTGGTAAGGTAATGGAGCAGTTTATACTGAGTGCCATCACGCAGCACTTACAGGATGGCCAGGGTATCAGACCCAGCCAGCATGGGTTTAGGACGGGTTGGTTGTGTTTGACCAACCTGGTCTCCTTTTATGACCAGGTAACCCATCTGGTGGATGTAGGAAAGGCTGTGGCTGTTGTCTATTTGGACTTCAGCAAGGCCTTTGACACTGTCTCCCACAGCATGCTCCTGGAAAAGCTGGAAACTCACAGCTTAGACAGGAGCACTCCTTGCTGGGTTAGGAACTGGCTGGATGGCTGGGCTCAGAGTGCTGGTGAACGGTGCTGCATCCAGCTGGCGGCCAGTCACCAGTGGTGTCCCTCAGGGGTCTGTGCTGGGGCCAGTTCTCTTCAATATTTTTATTGACAACATGGATGAGGGTATTGAGTCTGTCATTAGTAAATTTGCAGGCAACACTAAGCTGGGAGCATGTGTTGATCTGCTGGAAGGAAGGAGGACTCTGCAGAGAGACCTGAAATGGTTAAATGGATGGACAAAGTCCAATAGATTGGAGTTTAGTAAGTCCAAGTGCCAAGTCCTGCATTTTGGCCACAAAACCCCCCTGTAACATTATAGGCTGGGGCTGGACAATGCCCAGGAAGAAAGGGACCTGGGGGTACTGGTGACAGCAGCTGAACATGAGCCAGCAGTGTGCCCTTGTGGCCAAGAAGGCCACCGGCATCCTAGCCTGGATCAGGAATGGTGTGGCCAGCAGGAGCAGGGAGGTCATTCTTCCCCTGGTACTGGGCACTGGTGAGGCCACACCTTGAGTGCTGTGTCCAGTTCTGGGCCCCTTAGTTTAGGAAGGACGTTGAGACACCTGAGCGCGTCCAGAGGCGGCAACGAGGCTGGTGAGGGGCTTCGAGCACAAACCCTGTGAGGAACGACTGAGGGAGC
Source organism: Illadopsis cleaveri (assembly GCA_013399915.1). NCBI lineage: Eukaryota > Metazoa > Chordata > Aves > Passeriformes > Timaliidae > Illadopsis > Illadopsis cleaveri. The sequence goes on along the minus strand of VXBB01018237.1, from coordinate 562,781 downwards.
TGAGGGTGTTTAGCCTGGAGAAAAGGAGACTCAGAGGTGACCTTATCACTCTCTACAACTTTCTGAAAGGTGGCTGTAGTCAGGTGGGGGTTGGTCTCTTTCTCCAGACAGCAACTGACAGAACAAGAGAACACAGTCTTCAGCTGCACCAAGGGAAATACAGGTTGGATATTAGGAAGAAGTTTTTCATAGAAAGAATAATAAAGTACTGGAATGATCTGCCCAGGGAGGTGGTGGAGTCACCATCCCTGGATGTGTTTAAAAAAAGACTGGATGTGGAACTCAGTGTCATGGTTTAGTTGCAGTGTTAGGGCTGGGTTGGACTCGACGGTCTTGGAGGTCTCTTCCAACATAGTCATTCTGTGATTCTGTAAATTTGCAGTAGCAAAAGGACATAAACATCATCGGCATATAACCTAATGCCATGCAAAATTATGCTGGCAAATTTTACTTAAATAAATGGTAGCCACTATACATCCTTAGGTTATTTCACTGAAAAAACAGCAGCCTAAGATTGCACTCAACTCCACAGTTACTGCCAGCTTCCAAGATGTGTTCAGACCACAGCTTTTACAGGTTTGCAGAGTTTATTTTCTGAGCTGAGCTGTCTGCACTGGGGCAGTGGACCCCAAGGCTGAGTTTCATAAGACAAACAACACAATATTTAAAATAGAAAAGTATCTATAAAGGGCAACTACCAAGTTGTATTTCCCCAAACTGGCCATTCTCAGATATGTGGCAGTGTACTGCACCATCTCATTGAAGAATGGCAAGGCTAATGAGGGGCATGGTTTTACTTTAAGTAATATATAAACTCACTCAATAGGATCTGGTACTGGGGGCGCTTAGGTATTATACAAATGATCTTAGCTTGAATAAAATCCACTCTACTTACCATACTGTGTAACAAATGCTATGCAGCTGTTCACTATAATAGGAACATCATTTTTGCTGAGCTGCTGATCTTGTAATGCATTACCATCTGTACCTGCTGCTTTTTCAATTGCAGTATACCAGACCATGAAATCCAGCTTTGTATGGCCGTGGATGTATAGTGTTCTGAAAAGTATAAAAATATTTTTAGTTCAGGAAAGAAATAAAAAACCGATGTTATTGTACCATGGCACCAAAGCAGATGTTCAGGAAAGAGAAAAAATATATACTTGGAGTAAGACATCAAGGTACCTTTCATCACATAAAGCTGAGATGGTGGTCCATTGTTACAGCATCTTTTTTTTCCAAATTCATTTGTATTACCAGTGCCATGAAAAATGAAAGAAAATCCACAAACACTGTCACAAGCCTTTGAAAGAACCTGCCAACATTTTAATTACTCTTCTTCAGTCTTGCTCCTACATTATACATTCATATGTATAATATAGCCACAGCTAAGCAGGAAACAAATTTAGAGACAACTTTCAACACTGTAAAAAGGTTTCCCTTCTTTTGTATTCACACCCCTAAAGACCCCACACACCCACAAATCTCCTCTATAGAGTAGCTGATCCATACTGAACTTCTCTCCTACACAAGTATCAAATGATTCCCCACTATCACAAAGCTAAGGAACATATATGAAAAAGCTACAAGTTGAGGCAGAGTAAGTCAATGCAACACTTTGCCTGTATCTCAAAGCAGAGCCTTGTTCTGACTCTTTTATTTCAGCATGCTACAGTAATCTCTTCTGTGCCACCCTGACAAGCTAGCTTCTAAGAGAAAATACCAAACTTGAAAAGTTTAAGGGGGTACGTCCAACCATATGCATCTGTGTAATAAACTATTGTTTAAAGTATTAAAACAGCAAACAAACTTTTCTACATACCTTCTCTTATGTTCCACTAAAGACAGGTAAGGGATCAATTTTCTCTAACGACCATTTATTTGCGAATTAGGAAAAGTCAAAATGCTCTACTGAACTTCTATGAAAAGAGTTTCATCAAATTAGAAAATACATTTATTTTGATTATTTAATTTTTGGAGGGGGGGAGCATTTTATATGATGAGGGAATACTTAATTTCATTTCTTTTTGTAAGTATCTTTCAATTTTGCTTTTATAAACGTTTCCATTCTAGCATTCCTATCTTGCTAGGAAGTGGGTATGCAGTCAATATATTACATACACACAGTCAGGATCTGAACTCTTCTCAAGATCCACCATATGGACTGAGCCATTCAGCAGCAGAGTAGATGACACTAAAGTATTTCATCCCACTGAACTACGTTTTTAGGAAGTCTGTACTTCATGACTTCAAAAGTCATGTTAACTACCACACATAGATGTTGCGGTGCACATTTTAGGGTTTTCCAAAATTCTGTATGTTATTGTTATTTGTTTATAATGGTGTATCCCTTCAACCCCGCATCCCCAATTCNTATAATGGTGTATCCCTTCAACTCCGCATCCCCAATTCCCTGTGTTTTTTCCCTGAGATAGATCCTGTCAATCACACTGCCAACCACATTGTAAGCCTGAAAAGTTCTAGTAAGGCTTCAGGGTGACTCAGCAAGGTATCAAGCTCCCCACTCCCCTTTCTGTTCATAGATGGCCCTGCCAATTGTCCCCTGTTCTTGGTCACTCCTCCTCTTTCCTGAGATAGGTTCTGGATATCTCTTTGCCTGGGAGACGCCCCTGATACTTAATAGGCAAGCCGAGCCCTAGGGGGTCTCTCACACTCTCTCGCACTCTCTCCTCGTGGGTCAGGACTGAATAAACCTCTCTGCTTCCCATGCGAGAGTCCTCCTTCTTCCTCGCTGTCTAACACGTTTCAGCCTGAGGTTCAGACCCACCAAACATCAAAGGTACCAAGCTGCACCCCTCATATGCGGGCTGGTGAAAGAGCTAGCCGGTAAGCTGCACCGGACCCCAGCACACAGAGTAGGGTAGAAACACAGCCTCTCTCTTCCACTAAGAAAAAGATATTTGCATAAAGCTCTCCTATTTTTGCAGCAAAATGAGTGAGCCTAATTCAACGCTGTCATATGTTTCCTTAAGACTTGTCAAAACAGGTAGTTCTCAATCAATGCCTTCCAAAGAACACATTGCCACTTTTTCTGCTATTGCTATTGCCATACATTAGTAAGGAAAATAAAAAGTTTGAAGTGAGTAGAAAAAGGCTTGACAGTGCATGATACTCTACTCGTTTCCTACTATTATTCACAGATCAGAAGAGGTTAGGACAATGATTTATAAAAGATTTATGGTTCTTTCCAACATAAGAAATGTACATATATATGCATATTATTGTGTGTTTATTTCCCCTGCAGAACAGCAGGGTTCACATTATGGTATTATGCAAAAGGATAAATAGAAGTCTCAACAGATTATTTTTTATCCAAAGAATTACAATATATACAGGAAGCAGCATACTGTAAAGTGAAAATATGATTACTTCTAAACAAGAAAAGGGCAACTCTGCTGCATATCAATGAATTGGTACCAGAGGCGGAGAGAAAAAATATCATACTGAACTTCAAAGGTCATATAAACTTATCAACATTTTTCATAGAGATACAAAAGTCTAAATCATGTGCCTGTCAATCAATCGTTGTGATATATGAAACACCGAAACTATGTGGAAAAGATCACCTTGTATTTTATGGATCTTGCCATCTTCCCCTCAGTGCATCACATTAGAAAAAAGATATCAGAAGTACAACGTGATGATGTTCTCATTGCTTTCTAAAGTTTGAGAAGCTGTTGAGCTTAATTCAGTTATAGAGGAAGAGGCTGCTTAATAATTAGCAAAGAAAATGCGGTATTTGTTTAAGTTGTAGTCCCAAAGGACCAACACAGTCATGAAAGAGAAGTTGCTGGTAAGAAATATCAATGTGAAAATCTTTCTGCTATCATGCAACCTAGATTGTTCATAGAAAGCAACTAATTATTTTTGAAAAAATTATTCTTGCCCAGTCAAAAACCTCCAGAGTGGCAGCATCAAAAAGTAGGATAAATCAGAGACTCATTTTCACTACAATACCGCAAAAGTGAAGAAGGGAGAAAAGGAAATTAAACCAGAGCCAGACACATTTCAGAACTCAGTCAATTTCCCATGGAAGTGGCTTAAAATGCTCATCTTAATTATTTTTGATATTTGTCTGAGAGAGAACACACCTGGAACAAATTTAAATCAGAAAAACATAAAACAATTTAAAAATAAGATATCTAAAGCAGTCTTCAGTTTAGTTGTCTTGGACAAATTTAACAAAGTTTTTTCTTTTTGTTTTTTTCCTTGATTGGAAATGAGTTTTTTATCTCCTTAAACCTGGAAGTAATGAAAATGAAAGTGGAAATAATTTACAGCAGAAGAGCAGAACTTTTCTCAAGCACAGTAGAAGTCTTCTACAGAACTTCGTGAAGCAGTGGAAGTAACTTTGCAGACTTAACCTCTGTGTTCATCTCTTTCACACAGTTTTCAGACGGAATTAATAAGAAATACATGCATTTCTCACTGAACTAATTGTCATTATCAAAATATCAAGTTATATTAAATCCAAAGTTTAAGACTAAGCATAAACACAGGCATCACAGGAAACAGTGATGTCCCATGTAGCACCAAACTGAGGAATTTAAAGAGCTTATAGAAGTAATGATTTTTGAAAGTATTTGTACTGTGATGTTTATAAAGATCCACCATGGAGAGTACCAACAATTTTTAACAGACTCAAGCAAAATACATTCCTTCAATACAAATGTAATGCCTTCTATAGTATTCTTATGCATGTGCTATACTTTCAGTTCTAAAAATTGATAAAGATCTTACATTTCATAACAAATAGTTCACAATAGTGACAACATGGTGAAAAACTGCAGAATTTTTGCTACGTTCTGTGAAGCAAATACAGTCCATAGCCAAGAAATTAATAATTTAAGTACTCAAACAAACAAGGCAGCCTGCCAACGTAGATTTCTGCCTTAGTGAATTGAGAGAATTGAATTGGCACAAGTGACTGCCACAGATCAATGAGTCTCAACATTAAGGGAGCTACTGTAACCTATACAGCTTTATTGTTGACTACCAGCACATCCTTCTGCCCCAGCAGTCATATGTGACCACACTTCATCCACAAGAGTGTAAAGGCTCCCTCTTTAACCCATCCTGCAAAGTCCCCTAGCTTTAGCTATGTCTGTAAGTTTTTGCACAGCTGTGCAATGGGAAAGCCGTGGTACGAGGTGATTTTGGGTAAGGTGGACAAAGAGCGAGAAACAGACATTGGCACAACTCAGTGCCCTCTGGCAATTCCCACATGATTCTAATAATTTACCTGTCTGAAAACAGAAGTACTAAAAATGCAAATATTGATATGAAATTATTTTGGAAAATCAAATTGCAACTGAAGCATGGACATTCCATTAAAAATTACTGCTAAATGTAACCAAGTAGTATTTCTTCAAGGGACCCTTCAAAAGGTCCTACATGCAGCATATCATATTGGAAGCACAAGTCTTTTCATCTGACTCTTAAGTTTATATTAATTCTGGATTTTAGAATTTTATGCCTATAACAGCATTTTATGAGAAAACTTACTGCTATCATCCAAGGGTTAAGAAGAAAGCATTAAATGAACTATCAGCCTAAAGAAATTGTGCCACTATGTAGGGAAGGTTTATTATCCATAATAAGAAAGAGCTAACTACATCAGAAGCATAACAGGGAAAAAAAGCACCATCTGGAGTACATTATGGTCTGAAAACATTCAGTGACACCTAAGAGAGAACCTAAATTATTTCAGAAAAATATAAGAAATGTTTGAAACTGAATTATCTGCACAACTGTTTCTTTAAAGTGTAGCATTAGAGATTTTGCATTAAATTCCACATTTAGAAGATATATTTAAAAACTACAGATGTTTTCAGACAACTTTCTTCTTTTCATCATGCATTCTCTCTGTTGGCCTGTGTTGAACTACACAGGAATAGCTGTTTCACCAATATGTTACTCAACCTCTATTTGGATAGCAATAGGAGGTCAAGTATCACCAGTCACTTCAAGCATTTTAAAAATACAGAGATCAAGGGAAAAAACCCAAACTGAATACGGATCAAATCAGAGAACACTGCTGTGTGATGAAGGGATGCCTCAAATACAGAAAACCTTGAAATGGTTTGCCACTTCTAGCAAGAAGTCAAGAAGCATTTCAACTACAAAACTAGAATATTTCAGCTATGAAAGTGGAAAGCAAGAAGAGGCAAATGGCCATCTGATTAGGGTGTAAAACTATACAGTTTTGCTAGAAGTCAAGATTTCCAGCTGAGTTAGATACAGTTCTAGCAGTCCAGACAATATGCTCCAATAGAGACCAGAATGCAATAAAATTCAACAAAAAGTAGGTGCTAAAAAGAGTGTGCTCTGTGTTTCACTTTAGCAAAGATACACAAGCATTAACATGTCTGAGATCTGAAAAAAAAAATGTAGAATTAAAAGTCATCTAGAATTATCATGAAAATTTACACTGAGCTTCAAAAAAGACAACAATCTTCAAAAGAGAAGCAGTCTTGTGGTTTCAGAAATCCTTTAGCGTGGTTCAGCCTCTGATTGTATGCTATTACTTGGTATGATTGCCACCTCTTATTTCTCAGCTGATAGACGTCATCAACTGAACATGTCATACAGAGAATAAATGAACAGCAGGGTGCTAAGCAGAAAGCAGGGTAAAGGAAGAGAGGGCAAAAAAAGAAAAGGTAGGAATGGATTGTATTAATATCTAAGATATTTCAGGAAAATCTCACATGCCTTTTTTGGTAGTATTGTCTCTGAATTCTTGTATTTTATACCAGCTAGAAAGTATTATGTACATCACAGCCCAAAATCAATCGTAAATTCCTCGTCTGAGTAAATATCTATCAGATTAATGTTAAATTTTTGTATCTCAAATTTATTATGTTTTTAGGAATCAAGAATTCATAGATTTATTACATTGTAATAATTTCAGCAGGAAGACTTGAAGTTTTTATAGTTTCTGAAAATGTTTACTTGCATATGCAATCATTCTTAAGTGATAAGTCCATTTGTAACAACTGAAGTCAGTCTTCTACTTACAGTAATTAAAAGAAAAGGTGTGAAAGAGAAAGATACATGTAAATGTGTGACTTGCCCTAATTAATTATCCCAAAGACTAAGACTTGAAAAAGAGGCATAAGTATTTGTAAGAAATGGAAAGTCAGTAGAAAAATACCTCAAGGAATTTTCATAGTATTTTCTAATAAAATTTAACCAGACACTTTAAGACACTGGCCATGTTTTTGGTTTTTTTTTTTTGTTGTTTTGTTGTTGTTGTTGTTGTTTTGTTTTTTTTAATGCAAAGGAGGGTGGCTTTTTTTGGTTTATGGTCACTGGGTTCCTTTTTCTCCTAAATTTTCCCAATTCTGGAAAAATCTTACTTGTTTTATTTAATTCTCTTAATATTACTTTTTATTTATTTTATAATTATCCTGCATTTACATGACTAACAAATTAACAAGTCATCAGCTACATAGAATCTCTTCTAAGTGATCAGTCTGTGCCAGAGTTGACATTAGACAAGTAGCGATATAAAATAACAGACAGAATAGGAAAACCTAGAAACTTTGACATTTCATTTAGTTGATGCTGATGACATCTCAAGGATATTAATTTATCTAGAGCTAGGAGGAGCACAAAGAGGATTAGTGGCTTTATTTCCAATTAAAGTAATTGAGTCTAAAGACAAAGGTGATTTTATATTTAATCATTTTTCCCATACACATTAAATTGCTTATCACTTTAGATGTAATCTCACACAACTGCACTGCACACCTGGATAGTTTTGAAGTAATATCCTAAACAACAATCACCATGCCAAAGCCTATACACCCATGTGGCTTTCAATGTTTAAGATTATGTGAAGACTATGCATTTAAATTCTTTATGGGATACTTCAGTGAAGAAAAATTAAATACATTCATGTCCACTTTAAATCAGCCAGCATCCCTGTTGAAATTATTTTCAGATAGTGCAGAATTTCCCTTAAACTACTAAAGTGGTTCAGGGAAAACCTATCCTCACGTGACAGAAATATTATAATGAAATAAACCCTGAACTGGAGTTAAAAGTTTTGCTCAGCATTAATACCTATGCAATTATATGCATGGTTTATATCCATCTTTTGGGCTGAACCCTGAATAGGATACATCAAGTTCCCTGTTTTGTGTATGTCGCTTATTTAACGCTGCATCTTTCAAGATAGTTTTTTTTGAAAAAAAACAAACACAAACCAAAACAAATCAAACAAACAAAAAACCCAAAACAAAACAGAATACCCCCTTGAAAAGACAATAAAGTGTTTCCTTCTAATCTGCATAGCCTTACTCAGTTCTGAAACTTATACAATAACCTAGAAAGAGTTAAAATTCAGAACACACAAGTTATAATGCATTTCTGACAAGCTATTCCAACTCTGAAGATGTCAAAGGTATCTATGGGGTTTATTTTGTTTGCCAAAGAGAAAAGCACTCTTCATTTATTAACGTATTATTGGCTGTATTCAAAAGACTATAAATACTGCACCACTTAAGAGACTCTTGCCCAATAACCCATCCTTGAAATAAAAAAAGCCTCAATCTAGTAAAAACAAGAATTATCTTCCACAATTTTTTCTTTCATCTTTGAAGTCATACCCATACAGGTGAGGCAGAAATACATACCTCACCTCTAGTTCCAACATCCTCTATCACTATAAATATGACACAGTCATCTCCACTGAATATTACCTACTTGGAAGAAGATATGGATCATGTTTGTTTCATAAGTATGCTTTTTTCAAGACAGTATATTGTTAACTGAGCTCAGATATTACAGTAAGTTTAACCAGAGGACTCATTCATATCCTCTCAAACCTGACCTAGGCAGATGGAGACACAGAATTCTGAAGAATGGTTAAAAAATCAAAAAGTTTGCAGTAAATGCTCTGAAGAAGTACTATCTTTTTACAGGGTAAAAGGCATTTGTTCCTTTTGAAGAAATCATTATTGGCAGACTAATCTGGGAATAATTTTCTCAGTGGGAAAATTGGTTTTAATTAAGTATTGCTTGTTAACATTTTGTGACACAGGCATAAAATGTATTTATGCATAAAGATATTCCCTCCTTTAAAAAATCTGCAAATTTACTTTCTTGCTAGCAACCCTAAGAGAAAAGACTCCAGAACTTATCAACAATAATTCTAAGATATCAATATAAAAACAGACCAAAGATTTTTTTTTGATAGGAACCTTACCTTCCTTTTTCAACAAGCAGCAGGACGTCTATTCTCTCTCCATTTTGCATCACGCTACTGGTTGCTGAAAACAAAACACATGCACATTCATCTGACCTTCACAGACATATTTATATTCAAACACATACATGCATGCACATGTAGATATGTTTTTTTCAAAATGATTTCCAGTGGCAAAAGAAGCATGGAATTCTTAAGCTTTGCAAATAAAGAATGCTGCTGATAATAGAAATAAAACTCCACAAAATACCACACCACATTTGTTGCCTTGATTTTTCAGCCTTCTGATGTTTTCACATTTCTACTGGAGCTTTCTCATGCTTGTAACAAAAACAAAGACTGATATTTTGTAAAGAACACATTCCTTCCAGGGGGAAGGACAAATTGATAAACTTCTAAGTTGACCACTGGGGTCAGAGAGGTGTTACTCTCATCCCCCAATCCCTGAAAAAATTCCAAACCCTATTTAAACCCCAAATCATAATAAACTTTCTCTTTCTCTTCTCACTTCTCAACTTGACAAGTGAGTGTGGTTCTTTTGTGTCCTCTAGCGACACACATTTACATTTAAAAGAAAAACTAACACTGAACATTATCAAGAAAGATTAAATATGTACTTTTTAATGTGAGAACATGCTACAATGTTTTATTATACTAAACTTGTAAACACAAGTTGTAGAAGACATAATGATTTAGAAGTAAGCTGGATTTTGGAATCCATTAACTTTTTGCACTTAATGGTTGCACATATTTACAATAAGATAATGCAAGTTATCTGTTTAGCATGAAGATCAGTGCCACCCTTCTTTATGTTGCCTTACGTTATCCCTGCTAAAAAAGCAACCTGTAAAACACCTACATTGTACATAACACAGTAAATACATCTGGATAGTTTTCAGTTGCACTGTTTAAAAATCTATACCATCTACAATACTAAAACTAGTAAATTAAATGTAACCAGCTTAATAATTTGAAATTCTGTAAACTTAATTTCTCAATGTGCATGTCATATATAATCCACACCTTATTTCAACTAATTCTCTGAGAAAGTAAAGTCCTAAACACCAGTGAAATGCAATAAACACATTGCATGTTATATGATGTTTTTGCATCACGCATATTCCTAGCCTCACCTATATTTACTGAGTCAAATATCAAGAAGGTAAGTTACTATAGTTCCACAAATGATTCAGTATTTTTCAAGTTTCATTTATACAAATCAGTGTTAGTAGAGGAGCAGATAGGTTCTGGAGAAAGCAGAAATTAAAGAAAAGAGTATGGATGTATAATATTTCCAAGAAATACAACTAATACTAAAAACCCCAAGCAAAAAAAATTCTCAACTGAAAGTCAAAAGTGTTTCATTTTTATACATGAGATATAATATACACAGATTTTGCATGCTCTTATGATTCTGGCAGAGGCAATTACAGTTGCATCATCAAAACAAATATCAGAAACAGTTCTCCTACTGCCTAATCTTTTAATTCTGAATGAGGATCAAAAGTATTCCCAAGTTAAAAGACACCTAGAGGCATAAAGACATTCCTGATTAAAAACCGCCTTCATGGTGTTATTCACACCAAATATAAGGTGGCAGTAAATAAGCAGTAGAAAATCCAATGGCATTTAGGCAAGCTCCTGCAAAACAGTCCACAATCTGTCAGCATTTATAGAGTATCATCAATAGAGCTAAATTATCTTCTCTATGTTACTTTATTATAAACCTCAAATTATATGTATTTTTCTATGTAACATACTGCCCTGTTCAATATAGAAATAAGTAGGGCAGATATGCTGAAAAGAGGATTCAGAGTATAATTACAAACAATGATATAAAACTGGTCATAGAAGACCATTTGTACAGATATTCTTATCTCTCCACATCATGATATTGAGTAAATAATATTTTTAGTATCAGAAAAAAGTCTATTAGTTTGTGAAATAGTTTTCCAACAGAATTATAATTTTCCAGTGTGTTTGAGTATTTTAAAACTAGACCTGTCAATCATCTCAAGAATGTGTTCTGCAGTGAGTATTTCTGCCCTGTCAAAAATATGAGACAATAATCCCAAAAGGTTATATATTATTATTCAATTCTGCACTCTTGTAAAAAAGATACTGCTGCAACTGGAACAAAAATTGTCATCATTCATTTTAAAGCTGTTTAAAATTTCTCTGGCTTGTGCCAAAAAGTAGGAAAAAAACCCCAAGACAGAAATTAATCAACTCTATATTTAGATAAGAGTTGGAAGAACATCTGACACATGTGAAGGAATAGTTACTAAGCTTCCCAATATTTATTATTTTGAAATGCAATAGAAATATTCTTAACAGTGAATTAATCCCATAGAACATTTTCTGAATACTAGATGTTCTTACTCAGTTCTTGCAACCTCCTTAGATATATGGAATCTTCTTCAGAATCCTCCATTTCAAGACAAAAATAAAGGCTTGACTTCTCTATAGCAAACCAGCCTTTTCTCCACTGATCCAGGTTATGGCAATCTTTGTAGTACAGCTGCCCAAGAAGGTCACAGTCTCGCTCTAACAATGATTCAGCCTCCGGGGGAACAAAATGCTACCAAAGAAAATGGGGTGAGTCAGACGAAGAAAAAAACCCTCTGCCCCTAAAACACAAAATGAAAATATTGCAAATCTATAGGATCCTAGGATGAAGGTCACAGTAAAAAAAAACCTTTGAGATATAAAACCCACACTTACAAACCCATAGATACACTAAATTTAAAAAGTAAAATCAAGTTTAACATTTTTTTCCTTTCATGCTCTACAATTCAAACATTTTTCCTTTTAAACTAGCATTGATTTAATTAGTAATGTGATTATTAACATTTGGAACAGTATAAAATATGGTATCGCTTTATGAATTCCGTTTCAGCAAATAAATTTAATAGAATTGCAAGCATAAAAAACTTAGCTGAAATATATTCATACAGTATATGTCTTTATACTACAGCACATTTAATATATTCTTAAGGTCGGCATTAGAATGCTGCTTCAATTCCTTTCACATTTTATTTTATTATCTTGTTTCAAACATTAAATCACAGAAGTTATTTCTACCTGCTGCACAAGAACCTTTACATGCAGGAGAGATCAGTATTCATCAGCAATGGCTTCTCAAAGATTTTAAGCTAACAATGACACTTTACTATTTGTGCAAAGGCTCCTGGCCTAACTGAAACAGGTAATTATCAGTATTACCTTAGCTATTGCTGAAGACCATTTTCTTTGTGAATATGCAGTTTCAGCTCCAAATAGAAAAACACGTTCTGACATTAAGTATATTTCAAATGTAAAGATGTCCCTGAAGCAAGCAAGAAAAGAAACATAGCTGTATTTAGACTTCAAAAGAGTAGACACACAAGAGTTTTATTTCAATATTTTTTCATTCTTTCATATGTATGGAATGGAATCCATCTGCATTTCTCCTCCAATATTACAAGTACAGCCCAACTAATAATAAACCACTTTACAGTAAAATAGGATCAGAAAGCACTTTGCAGGTCAATAATGCATGTTTAAAGACTATGGTGTAATAGTTTTTTGAATAATTCCAAAAGGCATAAAAACGTTTACATATAGTCATTAAAAATGCTTACGGAATTTTTTGCTTTTGCAAGCTCATGTTATTTGATCAAGTATATTTTTGTGATGCATTCAAAATATTTTCCTGTATGTGTAACATAAGCAGAACAACTAGTTGAACGGGAAATTGTAAACAAGTGGAAATGTTGGTTCGTAGGGACTTTCAGATGTCATTTGGTCTAATCCCCTGCTCAAAGAGGGATTATCACAACGAGAAGCTTTGAAAACAGTTAAGGATGGAGAGTACTATTCTTGTCACCAACCTGTTCCTGCCCTCCACCTGCCCTCTAATTGAAGAGGCTTTTCCTGTCATACAGCCTGAATCTGCTGGGGTGAACTGCAGGGTCACTGTGTATAACCTGCCACCACCAAGACCAGTAGCAATACTTTGAAGTTGCTATAGCTCAAGAAGCTCTTAAAAGTTTTCTTAAGGGAGGTTCTTGGGTTTTTTTCCTTCTAAAATTATACCACTATTAAAGCAGATGAACTCTGTCTATTCAATTTTTAATGGACAAATAAGGACAGTAAAAGAAGAAAAAGCAAACCAGTGAAAATTGGCGTGGAATTTGGAAAGTAAATATCATGCTGAAGCTAGGGTCGGTCAGTCTTTAACTTACAAATTATGGTTCACCAATTTATAGTAAGATTTTATCTGTGACCTCTTACTAGATGCCAAATAGATGGAGTATTCTTTTTCCTTTCAATGCTGAAGACTGAGATTTGTCTAAATGTGGGGAACTGACCATAAGTCACTTCTATCATTTTCAATAACCACTTTGAAAATTATATAAACACTTAGTCCTGACTAACAGAATAGGCGTTTTTAAGGACCAGCTGTTTCACTACACGAAATACCAAATCAAAATAAAATTTCGCATGAAATTCCTCAATCACAGATAAAGCACAACCGGAGGTTAGTTATCTTCAAAGAGTGAAATATTCAGCCAACATGTTTTATAATTTAGGTATTACCCTAAAATGGAACCATTTGGAAAGGCAGCAAGCAATAGGTTAGATTTGAAGACAGAAGAAAAAAGAGATTTTTTTTCTTTTTTCTGGGTATCAGAGAGCTACTGCAGAATAGTAAAGATCACTTCTCTATATTTGATGGCATATTGAGACATCACCATGTTTCAGGATTTCTCTTGCCTGTAGTAGTTTAAGTCCTTTATCCCCATTATCTTTTTCAGAAGCTTACTTGAATAGACTATGCTTTCTTTGCAGACAATTTTGCTTTGTAACTAAAAACATTAAAGTATTATACTATAGAAAGTAATTTTTATTTTAGGTGCATATACACCTGTTAAAAAATAAAGAGAAAGTGTTATGGGGCCTGTTAGACAAATACAAAGTATATTTTAAACAAAAATGTTGCACTAAAGAAATTGAGTATCACTGGAATCAGATTCAGGTCACTCTCCATGTGATGTTTTTCATGTACAAATGGGATGTGAGAGAGATATAAAAGAAAAAACAAGACCACACGAAGAAAAAGAAGTTGGTATCATCCAACTAAAAATGTTCATCAGTTACACTGTTGTCCTCAGCTACAGAACAAAAAATGGATTTCAAAGACCCATTCTTCTGTGACCAAATCCAGAAGTATTCTGGAGAGCTCTAGTCTGCTGCACTAGAAGGAAGAAGCAAAATGAGAATTCTGGCTCGTGGCAGAGGTCAGTCCCAGGAAGAAAAATGAGTATTAATTGTTCAATTTATCATCATGTAACCTTTCAAGCACTGAGAAATACACATTACAGATTTAATAAGAAACAGGTGTATCTAATTTAACTAGCCCTTTTAAATTACCCTATTTTCATTCTATCACTATAAAAAATCCCTAAATATCACATAGCACTGATTTCTTGAAGTCAAATAAAACCAGCTTTTTTTCTAAATTGTCTATTCAAATTTCAAGAAAAAATGAGCAGTTTCTTTACTGAAATACGAATTCAGGAGCTTACCCTCTATTTAAAAAGAAGTCTGACTTGTGTATTACAAGACAGATAACTTCATTGATGTCAATCATACCATTAGGAGTGGTAGTTTTATCATTTTCATAGTAGCTCAGAAAGCCACTTTCCAAAGTACACCATCTTTTGTTGCAATCTGTGATTAAAGAAATAATAAAAAGGTCAGATTTTCTTAAGTTTTTGTTAAAAAATAAGTAAATACAAGATGAAGAAAAAAGTTTACATAGCAACTTCAGTGAATTATTTGGAATACTTAATTACAACTACATGTTTACTACCTCTTATGACCTAAAATATGAATACAACACATGACATAGTATAGTGATATCTATTTGCTACTGAAAATAGTCATGAATTCATTCTTTGAATGTCTGGTTCTATTATGTCTGGTTCTTAGAACAAAATCTGAGGTGCATCTGTTTCCACTATTGCAAAGTAGTAGATCCTAAAAGAAAATACTGTTTTTATTTTCCACAGTCCTAAAATTCCTATACAGCTGGCAAAGTACTTCTGAGAATTTGGTAGATCTGGAAAAAAATCCACAAAAATCAAACAAAAACACAGTTGCAATTTCCAAACACTAACTATGCCATCTGAAATTCCATCCAATTATTTTTCTATTGGTTTCTATACAGTTTATGTAAGTTTTATAAATATTTTGGTACTATTTATTAATATTTATTTGTATTGTGCTATTTGCTGTCTAGTACTACCTAGATTCTGTCTAAATACACATGATAAGTACTAAAATAAACAGAAGATAAATGGCTTGATAACATATAGGTTTATGAGAGTTCAGCACCAAATTTTAAAGTTTTGAATGTTCAGGATTTTTTGCTCCCCAGCTTTCCCTCTCACATCTTCCAGAACCTACTCTACAAAACAGCTCACTCCTTCAATATTCATTAAACTATTAAACTCTCAAGGACAATTTTGGACTATCAAGGCTTTTTAAAGGGCACAACAAAACCTTTCACACTAGAAACAAAAGCAAAAATCAAACTTGAGCCCTTAAAACTCTAAGCTTTACTTTTTGATCCACTACATCAGAACACCATCGACATTTGAGCTCTCTTCCTGCTGGTATCAACAGCTGTTAATTAACAACAACTCTCCTCAAAATTTACGCACCCCTGCTGAAAACACTGATGCCGCTATAATGAGAAGTACACACAGAGTTGGCTCTCTCCTGCACTGAGACACACATAATGAAAAATGAGGCTGTGCTTCCAGGTGTTCCACCTGGTTGGTATAAACCCTTGGTTAATTCACAGCACTGAATGATTTCTTCAGTGTCCTTTAACCATTCGGGCCAAGTCTACAAAGGGGTAACAGTTAACAGTGACAAGAAGCAAGCACTTAAATTTTCAGGCTTTGGTGCTGAAGGCAAGGCTGTCAACTGCCTCAGAGATTCCTAGCACTGAAGAAGAACTTAATTCTAATGGGTAAACAGCTTCACAGGATTCTGAGTTGGAGCCCTATCCACACACAGCATAAAAAAGAAAAAAAAAAAAGAAA
>VXBB01018237.1:497910-546395 GCA_013399915.1 Illadopsis cleaveri | reverse complement strand
TTTTTTTTTTTTTTTTTTTTAAAGCCCCAAATTTGTCTAAATGCTGTGAGAGTATGGTGCTCCTGGCCTACAGAGGTCTCAATTAGTTCATGGTAAATCAGAACTGTTTCAACAGCAGTTCTCTTCTCTAGAACTAGATAGTTAGGTCAGACTTTTCAGCTAACATGACCTTATTTGAATATCTGCAGGCAGAGGAGGAAACCGAAATTTTCTCCCACATCTTAATACTCTAACCCTCAAATTACTTCCTAAAGAGAGTAAGAGAGGAAAATATTTTTTCCAGTTATTCACAATAATTTGCAATATGAGTATTACATCATATAGTAATGAAGTACTCACAACTTCATAGTGAGATTTAGAAACAGTTCTGGATGAAGTGAAAGCAGAGAAAAAGAAAGATTATATAGTTTATGTTTTGAATAGCAAGAAGTACTTCTGTCATACTGTTTCTTAAATATGATGGAGATAGATTAGAGCCCTAAAGCAAGAGTAGTTTCTCATTCAGAGTTCCAGGTTTTCTTGTTGTTTTCAAAACGTTGTCATTAAATCTCCCTCCCCTGTTCCATCTGTCTCCTTAAACTGCAAATGGTCAGAGAAACTTATCTCCCTATGTCTCTGTAAAGAGACCATCACAGAAATATCAGTCCTGACAAACCCATGGGTAATTCAACATGAATACAGAAACAAAGCAAACAAAAGCCCACCCCCAAAAAAGCAAATGATAACATGTGCACCATCTTCAAGACACAATCACAACTTCAGAGAACAAAACCTGAGCTGAGAGAAATCTGGTTCCTTTCCATTTATGGTATGTTCCCTCAAGTGGTAAGTGCAATGCTAAGCAACAGTCTACAAAGTTTCAAAGCAACTTTATTTCTGTCCACTAAAGACTTGAAATGGAAGACAGTCAAAACTTCTTGCCTGAGGGCTTTCCTCATAAATTTTAAGACATCCTACTAACAGTACTCAGCCATAGTGCATCTCTCCTGAAAAGGACTACAGAAGCCATTCTGTGGAGCACTTTCAGCCAAATCTTCAATCCATACAGGTTTTTACAAATATACTGCACTTTTAATATGCCATTGTGTGAGAACAGATTGCTTTGTATCTGCTCTCCACTTGCCTAAGCACTGACTTCTGGGGTTTTTTTATAAATTTGTTTATGAATATATACAGATAACCACAGCACAGAGTTCAGGCCTGAACTTGGAGCAAGTAGTAATGAGGCCTGCAGTTATTATTTTGTTTCCCAAATAAGGTCAGTGTAATTTCAGAGCAATACCAGATAAAATCCTATCCAGAAGCAGTCCTCTGCCAGAACAGGCATCTTTGTTAAGAATTGCAAAGTTGCTGGGAAATGCCTGTGGATCAGGCATTAGCTCAATTATCTCCCAATGCTTTCAAGAATTTGGAGCCACACTAACATGCAGATTCTTCTAAAGCATATTTAAACAGGATTTCTAAAGCATATTTAAACAGGATTTCTATGCTTTAACATGCTTTTAATGTCCACCAAGGATCTTAAAGGCATATGCCATGAGAATATGGACATTATCATACAAAAAATATGTACACACCAGTGCAGGATGCCATGTAAGGATTTTAGGAGCAATAAATTCAATAATAAATCACCACAGATTTTAAAAATCCATGTTATTTGTTTAGATGGAGGAAAATATAGGAAGACAAATGGAAAGAAAAAGGGAAAAATTATCTGATTACACTTCTGTCTCTCAGAAAAAAAAAAGACAAACAGAAGACTGATATGCACAGGAGACCATGTATATCTACTGTGATATACATGCCTTATCACCTCACAAAGCTCAAGTTGTCATAGAGTTTTTGTAGATGCTCATTTCTACTTGGAAGATTTTGTAAATTGGTGAGCTTGAGAAATACCCTGTTAAAAAGTCAATGCTACTTGTAAATGATTTCTGTAATAGAAGCATTTTAGATGAAAATTAATTTTTGGCATTGATCTAAATATAATTAAAGCACAAATTGTTTCTATTTGGTTTTTTTTAACAATTATTGTGTTAACTGAACAATATTTCAGAAGCTCAGTCTTCTTCCTCTGTCAACTACTGAAAGAAGAGATTAAGACAAACAGTATTTTCTTTATCTGAAAGAGGTCTACTGAATCAAAAGAGGACATGTCATATCAAAGATATTTTATCTCAAAAAAAAAGTAATGCAAGAAGATAAAAGAATAAAATTCATCCAAAACATAAATATTCATGTGTTATTCAAATACATAAATTAAAAGTTAAATACCTTCTTTTAATTTCTTCTCTGTAGGAAGCTTAGCTGCATTAGAAGAAACTTTGTACAAGAATTCACAAAGAAAGGTGGAATGTGAAGAATCTTCAGAGAAGCCACTTTCAAAACAAGGATCATAGTTTGGGAAATCTATTTAAAGACAAACAAGTAAAAACCAAAGATCTTCAGTTATATCAGTTAAAGCCTTTTTTCCACACGTCTTTCTAAATGCATGTCCTTAAATATGTAGTTACTCTGCAGTACCTTATTACAACACTCATAAAACTTACTGGGTTTATTTTTATAATTAGAAAACATATTAATTTAAAAATTCATTTGCATTTGTTACAACGTTGCCATTGTCTACCGCTGCTTGCCAAGGTAATATAAAATGTTGTTTTCTGATGTACCAAACTTCGATTTTCATCCCTTGCGTAACATACGTCAACAGAAGGAGATTGCTTCTCTTGAGGGCTTATGTAGAGTTTACCCACAACTCTGGTAGCAGACAGACAGCAATTCTGGGAATCATCATCCACATGCACTGATCTCCCTTTCCCTAGAGATAAGAACATGACGGTGCTGCCTTGGCTGGAGGACCAAAAGTAGAAAAGACAAGCCCAAGATAAACAAACTTCTCTACAACCTTAGGACCACTTGAGACCATAGGTAGCTAAAAAAAACACCCTGGCTACGTGTCTGCACCTGACTGAGCTCAGCATCCTATGATCCAGTGCATGGCACTGGCCTGAGCAATACTCAGGCAGAAGTCAAGGCACTGTGTTTTCCCTTGGAAGCCCTAATTCATTCCTGTGTTTCCCACTAAACCTTTTTTTGTTAAGCCTCTACAGTGTCACTTATGCAGAGTGACACAAGCCAGTGGAAAGGTGGTCCAGGACTACATCCACATAGGGGTTTTTTTCAGTGTAGATCTGCATGTGAACTTTCAGCTCCTGATGGTTTCAGACACTGTCCAGCACTTTAAAAAGAAAAGCTCAGTCACACCCATACACCTCAATATATTTACTGTTGCGAACAGCTTTCTGTTTTCAAGAGGCTAATAGCAGCCACACACTGCAAACAGAACTGTTGACTTCAAAGCCAAAGTTTATCATTTGCTCCAAGCTTCAACAGAAGCTGTGATGGGAAAAAGAGGTTTCCGGATTAGATCATATTGCAAGTTCAAGAGGTGAGTTTTATTTTGGGAGGAGAGTTTGTGAGAAAAAGCTAGGTTTGTGTGCCATAGGAGTAAATATCAATTAAATTATCTGTAAGAAACAAAAAAAGCACTAGATGAATTCTTCAGACATATGTTAAATTTACGTATCCATTTTTTTTCTGGTAAAAGACTAATAATATTGGCAGAGATGATGATGGTTTTTTTCTGCGCCATAACTAAGGGTATGAGATCCATGACTTATCACAGTGTTGTCTGGGGGTTTTATAAATCCTAAACATGATGTCTGAGCAAAATACCAAATCTTCACACAACTGAAATTGTGCACTAATGAAATACAGTGAATGCCATCACAACTGCCCCTCTGCTATACCACTATTTTTCAAAGCAAAGCCAAATCTGCTTCTAAATTGTTTCCTTCTCCTTTTCACAATATAAAATTAGATCAACAGAAAGAAATGCATCATACCTGAGAACTTATTATGGTACAGGAATTCCATCTGCAGTCTTTGTCCAGCTTTCTTGGCTAATAAGTACGGGGTGCTGTAAACAGGGTCTCCAGTGGCACACATTGCATCAGCCCCACTGAAGAGCAACATCAGAGTTTCCAGCACATCCTGCTTGACTACAGCAGCACACAGGGCCTGATCATAGAGAGGGGAAATAGGAAGTCTGTTTGAATTGGAAAGTTACTGGCAACAAATACATGCAATGTAGATGCAAATCCCTTCACCTCTGATACAGCTGGACCATGAACATTGATAAGTAACAGAAATCATGAAGTATGGTCTGAATCTAGAAAAATTCAGCAACAACAAAAACAAAAATATCCCAAAATATCAACCCAAACCCAGCAAAATTTTGCTTTCACAAATTTCACTTGGGAAGGATAACATGAGTAAATACAACTGTCATAGAATCTTGCTGTTTATTTACACTGAACTACTAAAGAAAAACTCTTACTATTTCAGATCTCAGAAGTTCAGCCAAAGAGAGGAGATTAGATTCTTAAACTCTGATCCTAGGACATATATTGAAATTCCTAGGTAGTTTTTTTAAAAAACAGTCAGTCAATAAGGGAAAATATTCTTTTTATTAAGATGTACTATTAAGATATATTAATACATATTAAGTTTTTTAATCTTTTCATTAAGATGTATCTTGATACTTATTCATCTTCCTTGAAATTTAAACATCTCACCACATCCTAAAATATGAGTCTCCTTTTTTTTCTATATACAAAAAGACAAACATGATAAATTTATTTTTTCTTTTAAAAGATTCAAAGGTCCAAACCCTTAAAATCAAAAATAGCTACACAATTACAGCAACCTATTCCATTAAAATTTGTATTATTTAATACTTATTTAATTTATTTAGTTAATGACTGAGGTTTTCTTAAATGATGAAAACAAAAGTAAATCAAAATAGGAAGATTACTCCTATAAAATTTAGCTGTTCTAATGAACACATAAGCATCTGGGAGGCACAAGATAACAGAGAACACCCTTCAGTAAAAGTTCTAGAATTACTTGGCAATGAATACCTTATTACATAATAATTTCATGTCTCTATAGAGAATTTGATAACTTTTCCCAGTATTTAAATGATTATTTGACATATATATCCTTCCCCACAAAAAACAAACTCCACAATCTATCCATATTCTTTGAGACAATTCAACTCATGTAATTGAATACATTAAAATTGCAAAATGCATTAAAACCCTTCTGTATTCATTAACCCTGGAAAATCATAACTCAAACCATCAAACCTTAGAATTCAGTCAAATGGACATCAAAATTTACAGAGACATTGATAATTAAAATTCTCCATTTTACAGCTCTAAAATATTTGCTATTTTTGTAAAAGTAGAGAACACACATTTTCTATTATTAATTTTAGCTTTTTCATTTCCAATAAGCTACAAAATGTGTATCATTTATTTTCACCATTGATAACAATCAATCATCTACTGTATTTGAATGTTAGATGTCAGACACGTGGGATATAAAAAAAAACCCACATAAAGAAGTAATCTAAAGAAGAGAAGGGGAAATCTGCATCCCTAGACTGTAGCTGAATTAGAATAAAGATCCATATTTTGATGGCTAAAGAAAACATAGGAAGAACTACAGTAACCTTCTTTAAACAAACTAACAGGAGAAACAAACAAGGTAGTCATGCAATGACTTCTTCAAAGGTTCCTTATTCAGCTGTGTTAGAATGCCACTCAGGATGCTGAACTAATTTCTTACCAGTTTAACAAGATGACCAAATTGCACACAGATACAATACAATCCAAAACATATTAAGGGCTTAACCATGCTATATTACCTTATTCAACTGTTCCTTGGTTTTGTAGTGAAAAGGTGTTTTCCTGAACTTTCCCTCTTTGTATTTTTGTGTAATGAATGCTATCCTTTTTTCTGCAGAGTCATCAATATGCAATTCTTCATCTGGAGGAAGATTTCCAGCCCAAAAACTGTTTGCCCTCTTATTTCCAATGACGATAAAGAGCTGGATGAGATGCATGGAATAAATTAGCAAAATAGTATGAAGGATATGAAGCTAGCCTCTAAACAGTTTTCAGCTGCTAAATGTTGAAAAGGAAAGTTGTTAAAGAAAATTTCCTGCAGGAGACAGAAGCCTCTCTCAGTCACTGCCCATAGTCATCTATAAATGAATAATAAGGCCTGCAGTCATCATTTACCATCTACAGCAACTAAGCCTTACAAGGCTAATCAGTTATAACACTTCAATATATATTAGAATATGTTAGTAAAGGTTTAGAGAAAAGTATACCATGTGTTTTAAAGAAAACACTGATAGCTCCAATCCTCTCTATCAGAACCACTTATTACCACCACCACTTTTTAACATCCCAAGCAGCTAAACTGGTAGTGATAAGTTTCTTCTCTTTTCCCCTTTCTTCCTCATGACTGTTCTCCAAAAGCATTTTATTTCTTTTTCCCCCAAAACATAGGATACTTGGAGAAATACTAAGAGAAATTGTACATTTTGTGAGCAAAATAAGTAAATATTTGGAATTACAGAGGTGCGTGACGCACAGAAACATCAAGTTTACTGTAACAGCACCATGTTGCTTAGCAGTTATATGTTCAGTTTGCTTGTGAGTAAAACAGTAAATAATTCCTTTTCATACAGCCGGTTTCAAGATGAAAAAAAGAGTTAGAATAGCACAACATACCTCAATGAGTTCATTGCTCCAAATGCTGGCGTCCATTTTTAGACTCCGGACCTTTGAATCCCTTGGTCCTAAAGACCTGTGTTGTCCTGAAAATCCAAAAGCATTACTTAACTAAGGCACGGTAACATGGTTTCTCTTCTGCTGAGATATCAAAAAAAAAGTGATGAAGCTAGATTTATTCTATTTCTTATTTTTAAAAAAAGTTTGATTTGACATTCAGATGTTAAATAAAAGCATCAAAAATACACCTCTTCTTTTTTTAAAAAAATAATTTTGTTTGATAGTAATGACTAAATAAAGTAGGGTGTCTCATGTAGATGGTTTCTGGGAGAGCTTGGTTTGAAAGAAAGCCTAGAAATATAAATTATTTCCTTGAATCTACCGCTTAAGCACATATTTCAACATAAAACATGACAGAATTATATTTTGAGTAGTATCTGAAAAGCTATCCCTATTGACAGTAAAATATGTGAAGATGTAACAAAATTAATATCCAAAATTTATACACTAAAAATCGTTATTCTTTGGCATCTAGCCTCGCAAAAGCCATACCTTTCCCATGAAGTGTTATTGTGTCTTAATTTGCACTAATTGTGAAGGATGATTCAGCTGAGAGAACTCAATCACCACAGACATGTCATTTATGCATGGAGTGCTTTAGAATTAGGATGCCCTTGGTCTTAAAAAAAAGGTATGCTCACATTTTGTTTCTCAAAACTTCCACAAGGATAACACTTCAAAAATTAAAAAAAAAAAAAAAAAAGCACCAATCCGAGGACATACATAGATATGCAAATATGACATTTTGTAGAACCCATATAGGTTGTCATTAATTACTCTACCTGCACACTTCTTACAAATGACAACACAGAGATTGATGGATGCCCAGTCAGGACCCGGAGCTTTACAGTCGGCGCAGCTCCTGTTGGACTCATTGAACCAAATCTTCTCAGCTACTTCATAATCAGACAGAGTTTCTGCTATTGATTGCTGGAGTGCTTCAATCCAGTCTTGTTTCTCTCTTTCTGACTCTGCTGTAAAGCTGAAACAATTGACTTTTCTGTGTTATTGATCTTTATTTTAAAGCCCAATTAAACATGGCCTGTAGTCTCCTTATTTATTACATTTACACCCAAAATCACAGTCAAAAATCTTCCTCCACACAGATATAAATTCTAAGATGGAATGTATTATTTTGTATTTTCAGTCAATGAAGCTCCTCCTGTTTTAGTATTGTTTTTAACAAAGCCAATACTAGTATAAGCTACATAGCTTTTGTAACATTCATGTAACGTCCCTGAGTTAATTTCAATCCTTTTGTGTTACCAATTACCAAACTTTATTACCAAGACTGAACTTTAACAAAAGTATAGAATGACATAAGGAAACATGGAGAATCAAATAAGAATTAAAAAAAGACTGAGAATTTAAAAAATTACTGAGAATTTTTTTAAAAATACTTGCTTTTCATTTAAATTTATCTTTTTAAAAATTAAATAGCAAACAAACATCAATATGGTCAAGTCTTAAGAAAAAATCAAAGAACTAGCTATCTACCAACTAGCAACAGATTCAAATTGCTGATCAAGACTAATTTACCCACTAGTTGACTGAGAATGAAAGTATTTGCTAACATTTAACAAGCCCAGGAGAACAAAGAAATTTCTTTTTCTCCTTCATTATGACATTTCATTTAAGAAACACAACACTTAACAAAAGGCTTTTATTAGCATGTACTTTCATTTTCTTAAAAATCATTACAAGTCTCAGCAATCAGCCAAAGTGAAACTTTCAACTGCTTTCAACCAAGGATTTTACAAGGGATAGCACATGAAAGCTTCTTTTCAAATAAAATGCATAATACTAAATGGATGCAGCATTATTTCACTATTGAAGTTTATTATTCCTTACATTGAAGTCAGTTTGTGAAAGTGGAGGAATTCATTTCTCTTTTTCTTCCTTTTGCCCTTGCACAGAGCGAACAAAGAAGGCTACATAAAAGTATGAACCTGTGGGCATAATATTCCTAGTCAGGAGCTAACAGATGAAGCACACAACTAAACAAATCAAAGAAAATCCTCCCATTTTTCTAAAAATTGCTGAACATCCTTAATAAAATTACCTTTTTATCCAAAATAGCTACAGCACTGCAGTATGAAACCAGTATTTCTTTACTGCCTTAGTTAATTGCATATTTTGTAAAGTAAATATTAAAGTTCTTACCTAAAGCTTTTATAAGGAGTAATTATTTCAAAAGATTGTTTTGCAGCCCGATCCACTTGTTTTACATTTGCTACATTCATAGGGATTAAAGTGATACCAAATCCTGTCTTAAAGTCCTAGGAAAAAGATAATAAAAGTTTAGAAGGTTTTCAAGAATAAAACATGTAAAGAATAATTATTTCATCATGGTGAAAAAATAAAAAGATCAGTAATAGACTTCTTTGCCATAACATGTAAGCCACTTCTAAATTATTAATTGATAAAAAAACCTCCACTAAATTTTGTCTAGCCCCTAAGTTTCCAGCTGCTAGAATGACCTTACTTGATTGTTGGTAGAAGAAAAAAATGCATGCTTGAACTATTAATAAAGGAAAGAATAAAAAGAAAAGTTTAAACGACAGATTGCATTAAAATGTGAATGCCAAATAATGGAAGGATCTCGTTTAAATCATGCTTTAGTGTCTAAATAAACTTTATACATCTAAATCCTTCTCACTGACAGTAGTTTTTCTTGCTTTACATCTGAGTGTTTTAACAAACTTAATACATATAAAATTCTTTCTTAAACCTTTGGTTCCTCATGCTTCTGATGTAATACATGAACGGTACCTGTCTTACACAGCAGGGTACAAGGGGTTATTTGTGACTCAATTATAAGAAAGTATTTTTGCCTTAAACCAAGTGAAATTGTTTGGGAGTTTTTTCTGCTCAGGTATGAGCAAATAAAAATATCATTTTAGCCAGGATTGCTAAGGCTAAATCTGACAACAGACACACATATATGTGTTTGTCTATGCACAAGAAGTATAATTTGTATCACGCGCGGCATTGAACAGAATGATGCCCCAAAAAGCAAAAGAATGTCCATTATGAGATTTTTAGAATGACAGAATTCCCTCTAATTAAATATACTGTGGGATAAGTTAGCTTGTGTTTCCTTGCCAGACTTCTTATTAAGAATTTCTGGGATGTTTTTTACATGCCATTACCTTTGAGAGTAACAGTGGGGAACTAGGCATGGATTTTGACACAAATCTTTATAAAAAGTAGAAGCTTTTCAATACTAACCTGGGTTAGCTACACCTCATATATTTTAGAAAATAGAAAAAAATAGAAATATTTTCAAATATTTCTACTTTTCTTCTACCCTCTCATCCTGTAACCTAGACATTTTTATTTTCTCCCCTCATCTTCAGCCTCCACTCCATTTTCCTATAAATCATGGGGTTTCATACTGACATACCTGCCTCAGAAGAGAAGAGAGACTTCAGCTAAGCCTACACAGTCCCTAATTCACCCTCTATGGGAAAAGAGTGGGCAGAATAATCTCTTTTTGAGTGTGAACTTGACAGCATCCTCTGTAGCAGTGAAGCATTCTTAACTTCACATCACCAGTGAGAAAAAGAGGAGCATGAAATAGTAAAAAAAAAAAAAAGATTGAGGATAGAAAAACACAAAATTTTTCTTTCTATTAGTGAAATGAAAAAAAAAGAAACCTAATCAAAACAGCCAAAAACTATTAACTTTCTAGAATTAAATGGCTTATGCTTCTGAGATGTAAATTGGATGCAAGTTGATTCAAATATATGAAAATTTGTTGATTTAAATATTTCTAATTATTTAAAATAATTGGCCTTAAGAAATCCTGATTTTCAAAGGAGAGGTAACAAGCCCATCCTTGAACCTGCACAGTGCAATGCATTCTTTGTTTATTAAATAACAGCTGAAAAAAACACCAGAAGCCATGGTTAGAAGGTGTTTAATATACTTTTGGGTCCATATTAAAGCTCACTGAAGGTAAATGATTAACCAAAATAACCAAAATAATAATTACTTTATTGAGCCAGACCAAAATTCCCCTGTAGAGCAACTTCTCTTTAGGCTTGCTACTGGTGACAGTCATAAAAATTATGCAAGTAAGAAAAGGTACATGCTCATCTTCCCAAATAAGCTTCCAGAAATCTAAGCACTCAAAAGTCCCTAAACAAACAGTAGCAGCAGAGAAGATTATACTACCTAGCCACTGACAGACACATCCTCAAAGAGCTAAAAAGCCCAACAACAACAACATGCTTTGAGGTGTCTGCAGGATCTTACTTCATATATTTCCCAAACACTGGTTGTGAAAAAAGGAGATCCTTCTGTGCATATATATATATATTGCTGCCTGATAACTGAGAAACTTCAATCGTTTGCCTGACAACTGGGAATTTCATTACATAAGACGAAAGAAACGCTAACTAAACTTCATTCACCTATTTATTCCATAATGTTCCTTCTTGAAAATATTTATTCTATATTCCTTTCAGTCTCTTTCTTATGCCTTCAAACAGCTAGTTGCACCTCTTTTCCTTGGTGCAAAATGGAGCAAGCTGCATGGAAGCAACCTGCCACATGAAGATCACACACACACATTAATGTCTGTGAAAACAGACACCAAACTTTGTTGTGCTACATTTAACAATACAGAACCAAGAAAGCACTCTAGAAACAAAGTGCATTAATTTGAATGTCTTTACCTTTAGGTGCAGCACCAACCCCACCAAAATTTGCACATGTGCACAGTGTCTGAACAATCCCACTAAAGAAAGAATAACTCATGTTTTACATTCATCAAGGGCATGAGAACTTAAAATACTGAATTTCAGTGTGAGGAAAGTCAGAAACATTAAGAAATTAGAATGCACTTTTCAGAACAGAATATGGTGGCAAATTAAGCAATTTCATTGGTACATTAGAGTGAAGTTATTTACATAATGGCTCAAAAAAACTCCTTAAGGTAACTGCACAACACTTGGCATAAACCTGGCTTTGTGACTGACAGGTACACTAGAATCTAATTTTCAGTGCTCAGAATTATATGCTTTCAGGAGTGCAGTCTTCTCCTCTACTTCAGAAACAGAAGTGGGAATTGGTACAGGGAAGAGAGAAGTGCTCCACTTTGAAAGATGAATTCATCCACTTTGAGTGCACAGAAGGACAATAGGGCTATTCAAGAACTATACAAAAAATATCGACAGCAAAAGCAAGCAGTATCTTTTCG
Source organism: Illadopsis cleaveri (assembly GCA_013399915.1). Taxonomy (NCBI): domain Eukaryota; kingdom Metazoa; phylum Chordata; class Aves; order Passeriformes; family Timaliidae; genus Illadopsis; species Illadopsis cleaveri. The sequence goes on along the minus strand of VXBB01018237.1, from coordinate 534,482 downwards.
GAATAAGAATTGTCTTGGTTCCACCCACTGCAACCTCATTGTTTAAGATACATTGAACTGTGCTAGGCTTTCTGACAAAGGAAGAAAACTTCAAGATTCAAAAATGCACAGAGAAAGATTAGGGTTGGGTTTGTTTTTTGGGTTTTTTAAAAATTTAAATATAGATATGACTTAAATGTCTATAGTTATACTATCTTCATTAATTCTAAGAAAGGTTGAAAAATGAGTTGACAATAAGATCTTTTAAAAAAAAATCTTTATAGCCATAATAATAGATCTAAAGCATTCACTAAACAGCACAGTTAACTGAGAGCCAAAAATACTAAGACGAGTACTGGCTTTCTGATTTGCTGTTGTTCCTTCCTGAAGGGTGAATGATTATAATGTGTGAGTGTTGCTGTCATTATCACACCTGTCTGAAAGAGACATAACCTCTAAAAACCTGTCATCTGTATATAAACCATGGAATTATCTAACCTTTATTTTTAAACATACCTTTAACATGTATCTATAAAGTGCCTCTAAGGGTACAAAACTGCCTTCTCTGTTATGCATTATCTTCTCATAGGCAAAAGCTGCCCTGTGACAGGCTTTACTAACATTTCTTCAATTCTGTTTTGGATGAAATTCAACGAGATTCAAAATTAGTCTCATACTTTTTCTAATATACCACCACTGTTTTACAGACACAAAAATAAACACCAAGGTTAAGAAACACTAAAGTATATATGTATAAAATCATGCACATATATCTGAACAAGTGAAATTTTCAAAACTGCTGGACATAACTTTCAGTATGTTGTCTTAAAAAGACAGAATTGGGCACCTTTCTGCATGCAAGTCATAAATAAATTTGTAATCAGAGGCTGAACCTTGTAACTCTCAGTGAACTTTCTCCACAAAACAGCACTTCTAAAAAACTCTTCTGCTACTTAGAAAGTATAATTATTTTTCTATTTTTTCCCTTTCACTTGGTTTTGTTCCAGTAACACTAGAGCTGGCATTCTTATTGGTTTGCTTAAACCAAAAATCATCTGAACACAGGAGTTCTAGAGATGCTGCTTGTGTTCCTCCACCTTTACTGTTGCAGCAGTTATTATCATGCCTTTGGATGCACTGTCTTTCATGGATCTAACATTAGCTCCCCAATGTATAAAGATGATTTTAAAAAATCCTTGCATCAGGAAAACATCTCAGAGAAATGAAACCAAAAAAATGCAGCCACAATTGTAACTTTACCCATACTCCTCACATAAAAATAATTGAAAATAAAAGGTTAACTAACTACTACTTTCATATTAGAAATATCAGCTCATATTTTTATCTCTTTCTTTTTTGGTGGAGAATGAAGTGGATAACAGCAACAGTAGAGAAAAAGGAAAATTGCTGACATGAGTTCAAGAGACTATGTTTCTACATACTCACAAATGCATATACACACATAAGTATATACTTTAATATATACCTTAATACATAAATATTTGTTTGTAGCTTATTTAGAAGTAAAAAAAATACAGAAGTACAGAACTCTGAAGTACAGAAATAGCACTGATATATGCTGGGAACACAGCACATTTGGAAATTCTACATCAGCTGGGTATTCTCGCTGCACATCAGTTTCCTTCCTGTGAATTGAGATCATGGTGCGTTTGCTTTTTTTGTTCTTGGCTGTCTGATCTTGGGACATGCAATATTTAGGTGTGTGCATGCACACACACAGATATATATAAAATAAAGCTCTAAAAGTGGTAAGAGGTAACAGATTCTGAACATTATACTACATACAAAGATACATTTACACACAAATGTATATGTTTATAAATGCACACTTTTTTGTTTCCTTTTTAACAGCTATCTTTCAAACCACCCTAACACTTATAAAAAGACTATTCATATTTCTGAAACTACTCTTGTCCTCCTACCCATACACAGAAAGTTCTTGACCTTTAATCACAATATCTCTGATCAGATTTCCAAAATAGGACATTAATTACATGGTTCCTTGAAATTACCATTTAATTTGCAACAGCTCTTTAGATTTACCTTGGGGAAGCTACCATGAAATTTGTGACAATTGCATTATTCCTGCAAGATCTGAAAATTCCCTTAACAATTTAGCATGATTTAGTCTTTTCCTTCATTCTTACCCCATGGCATTTGATTCCTTCCAAACAAGCAAATTATTCCAGAGAGATTAAAAGCCAGTAACTAGAATCATTCACATGAAGCATTCATAGTTTCTTTCCTCTCCTCATTATTTGGAGGAATTATATTTCAGCCTTTCCAGATATTAAGGACTGCTAATTTCTGCAACAGAAATATGGGAAAAAAACTGGCTTCTATATTAATGAAAAATTAAGACCTTTTTAAGTATTAAAGAGTTTGAGAGTGACTAGTAATGCAGAAATTTCTTTCATGATATTAAGTTTGCACAAGTTTATATTGATTTCCTCTTCTTCTATATGTATTGAGCTTAACATCCCCAGTTATTTTTCATCAGGCTTCTCTACATCCCTCATCACAGCCCAAAATGTTCTAATATAGACTTCCAGTGATAGTTACATATTGTGGACTGTAATAAAACCACCACATATGTACTCTGTCTTACGGTCTTCTAATGAGGCCCCAAAATAAAACCACAGTGAAGCATACAGAATATAATTACACACTCAAAAAATAATGTTAAAAGAATAAGAAGGTTGCTAACTCAAGCCCTGATGAGCAAGGAGATGCTGGAATTCCAGTTCTCTGTGCATGTTAACTCTGTACCTGGGTGCTCATCTGTTATGGTATGTGAGATAGTCACATCATCAGTTTTAAGATCTTAACTAAGCAAAATACTTTCTCCCTCTAGAGAACCACTTGAAAATGATTCACATTATTTTTGAAAAAAAAATTATAATGACAACCTGGCATCCAAAATTTTGGAGGTTACGAGGAAGGAAGGCAGCAAAAGACAAAGGCCATTATACTGGCTTGAGTCAGTGCCATGTACTAAGCTTGTCTGCAGTGGAGTATTTTGGATATACTGCTGGAGTACATTCCTCTCTGTATCATTCCACATCATTATTTTACAAAAAAATGTAATACCTGTACTTTGAGATGGCTCTCTGATGAAGGCCAATACATAAGAAGTGGGAATAACTAAGAGATTACTTTAAAAAATGCATTCCTGACAAACACTCTGAGGTAGTTACAACCTTAGCTGTTACCTCTCATTTAAGTTACAGATCTCTCTGTTCACCTACTGCAGGAGCAATTCAGAATCATCACTTCAGCAGCTATGTGTATGTATTTTGCAATATAAGTATAATTTTATATTGCTTGATTATGCACCATCAGGCCCATGCCTTGCTTGTTGCATGAGATGGATCTAGGACACATGAAGATGAAAGCTCCCTGCCTCTATGGGCTGCAAAATACAAAAAAGAGATGAGGAGGATCACATAATTAAAGTGACTGAATACTATACTGGAGAGTTAGCTCTTATCTTTGCCTTTCCAGTTTCTACTCAGTGTAAATCAAAGCCTTAGCATACAGTCATTTCACTGCACATTTTTCATTTCCTAGTATCTGACTTTATGCTCTAGGGTTTGATTTGCAGAACTGCTGAGCAATTGGAACTTCAGCCAAGACCTATGAAAGCAGTATTTAGAGCAGGTATAGTTTGACAGAGAACTATTCCCTCCCAACCACCCATAAAAGACTGGAAAAACAGAGAATGCAAAATATACGGATATTTGAATCTTTCATTGTGTTTCTCAGAACTGTGTGGTCACATGGAGGATAAAATCATGTTCCTTTACCTTACAGGAACTGATGAAAAATAAATTCCTCATTGCTTCACAAAGAACATTCCTTTTTCTGGGAAAGAATCATTTGAATGTAAGGCACTTTTCAACAGTGTGCTATAAAAAAGGCATGGGCTGTGTCATGAAAAGGAAGTAAAACTACCAAACAATCAGTAAATAGACCATACACTGGAAGAGGTAGCGAACCTGTGAAAGGAAATAGCATATTATAGCATCTACTGCACAATATTATAATTGGGTGAAATTAAGGTCTTAAAAATAAGACCAGTTTTCCCATTATTAGAGGGATGCACAAATCTCTAATTGAGGTGATGTTATCAAAGACTTTTGGCTGAGTATTCAAAAAAATTAGGATTACATAACACAGGAGCATGTGTCTCCCCATGTAACCCCAGTGAGCTCTTACTCTAGACAGATCTTTGGCTTCCATCAATTTCAACATACTAGCAGCCAATGAATCTTCAGGTCTTAGCAAGATTTAAGAAAAGTAGATAGAACAGAGAACACAGACTCCACATTTCCGCACTTTTTTACTGCCCAGTCCCATAAAAAAAAAGCTTTAGTGTACAGTCACAGCGAATTGAGACAAGATGATGCAATCCGGAAGAGGATGTTCAAAGTCAACAGCCACAAACACATAGACATATAAATAAAAGCTTTTATTTCTTAATCCTCAAAAACAAAGAGAACAGAGAACAGAGAGTAAAGATCATAATTCCAAATATTTATAAGTTTCTCACTTGTGCTGAAACAGGCTAAAAGGGAAAAAAAGAAACAAACCATGCTGCAACCATGCCTTGCCCTTACGAATAATTTGTATGTATGGAAATTATGTACTTCAGAAACAACATGTGCAAGTTGTTGCATCAATACAAGAACCTGAATTCTACATAAAGATGTACATTTTAACACAAAGCAGTTTAAAGTTATTAGTGGAAAGTAGATTTCTTGACTTAAAGGTACCAGAGTAATTTGCATTCCTGATTTAGAAATATACCGAAGGGCCTGAATTCTTCAACCATTCTACAGAGCTCAGCTTTATGAATCACAGAAACTGTAATTCAGGCTATATTCCAGTCTTCAGACACATACTTTCTTTTTCTTGTCACTCAACATACCAGGAAAGCAAGTCTCACATCTGAGGCACACAAGACAGAACCAAACATCAAAAGCAAGCTGGTAATACTGCATACAAAACCTCCCTTGCTATCTTCCCAAATACCATGACAGGTACCAAGCAAGAGAGACAAACCTGATTTCTGTGTTGTGTCGCCCACTCCCCCATCACACACACAAAAAAACAAGTGTAGGCAAAGTTCCAATCTGAACAATTAGAGTAACTCCCTTCCAGCAGGGCTTCTCTGCAGCATGGAGGTCATTCTGAAATCAGCATCTTATTAGCTAAGGGGGCTGAAGCCACTGCAGCTGCCTGGGCTATGATCTTTACTTTAGCTGCTTCATGAAAAATCACGAGATGACAAAGATGGTAGAGCTAAATAAACACATATATAAAAGTCAAAGCCTGTCAGAAGCAAGTACAGACTATATTCAAGGCTTTCACCTTTACTTTTATTAAAATAGCTATTCATAACATTGACTCATATTTAAAGAGGCAATCATCTTCCTTAAGATACACAACTTCTGACACATAGAAACTCATTCCATTTTAGAGCCCATTTCTTGCTACTCAATTCACATCTTTTTCATCCCAAAGAGATACCACTTTAATATATGCAAATTCTAAAATTACGTGGAAATGCCTCAATTCTCCTCACTTTCAGTGTTTGAGCCCTTCCACCTTTCTTCTTTTTTTCATTTAGCTGAAACAGCTATCCCTATAGTCACCATCTCAAATTCACACACTATTTTAAACACTGCCCTGCAATGAGCACCCAGAGCAACTCCTGTTCATACAAGGACATTTTTAAACATAGATATTACTATTATAATTTTAAGTAGCCATCTGGACTTTTCTTTGGAAGTGCTTCACAAATGGAAACCTTAGATTTAGCAAGACTGTTCTCTGGAGACCAGAAGGATCAGTGAATTTTAGGATACCACATATAGCTATCATTTTCTGAATTCATATCTTTATAGTCTTCTCGCTAAAGCTTTACATACACACCAAAGATCTTGTTATGTATTCATAACCCAGAAAAACTGGTAAAAAAGTGTTTGAACTCTTACACGATGGACAGATTGTGAACATTTTTGCAATAGCTTAAAATCTACAACAGTTGTCATGCAAAAATGACAAACCTTTTCATAAGACTTTTAGTACAGATGTCACTAGATAAGAGAGAAAACTGTTTTGACATCCCCACTGGCAAAATTCCCCTAATGAACCAAGAAATCCTTCAAATAATGGAGTGTCTGCTTTCCTCCAAAATTTGCCCATGAAGATAAACAAATATGATACTGACAGTAAACTACCATTGACCAAGCACAGTGCTTTTAGTTACTGACTACAAACAGAAAGGTGTTAAGACAAATGGTCCTCACGGTAAACATGAAGATTTTTTTATTTTATTTACTACCTCTTGCTTTAATAAACTGAAATTTAATTGTATGATGTGGTGTTTCACAAGTAGAAATAATTAATAACTAACATTATTCATAATATTTCAATAACCACAAGCAAAACCAGAATTTCCTGATGAAGAAAGTTTTCCAAAGCGTTTTTTAACTCACAAACCTAATTTCCAAGTAATCTGCATAACTCAAAATATTTACAAAGGGAAATTAATTTTTAAAAAATTCAATAATTTTTAAAGTACCATACAAATAGGACTAATTATTATAGACATTTTCACATCTTAAAAAAAATTATTTATGACTATCTGAATATATTCCAAACATACTCCATTTTATCATAACTGGATCTCTATGGGATTTTCCAGCTGATGTTGATAAAATGAACAGCTTAGATTTCTGATCCTATCAAAGTGAATTACTCTTCTGAGATGGTGTATACTGCAACAAAACACACATACACCCCCAGACACCTTATAAGAATAAATGAATGAATTACATGAAATATGGAGAGGTCTGCTGTCGCCCTGATTTTTCAGGCTTCTGATGTTTACATTCTGTACTGGAGTTTTCTCACGCATTGTAACATAAACAAAGAATGATGTTTTGTAAATAATGCATTCCTTCTTGTGGGAAGAACAAATTGACGGACTTCTGGTTTGACCAGTGGGGTCAGAGAGGTGTCAACCTCGTCCCCCAGTCACTGATCAAAGTCCAAACCCTATTTAAGCCCTAAACCCAAAATAAACTTTCTTCTTTCTCATTCTCACTACTGGACGGTGTGAGTGTCCTTTCATGTCCATCAGGCAACACTCTGTACTGTGCTAACTACTTTTTCCAGCTGGGGAGATTTTAGACACCTTCTGTTTAGACAGCCATGAAGAAAAATGTTCCACTTTAAGAGTTGACATTATGATCTTAAATTTAAAAGGAAAAAAACAAGCTAAGGAGAGTACAGACCCTCACAAAAGCTTTTGGCCAGACAGTATAAACTCTCATCTACTTAATAAATGCTCACCTTTGCAGGAAAGAAACATCAAATCCCATAAAATTACAGATTTGTTTAAAATTTGAAATTCAGAAATTTTTGGACTACCTGAAAAAAAGATATTGTTTTTTCTTGTGAAATACATTAGCAAAGATTTAGTAGATCTAAATGTTGAGTGTGCACACATATTCGTTAACTGTGAAGAATGTGACAGACTTCATGGAGGTTCAGACCTTTTCTAGAAGCCAGTGTAAAGTATAAACTTCCCGCTGATGCCTAGAAACAGAAACCTAGGGAGACCAATTTATGATTTGTGAGTTGTTCTCACTTCTGTAACACTTATTCTAAAACAGTGAAGGGACAGCAGCACCAACAGTTTTTCCATACATTCTTCTGTGCCTGGACCAAGAGAGGGCTGATGCCATGACAACAGCAACGCTGCACCACAGCTTTTTATAACCCAGTCTTCCCTAACTCACTCAGCCATTCCAGCATTATCTCTCCCAGGAAGACAACCTCCTTACATTTAATTCGGCCACAAGTAGAGTGGGGTGGGTTTGGGGTTTTGTTTGTTTGTTTTGCGAGATTGGTTTCTTTGCTTTTGTTTATAAAGAAAATATTTTCTTCTACTGGCTCTAGATTCACTCATACTAATTTGTCTCTATGTGACAAACAAAGATGAAAATAACAGATAAATGCAGAGAAACTGTTTCGAATTTTTGTAAAGCAAAATCACTTATGGACACACATACAGCTACTGCTTAGCAGCTATTCACTTTCATACTTGCTTAGCCTTATGCCATGAAGGTAGTGATTTCACATAAAAAAACAGTTAGTATAAAAGTAAATATATAAAAGAGAGTTTCAAGAATCAATACAGTTTACAAACAAGCAATCTACTTCTCAGTACTTAAATACTGAAGTGGTTACAGTATTAAATACTTAGATTACTGAATTCCTAGTAAATCCACGGTAAATAAGTTTTATTACAAGTCTATGTAAAAACCATTCCCATTTGATTTTAGTGATTAATTTTTTTAAATTTTGATTTTACAATGGTCAAAGCTAAGATGGGCAACTATCACAGCTAAAGAAAAAAACAGCTCTAAAATATCTGCACTATACTCCTGTTTCAGGACTGTGTGTAGAATTAAGATACCCTTCCAAACAAACAAAATACCTTCATCATAATGAATGTAATCTAATATTTTAACGAATATCACCTCCCAAAGTATGAGCTAGAAGCACCTTATGTAAAAATAAAGTAAATTCACACTTTCAATGAAATTATTTTCTGCTAATGAGGATCAAAGGCTAATATCTAACAGAAAAGGACAAATTATCTTTAAAAATGGAACAACCATTCTCTAAAAAATATACCTCAACAGATTACAAGTTAGAAACAGACCAAAATTCTTTTAAAAAAGCCCTCCACATATGTCTTTCAAATAACCTTTATACTCTGTGTTACTATCTAGAGAGCTAGTTAATAGAAAGAACATCTGAAAAATAAATCTTTAACAAATTATCTCCATTTACACATTTATATTGTGCTTGTTTCATTACGCTTCCTGTTTTCACCCACTGAACAATACAGCAAGGTCTTTTAGGACCCACAATAATATACAGACACATGGCTCCTTTGTAGCATACTGATTCCATCTGTCTACTACATTCTTTTCACTTCTCCAGTCTCCCACCCATTCCCAAATCCTTACAAGCAAGAAATAAATCTCACTCACCTGAATTTAATGAGAAACTGAAAAAGAAAATTTGTCAACAGTAATGTTAACTCGTGCCTCAGAGCACATTCTTGGGTAGGGGCAACAGACCTAGATTACAACTTATTTCTTTCCTGAATGTTGTGCTAGAATAGCCTTCAAAATCATGCAGTAACAAAAAAAAAAAATTTCTGAAAGATGTATTGCTATGTTCAGGTTAGTCAAGATGCCTTACAAATCAGTGATTAGTGAAGAGCAGCACCTGTAGTGGCAATTTGTTCACAGAAAGTGACCAATGCAAACAGGGAAGCACTGATTTACAGGCTGAGCATACAGCAACATCCTGACCTAGACAGCAGCCAACCGAACCCACTTCCTGTCATGGGGAAGCACAGTGATAAAAACGATGTTCTGGCTCATAACTGAAACCATGCAGATGCACCTCATCACATACAAGTTACATCAAAATTGCAATGACTTGATCAAGATAACACATTTAAGAGAATCTCACAAACAGCAAAAATAGAACTAGAATTACAAAATCACTCCAATTTAGGATATTCAGAAACACAGCAGCAGCATTTTGCACCATTTGTGGGTAGGGAGGGTTATAACACGCTACAATGATTTTTAAGAACCTGAAATCTACCAAAAACCCCTTCTATATTAGTAGGGATGGGCAGCTACAATCTGGAAACACACTGAAGTTGCAAGAAGGTATATTTTCTCAGCATGAACATATCATTTAAGAAACTAGGATGAAAAAGGATTCAGGAATGAAACAAAACACTGCACTAAAATGAAAAACTGGCAATTGACATGAATGGCAAAGCTCCAACTGACATCCAAAGAGATGGAAATTCACCCCAGATATCTGTGTATAGACCCTACAAGAAACAGCTTACCTCATATGGCCCCATAAATACTGAAAATGCAATGCATCTTTAACTTTTCTATTTAGAAAGACAAGCAGCTACAACAAAATCTGCACATGCTTCTTTAGGTCCATTTTAAAATAGATCTACATGCAGTATAGGAGAAGGAAATTTAGGTGTGAGGATAATAGGCTTGCACCATTAGAAGACCTGAACAGCACTACAGAATCACACAGAACTGTGATAACATCCTCTGATTTTGTATCTATAGTGCAGTCTATTAACCTTTACTTTTTCTTCTCTGTGTAAAATTCCCCTACATCACTACTTGCATATATTAAGAAATATGTTTCTGATATTACATACCACATCAATGAGAGACAGATGAAGAAACAGTCTGAAACAGTTTGTGCAGATGCAACCTGTTCATTCCTATGTGCAACACTGTCATGTCTACATTAGCATTTACTGCTGAGAACACCAGTAAAAACACACAAGTTCCACACCACTAATTGTACATATTTACCATAAGCAAGTACCTAAGCATCATCCAACTGCGCATTGTTATTAAATAAAACCAAACAAGTTGTAGATCATCCATTTTTTAGCTGCAGCAGACACAAAAACCCAACTGGTGTACTTATTCAGGCTGAAATAAACCCTTTTTAGGTAAGTCCCACAAAGAGGTTCCTTCCTTCTGCTGTATGGTTGGTTTGTTTTTTACAAAATAAGAAGACATCTTAGAATCCCCCTTGCTTCTCTTTGTGAAAAAAAAAAAGAAGTGCAAGGTGAAACAAACCAACCTGGAAGTCAGAATCCATCTCCCACACCAGCATTAGTGATGACCAGTCACAGCACTGTCTTCTTCTCTTCTCTTATAGCTACTCAGGACTAATGTATGTTGTCTTGGTCAGTTTCTCAACTTTTGTTATGACCCCCATCTCCTGTCTCATCAGTTTTCTTGCATCCCAGTAAACAGGCAGCTGCTCAGTTCCTTCAGGGGAAAGAAGGGAGAGCCAATTGTACTAAAGGGCTGCAATTACTCCTGTGTTGCAGGAACTGAGCTACTGCTGCTGACTGCTGTCATTTTATCTGCCTTTGAACTTCTTTATGACCCCATGGCAAGGAATAACAGCCCTTGGCTGGAAAAAGTATCATACATACAACATCCTGCAGAGCCTCTCAAATAAGTGCCAGACAGGCTGACTGTGAACCAGGAAACAGGACACAAAGACATATTTATTATACCAATGCAGCCACTCTGCTTCAAATATTTTTTAAACCTCACTCGTGTATCTCTAACACAAGTCTGCATACTGGTCTTAAACCACAGACAAGGATAAATGTGGGCAAATGCAGTATACTGGATATAGACTCCTTTCTGCCTGCCTGTGGAGCACAGAAACCTCTACAGTTTGGAAACATTGGCTGGTACAAGACAAACTGTTTTGTGATAACTGAAATAAAGTCATACCCACAGACAGCAGCAAGTTTTCTGTACTATTTTTTTAATAGCCTAACTCACCTAAAACAAGAAATGGACATATAATATATTTAATATAATAATTAAGTATTACATACCAAAATCCCCAAAAGGATAAGCAAAGTCAACAATGAGAGTGTTTATCTCAATGAGTAAAACACACTCTTCAGCCATTACATAATTTGGCTGAGCTTTTTTTTTTTTCCAAGTAATTTTATTGAAAATGCCACAGAAGTACAATAAAAAGGTTTACCAAGAGGAAAAAAAAGAACCAAGAAAAACAAGGCAAACCAAATAAAAGTTGTTCAAAATGCTCAAAACATACTTATGTACATCACTAGGCATGACTCACAATACAAGCAAGATTATTTCTACATTTCCTGAATCATAACATTCCATATATTTTTCTGAATATATTTTACTTTCAACCATTGTCCAAGGCCTGTTCAAATGGTTCTCCGGATGCCCACAGCAAAGTGTTTTGACAACCTTCCATCCTAAGTGAAGGGAACAAAACTTGATTTTTTCTGCTCTTCAGTGTATGCAAGATTTTTCACATTTCTTTAAAAACATTAGAGATCTATCAATCAATCAATCAATCAGTCAATCATTCTGGTGGATCTCTGAGGGGTCCTGACCTACATGCTGAGATGGAAGTAACTTTTGAGTGAAGTTTTCTGGAAATATCTCTAAGACACTGATTTTTAATGAATGAGATTTAAATCATCCCTAAAAAGGTGTTACTTTGTGTGCAAAATATTTAAGAGAGAGAATTTAATTTAATAACCATGATATTGAAGCATTTCATGGAGTAAGAATTCAGTTTGAATTGATGAAGTTCAAATTTGTTGGCCTAGCAATCATTAACTAGGGACAGAAATTATTGCTGAGAAAGCACACTGGAATATTCCCCACATTCATACTAAGCTGTAAATTATAAATTCTCTTCCTTTTGCTATAAGGATGGTTCATTTATTTAGAATAGAATTTGTAGATATAAGAAAGTGGAGTAGAAAAAATAATGTTTATTACCTGAACAATATCATGCTGCTCCAAACAACATTAAGAAACCAGCACAGATGAAGAAAAACAAAATATTTATGGCCCAAAAATATTAAAATGTCACTTGAGCAACAATGATATTAAAGATCTTAGTATATTAAGGATTATTTCTATAATTCTTATTTCAAACCATTCACTTTGCATAACTAATGAAAACTCCAATAGCCTAATTATTTCAGTAGTCCAAAAGCAACTCCAGCCCAGTCTCTCTGCACTGCCATCAAAGCTACTGTTCCCATTTCCAGCCCACGCTGTGGAGAAAAGGACAGTTTTGGAGCAAGTGTCTGTTGTTGAATTGGGCACTTGTACAAAAAGGGGTGAAAGCTGAAAAAGCATGAAGGGGAAAAAAATGCAGGGGGTAGTACAAATTCTAGGTGTTTTCAAAAAGTTGAAATGGTCCTAACTCTGAAAAACTCCAACAGAGATTGAAGTACGACCACTCAATCTCGAAAATCATCACTGAATAACTACAGAAATCCATGAATGCCAAACCTGTTTTCTTCATGAACACTGTGCATTTCCTGCATGATCCTCCACTGCAACCTAAATGGATTATGATCAATCACTTGCTTCTAAGTGCTTGGAGTTCTAAACATTGGTGTCAGCTACAAGGTACATTAATGAATTGCAGACATATTCTTTTTGGTCTCCCGCTGGTGCACACTAATCCATTTTATTTAGTTTTGCAACCAAGGAGAGAATTTTAATCACCATAAAGTAACTGCCAGTGCTCATCTGATATTTGTCATAGATTAGGAAAATCCTAGTCTTCAGCAATATTGCTTTTCCCCTTCAGACTGGACAAAAGAATAGCCCCACTTGTTACCTTGCATAGGATATCCATACAACTTAGTTCTTTTTCATATAGGTAATGTACCAAAAGAGAAAAATATCCTTTTGTGACATTACTTGTCTGAGCTCTGCCACAAGAAGTATAGACTGAATTCAGAAACCACATCTACTTAATTCAGTTGTAATGGATTTCAAACCTGGCAAATTGTTAACAGAACTTATATACCAAATAAAAATTTGCAATAGCATATTACAGTATTTTTAACTAGTTATGGCATGGAATTCACATACACTATGATGGAAGTCTGGTGACAACAGATGAGGGGAAGATTGAGATTTGAGACAGTCAGCTTGTCTTCATCAAGGGAATGTCTTGCCTGAGTAACCTAGTGGCCTTCTATGATGGAATGACTACACTGGTGGTCAAGGGAAGAGTCACAGATGTCATTTTTTCTAAGTTTCTGTAAAGCCTTTGACAAAGTCCCCCACAACACCTCTTCTCCAAATTGCAGAGACCCTTATTCAATGAGTGGACTTTTCAGTGGATAATGAATTGGTTAGAAAGTCACATGGGGAGGGGAGTGGTCAGTGGCTCAGACACCCACCAGACATCAATGACAAGTGGTGCCCTTCAGGGATCTGTAATGGGCCCAGTGTCACTTAATATCTTCATTAAAGACATAGGTGAAGGGATCAAATACACCCTCAGCAAATTTCAGGATGACATTAAGTTGAGTGGTGTAGTTGAAACTCCCAAGAGACAGCATGGCATCCAGAGGGGCCTGGACAAACTTGAGAAGTGGGCACCTTGAGAAGTGGAAATCTTATGAGGTTTAATAATATGAAGTGCAGGGTGCTATATCTGGGTCAGGACAATCCCCAGAATCAGCACAGTCTGGGTGAGGAACAGATTCAGAGCAGCCCTGCTGAGAAGTAGTTGAGGGTGCGGGTGGGTGAGAGGCTGGACATGACCCAGCCACGGGCACTCCCACCCCAGAAAGCCAAACGTGTCCTGGGCTGCATCCAGAGCACCGTGGGCAGCAGGGCCAGGGAGGGGATTCTGCCCCTCTGCTCTGCTCTGGTGAGACCCCACCTGCAGTGCTGCATCCAGCTCTGGGATCCCAGCACAGGAAGGACAGGGACCTGTTGGAATCCAGAAGAGGAACACCAAGAAGATTAGAAGGATGGAATACCTCTCATATGAGGAAAGGCTGAGAGAATTGAGTTTGCTCAGCCTGAAGAAGAGAAGGCTCTAGGGTGACCCTAATTGCAGCCTTTCAGCACCTAAAGAGAGCCCATAAGAAGGGTGGGGAGGGACTCTTTACAATAACATGTAGTGACAGAACAAGGGGGAATGGATCCAAACTGAAAGAGTAGGTTTATATTAGATATTAGAAAATCTTTATTGTGTAAGTGGTGAGGCACTGGAATAGGTTGCCCAAAGAAGCTGTGGATGCCTCATCCCTTCAAGGCTGGGTTGGTTGGTTGGGTCTTTGAGCAACCTAGTCTAGAGGGTGGCATGCCTGTCCATGGCAGGGAGGTTGCAACTAGATGACCTTTGAGGTCCCTTCCAACACAAGCCATTGTATGATGATTCTCTGATGATCTTAACATATGTTTGTACCTATCTAAGTTTGTGGAATAAATATTTCTGTGAAGATATGTTGTCTACACTGCCTCAGAAATGCTCTGGTCTTCACTGTTGTAATGGCCATGTAACTTCATATAAGTATTAGTATTTTAGCTATGCTAATTAGTTTAATAGCTGAAATAAAGCACAGGAAAAAAAAGGCTGAGGAAAAAAAGTAATTAGTAAACTGAACCAAATGTGACAAATGCATAGAAGTAACAAAGAAATGGGGAAAATGTGTTTTACATTGCCTTCAATTTAAAAGAGAAAAAGCCAACCAAAGCTACTGACTAGTTTTTCAGCATGTTTCCTATGAGAGCTAATTAATATGTTTACAATTAAACAGAAATCAAATAGTGTTCTAGCTGCATTTAGTTCTACAGTATATCAAGCTATTGAAAGAAGAGAGATCCAAGTGCTCTTGAAAAATACTTTCTTTTTCAGTTTCATTGTCACCTCAAACCTTCTTGTTGCACACACATACAAAAAAAAGAAGACTTTGCTATATAAGTGTGTATATATACACACATATGCTGATTATACAACCTTTTGGGCTAATTGAATGCAGAAATAATTTTTCATGTGATTTAAAATAAAAAGATAAATGCAGCTCAGTGTACAGTTATAAAAAGAAGTTCCTGTAACAATGCTCTGGTTCCTATAGTTAGGGCTTTTGATCCAATACATTATTTTACCATGGGATTTGAAGCCAAGCTAGCAGTTCTTAAAAATGAGCAACATATACAGTGATGAAAAATGGTCTTGGGAAATTGCAGTACTCTTACAAGTAAATGGAAGAGTATCTTCCCTAACATTGCATTAATAGTGTTATAGACTTACAGCAAGTAGACCTGAAATCTTCCTCAGCTGCTTTATGTGTGTGCTCTGCCGCTATGTAAAATCTTAATGGTATTCAAACAAATTCCACTTTTCTTCACTGTTAATTTTTAAGTGATTAAGGTAGCTGGCTATATATGTATTAGTCACCCATAAAGCTTGACAGAGCATTACTGAAAAACTGACAACTTTACTCCAAATGAGATTAATCAGGAAGCTTTTTATCATTGTAGAAGCTTCAGGCTTTTTACCATGTTTCATGACTGCTTTAGGTGTACTTACATCTCAACAAGATCTTAGCATTAAAACAAACGAACAGGAAAAAATCCTCAAAGTTTAGCTGCATGTAGAAGAACTTAACACTAACTCTTACTTTTTTTAATAGAAGACTAGAAGTCCTGTTTATGCCCTTCTCTATGTTAATATTTTCCACAACCTAGAACAACACCACAGAATTTTTTTTTTAATGTAAATGCAGATCTTTCCTGTAAAGGTGGTCATTGGCACGTTTTTCTTCTCTGATTGAACCACTTAAGCAGCATATTATTTTAAAACTATTTTTAAATCTTTTTTGAAGTAGGGATGCAATTAGTTTAAAACTGAAGAAGCAATTGTCATAAAAACAACAAACCTTTTCTCCACTTAATGTGATTTTTTGTAATCATTAATTTTGTATTATAACAAGCAAAAACAAAAGATTTAAAGCTTTCTTACACAATTCAAGTTATTTCCTGTTCAGTTATTTCTTATGTCATGCACAGCAATTGATTGTTACTATGGTTTTGAGTGTGGAAAATTGGAATTAATTTCTTGTAAAGAGCTGCTAGAAAGTGAGGGATATGACCTTAACCTATCATCTCAGCTTGATGCAAACAATTATATTTAAGAGAGGCTGGATCATTTGATTCCACTACAAGGTATCAGTATGTTTTGCCTTAAAACAGTTATTCATATTAGTCTTTCCCCCTCCAATCTATTTGGTATATTTTTGGGTTGTTCTGCTTCTGCTTTTTAACATTTGCTACAGATTTGTATTGTTATGAAGGAAGAGCAAAGCTGGAATGAATCAAACAACAAAGAGCAAATATTCTTTTGTTTTTTGTTATCTCCACCTATTTAAGGTATTCTAGGACAAGCTCAGTTGTATGTTTGTAACAATGTTTGATCACGGTCTGCACTAGCAATCAAGTACAGCACAGTTTCTTTAGAGTTTCCTAGTTATTATAAACAACAGTTTTTCATCAGAAAATCTCTAAAAGCACACATGTTCTTAGGGCAAGGGAGATGAAGATGTGGGATGAGAATGGGGAACAGGAGAAACACAATTACAAGGATTGTGCTTCTTCTTGTATACTCATTCTCAATAATTCCTCCTTCCACTGCCACACCCCATACATACCAGGCACTTCTCTCTCCTCTCACCCTCTATCAGCCATCTGAACAGTCTTCTTTTTCCTCCTCCTGCTTCCTTTTGATGCCTTTACTCCCCTATCTTTTTCCCTAGCTTCCTTTTCGGAACTCAGTTGCTTTTCTCAGGGTTCCTCATTACATCTTAAAACTTGTCTTTTCCTTTCTGCTCAACTTGCGTTCAACTCCTTTCCCCAATTCTCTTTCGTATTGCTGTTTCCATCACCTTGGACTCATTATATTCACAAACATAATCATGATGATACACCAAAGAATCTACATACATTAAAAAGAATTTCTCATGATGCTTTAGCATGACAACCAATCATTACTACTCATCTTCAGGACTTCATTTAACTGCTCTTCTTTAGTAATCTTCCATTGTTAAACACTTTTGACTGTTCTTAATAGATACTTTTCTTTTTAAAAGGATTTCTCTCTCATTCATCATTCCTGATTATTAATCAGGATTCCATTTTCTCCAGGAAAATCCAGAACATTTCCTAAGGAACAATCTCCTTTGCAGAGTATCATTATAAATTCCCATTGCTGTATACCAAAAGACTTCCAAGTCTGCCCCCGAATCCCAACCATCATGTCCCTGGCAATGTATTTCATAGTACTATAGAATGGTTTAGGTTGGAGGGGACCTTTAAAGACCATCTAATCCAATCCCTCTGAAATATGTATCCAACAGGAGCATCTTTCACTAGATCAGGCTGCTCAAAACTCTCCCCTTTAAGCCTGTGTTTCTTAACAGAGATAAGAACATATCTCTGCCCTTATGCAGACAGAGACTCATGCACTTATCCCTTCTGCCTCCTTCCACTGACATTCACATCACTTCCTCTCTTTCAATCTCAAGCATCACCTTTGGCTTGTCCTTTCAGCTATCCTTGTACCAATTCTCTACATTATCCCACCCTTTTCCATTTTCTGCATATTTAATATCCTTTCTAGTAATACATCCTTTGGTGTTGTCCAGTTTTGCTTTAAATGCACCATTAGCATTACAGAGGAAATTAAAATTATTAGGCACCCTTACTGGTTCACTCAACATGAATAAACATTCCCATCTGCCACAGGGCAAATCATTTCAATCTTTGACAAAACAGAACACCCTCTGAAATCAATAGGAACATTGAGCCAAAATGAAAAAAGAGATTTTTAATAAGTAATGTATATTATTGCTTATATATAACAAAGAGAATACTCATCATTATTCTAGCTTTAACTTGGAGTCAGGCATGAAGAAAACATGTCACAAATTATTATGGCACACAGACATACCAGTCTCCCATCTTTATATTTGGCAAAGTTTCCTCAAATATTCCAGGTAAATACATCTAACCACCCAAAGCAGTCTGAAGAAGATCCTGATTTCTCTCTTCAAAGTCAAATTCTAGCACAAACACTATGACACCTAGGCTTTCCCTGACATTAGATACTAGTAAATCTTAAATATAGCCTAACAAACGTGATATATTAAAGCAGACCAGACAAGCATTTATTTGTCAGAGCCCTTCTGATGGTAACCGAGGGAAGGTTGTCACTGGCACTGCCACTGCAGATTGACATTTCAAGCCAATGTTTGAACTGCTGTGAATGATCAGATTACGTGTTTTTATTTAAGCACAAATGACATTGAAACAGAAATGGGAATTTCAGCAAGCTGCAGGTTGAACAAATTGATTCCGTACAATTTACTTTTCACTTTTGCTCAAGAGAGGAAGTTTAAGAAATTTACACTACAGGAGTCAAAGAAATTGATGGTTTAGTGCTAGCAGTATATCACTGCCACAAGTTCAAGCTAAACCAATCACTTTTTAACTGGAAAGAGGCCTGAGACATGATGTTCTGATCTCAATCTGAACTTCACAAAGTTCACAGTGGTTATGTTATGATTTGGCATTTGGCTTAGGATCTTCTCCACTTTTAACACTGAAGAATTTTTTTTTTAAAGTAACAGCAGACTCTCCTCTATCAAGTTTATTAGAAATCAATGAATAAGCTCAATCCAATCTCATTTCAACATTGTAAGAAGTCTAAATAGGTGTCTTTTAGCACTGCAGTTATAATAAACCCCTCTAAGGCTCTCTGGGAGTCTAGTATGGATGTGAATTCCAATATGAACAGGATTTGAGGACATCCCTGGACAGATTTGCCTGATAATTACTGGCTCAACTGCAAACTGGAGGCAGGGAAGGATTTTTAGATCAACATCGCCCTCTAATGTATTCATGCTGTATTGTGAGGGTTTTCAGTACTGCAGTAAAAAACATTCTGTTTTCCACTTGAAATTAATACCCAAAAGGTAAACAAAGAATTGCAGATTTTGAAAGCCTAAAGACAGAAGCTATTTCTTCTTGCAGAATTTATTCCAGAAATTGCACGAAGAAAGGATATTGTTCAAATACAGAGTCTGAAAATAAACGTCTTAGGACCATTTGAATTTTCTGGGGGTGAGGTAAGTAAGCTCTGGGAAGATGGTTTTGTACCATTGTTTGCAATATTCATGTACATAGGAGGATTTAACAGGTTGGCAGCACATCTAACCATTATGTTTCAGGGTTTGAATTTGGTTGGCCTTCTGCTGCACTGCAGTCAGTGATCTTTGCAGAGCAGCCATGTAGTTAGAAATGAATAAATATCTAGTAAAAGGGCTGTATAAGGATGTGCTTTCATGATCAGCTAAAGCAATTCTGAAATGCATGATGTTGAAAGGGCAGAGCAGATACAACCTGCCACACAGCAGCACAAGCAATAGAACTAACACACATGTGCACTCACAAAAAAATGAAATTAAAAAATCTGTAAAAACAGAAAGTGGTGAGGGAGGGGAGAAGTCTTAGAGTATCTGAATCATACAATCTGCACTCTGAAAATGAAGCAAAGAGCAATCACGAACCTTTGAAGAGTAAATGGCTCTGTTTTGTATCAACATACAGTCAGAAAAACTGACTCAGCACAGTGGGCAGAGCTGGGAGTGCCCCATATCAACAGAGGAAGTTCAAAGCACTACTCGAGGCAAGAAAGATGCTCCCAACAGTTATATTTAAGTAGAGTAGGAATGAAAGAAAAAAGCAAAAATTTGTTACCTGGTACTGCAACTCTTAAGAGGGACATAACTAATTTCAAATGACCTATCACTCTGGAGGAGAAATTCCTCAAGTCCGGATATCTTTGCTCCTCAATCAAAAAGCCTATAACATCTACAAGGACCACTCAAAAATATTCAGGGGTATAAGATTCAAAAAGCATAAGTTCTGAAAGGAAAAGTGGCTCATTAACGATGAACATCCACAAAAAGAAGATTTTCATGAACGAAAATGTTTTCCATGGACTCTCACTGATAAAATACCTGGAAATGCTATCACAGAAGAGTAACATTGAGCATACTCATAGTGCAAGTCTCACAAGCCACAACTATAAAATTGGTTAACTTCGTTTTTTCTAAATGCAAGAGCACCTCAGTGAAATACAGGGTCTCAGAAAGGAGGAGTGGTGTTTGCATCCTGGTTTTGTTCCTCCTTAAAGATTAGCTGTGAACTTAAACAAACATATTAATTGACAGGTCACCTATTCATTACAATAATCAGGCCTGAAGACTTCAGTATATATAAAGAGTACTGTCCTCAGCTATGAAGACCAATTTCTCTCCTTGATGCTCATTCAGCAAAACATATGCTGCGGGGTTAAATTCAAATGATACATAGCAAATACACTTTTGGTATCATATTTCATATCTAAATAATTTATGAAGTTTTGTTATAGTTACAGAACAGCATAAATCCATATACTGTATCATGTTTGTGGTGGCTTGATCCTGGATGGATGTTAGAAGCCCACCAAAGCTGCTCTATCACCCCCTCTCCCTCAACTGGACAGGGGAGAGAAAATATAACAGAAGTATTGACAGAAGAGGTAAGGACAGGGTGAGATCACTCACCAATTACTGTCACAGGCAAAGCAGACTCAACTTGGGCAAATCAGCTGAATCTTTATATTACCGATCCAGCCAGACTGAGATAATGAAAAATAAACTGAAATCTTAAAATCTAAACCTTTCCCCCACCCCTCCCTTCTTCCTGGTCTTAATTTTGCTCCTCATTTTCTCTATCTCCTCCCCATTCAGCAACTTAGGGGGATGGGGAATGGGGAGCTGTAGTCAGTTCATCACACTTTTTCTCTCCTGGTCCTCCCTCCTCAGGTTTGCCATGTAAACCCAATTACAACATTCTTGATTTGTTAGCTGTTGACTGACCTCAAAGAATGTATCTAACAAGTAAAACTTCCTTGAAGTACAGTAAGCAGAAAGAAAAACAGGTCTTTCTCAGTCTCTAATTTCCTGCCATGCCCTGGGAAAGAATGGTAAAATTTAATATAAAACATTACGTGGACCCTCAAGCACATCTAAATAATTTCACACAGAGGAGGATAACAGGGGAGGAAGTGAGATCAACTCCAAGAGAGACCATTCACTTTTGAGACGGGGATTTGCCTGTCACAACTTTGAAAGAAACAGAATAAGGCAAGCATGTAAAAACACCTCCCCCAATGCCATCTCAAGTTCCAGCTACTTCTGGGTAATCAATTGCCTCACAAAGAAATAGCACCTGCCATTTAATGTCCTGCAATAGATTTTTCTTCCACTAGTTCACCCAATTATTCACTGAACCTAACTATCCCCATTTATTCCCAGCCTACGGCACCCTAGAGAGTTCCACTATACATCATCACGTAGTCATGCCCAAACAAAACTAAAAGCCCTAGATTTTGGAAGTTGAAAAGATGGCATACTGCACATTTTTTAATGCTGGATTTGTTTAAAATATTACAGTGCACAACAGAATCTGGCCAGTCTCTATTCTTGGAAACAAAAAGAACATAATTTCTGAACATTTCCCTGAAGTATCAGTTAAATACTGCAATGTGTTTCTGTATAGCACACTTTCCAGGGCAGTGTATCATAAAAACACTGAAACCAGTGCACAAAATAAGCCTTCTGATTAAGTTGAGTGCTTATGGCCCACATTTTAAGAGTGAATTAATCCCAGCCCTGACACTAACATGTTTTGACACTCAGAGCTTTTCACTTCACCTCACTATGTATTCACTTTTTTCTATTGTGCAACAGACAAAATGATTCTTTGCCTGCTTTGTGAAGCCTTCTGAGAATTGCAGCAATAAAGCACTACATATAAAGAGATATGCATTTATATTGAAATGCACCTATTCACAAGGAGCCATCAATTTCCAAGTCACTAGTTAAACCATTTTTATAAGCTTTCATTCACAAAAAAGCACATGAAAAATTTACCTGCTCATTTTTGCAGATCCATACAGTACTCCCCTGAAGTAGAATAAAGATTTTGGTTTTGTATCCTTTCAGCTCAAGATATCCGCTTTTCTCAGGGGTGACAGAAGTTCGAGACTGAGAGTTATTATCAGACTGCAATTTCAAGGCATTGAGCATCGTATTAACCCAGTCATTTCTTTCTTCTAAACAAGAAAAAAAATTGGTCAACAACAGTTAGTTAAGCAGCGGCTTCTACTCAACACATTGGTTTTCCCAATGTTGTTTCTACATTGGTTGATGGTATAGCTATGCCAAATAAGACAGAACATCCACATTGAGGAGGAGGTGTAAATAAAAATAATGAGAATCTTTATCAGTGGAAGTGTTAGAAGGACAGCCAACCAATTAACTCCCAACAATCAACACACCAATCCAAAAAACCGATGATTGAGATTCTTAAAACCATGACTGCTAGTTCTGAGATACTGTGCTCCAGACAGTTTAAAGACTGAGGTGGCAGACAGGTGGCATGTTCATCTTCTGGAAGCCAGACCAAGGGGAAAGAATTACAGCAGTTACGTAAGCAGAAACCAGGGAGCTTAAATATCATCTGTCACTGAAGAGGCAAACCAGCACCTGGTATTCCATGCTTGGCCATGCTTTTAAGAAAAAACACTTGGTAGTTTACCATCTATTCCATTAAGGTGTGGTGGTTAAGCCTGAATATTGTCAAGGGGACTGAGTAATTAAGAAAATGCGTGTTTGAGCATCTTTGCATGCATTATTAATGTAACATCTTACAAATACATGAACACAAGGAGGTGAAGTAATAAAGTTTCACTCAGTCTCATTCACTATGTTCAGACATTTCACCAGACTAAGATCAATATACTTTAATGCTGAGTAGTCCAAATGAATTAGGTTTGCCTTATGCGATTGGAATATCATGAATATTTCAACTATTTGCTCTGAAAGAGCAGATCACAAAGTATACTGGTGGGTAGGTGGGAGGGATTGGAAGTTCTATACATAGTATGTATAAAGCTGGAAAAATTAGCATGGAAGACTGCAGGGAGCACCACTGAAATAATAACATGCTTACTTCATAAATGGCATGTGTGCAACACGAAGGAACAAATAACAAATTTAGGTATCATAGAATACTTTGTAGAAAAGGAAGATAGCAGCCTGTCAGATTAGCACAGGGAATGTGATCCAAGCATTCCCATTAAAAATTTTGCTTTAAAATACATATATGCTGTCTTGAAATACTCCAGTAATCTTTTCAAAGTACTTTAGTATAGCTGAGGGCATCAAATTACCGTATTTCAATTCAATGATATTTCACTCTGGTGAAACAAAATCTCACGGCATCTGAGCAAGTTATGCTCTAATTCACTGCTATCCCTTGTTTGGTTATTTATTTTGCCCCCAAAAGCCCCTAAACTTTCCAAACCATTATATATAGTTCTTTTCCCTCTAGATATTTAAATCCATCCAAAAGTAATGCATTTCTGCTATCTCAAAAAACATATAAAAGTCTCCATTTCAAAAATCTAAGTACCCTTTGAATAGTCCCAGAACAATTCCCAACCACAAATCGACATAAGTAATAGCATCAAGTAACAATTTTGTTTTTTGCACGTTACAGAAATCAAGTAGAGTTATTTACATACTTTACTTGGAATACATCATTCAGTTCTGGATACAGTAATGGCCAAATTCCTTATACAATAAGCATTTCTAACCTTAAGTGAACAACTTTTCAGACAGGTTACTATGTCCAAAGATGGTTATATACTACATGAAAATGGAATTTCATGTATTACAAATGGTTGCTCTGAATATATTTTACAAGTCAGTATAAGTTTTTAACA
Organism: Illadopsis cleaveri; assembly: GCA_013399915.1. Classification (NCBI taxonomy): domain Eukaryota; kingdom Metazoa; phylum Chordata; class Aves; order Passeriformes; family Timaliidae; genus Illadopsis; species Illadopsis cleaveri. Next base: position 510,167 of record VXBB01018237.1, on the reverse strand, counting down.
TTTTTATAGTATCCACGGCAAAGGTCCACAAAACAAAATGCAGCCATCCAAAATGTATTGCACCAAGATGGATATATTTTAATTTATGAAAAAAAATTAAAAATACATTTGGAAGAGAAATGTAAAAATAATAAAGAAATACATACTTTTAAACTCAACTTAGAGCATAAAAATGAAATTATTTGAGCCAAACCTGCTAAGAAGGATTTGTTCACTGATGCTGCACTCCTGTTACAGCCTGCAGCAAATGTTTACAACCAACTATAACGCATAAAAATGGGATTTGAGAATGGAAATGCTGAGAGACCCTTAGCTGTAATGGTTCTGGCATATACTGCTGTAAATACATATTCACAACTCTTTTTTTGTAGGCATTCATTTTTATTTGATTGTTTCCATAAATAAATCACACATGCACTGATATTGATTCCACATATTACACCTGTAGGTCGAACATCATTCAATTAGAAGGCATAGTAACTTCCTTGCTACAATTTACATTTGTAATCTCTATCAATACCTGGCTGAAAATACTATATAGGACAGAAAAACTCGGATTTCCTTTGATCACAGCATCACATCCCAGACATCATTCACCGTTTCTTTGTCATTTTTTTTATCAAGTGGTGACTCAGAGATGTCTGAGAGCACACAGAATGTAAAAGCTGCTACTGAGACTTGAGAAATGTTCAGACAAATTAATCTTTGGGAAGGATGGGGGAGGAGGCAGAAGAGTTGGGAAAACAGTCTTCTCATTTTGGTATCTGAAAAAGTCATTGCCCAACAATTTCTGTTGTTCTTACAAAGTTTAGAGTTTTCTCCAGTTTCACTTTATGAGCTTAAACCAATTGGATTCCAGAAGTATTTCTCATAATATAACAAGTTATATTTCACAAACAGAATTTATCAACAGTGATTACACAGTTCTTTGGCAATTTTTAGAAACACACATCTTCTACTTACCTTCTTTATCCACACGAAAAACAAAAGTCCTGTGGGATGTGACAACTTCAAACCTATTCTCCCCGTGAACTCTTACTGTTGCTATTGCAGAGAGCAGTATTATTCCTTTTGAGAACACTTCCTGTAATAAAAAGGTAGTCAAAATATTTAATTCTCATGGAATTTTAAATTTCTCTGATGTAATACTACTTGTCATGATGTTTAGGAAGTTCACCACACTTAATATAACTGAATAAGTGAATCCCTTCACTACTTACTTATCACCAACTGCACTGTTCTGGATCTATGCACATCTACTACCTTCTAAAATAGAATAAAATCCCATGATGTGACAGACTGTGCATATTCGAGATGCAACTTTATAAATTATCTCATGGCATTAATATTGCAAAACATCACAACACTTTAATTTACAATTTTATGCCAAAGTAAATTACATTTACTATCTCACAGAAAAATAATTTTTAAATATATAATTATTATACTTGTATGATAGAATGAGACATGGGAAAAACATTATACTTTCTCCAGGACGAGAATTCCAAAGAGTTTTTCTGTACCCTCTGCATCTTGTCACTTCAGTGTGTAGTCAATAAGAAAAGTAAATTCACTGATTTTATCCCTAAGTTTGAACACAAAGGAAAATATCTCCCATCACACTGGAAATATACACTGTCCTGTGAGTGCTAACAAGAATGCTCTAGCATGGGTCAGGTATGTGCTTTTCTGCTATATGTGTGTGCTCATTTTGGTTTGGAAGTTAATTCCATTCATAATAGCTAGTATGGAGCTATGTTTGATGATAGAAATAGGGTTCACAACACAGGGATGTTTCAGCCATTGCTAAGCAGTGGTGACCCAGAGCCAAAGCCTTTTCTGCTCCTCACCCCACCCCACCCCTGAGGAGGCTGGGGGTGCACAAGAAGATGGGAGGTTATACAGCCTGGAGAGCTGAACCCAGCAGACCTGAGGGATATCCACACCACATGGCATCACGTTCAGTATGGAAAGCTGAGGGGTGTTCACAGTGATGGAGTTTGTCTTCTCAAGTAAGCATTAAGCAGAATAGAGTCCTGCTCTCCTGGGGATGGCCAAACACCTGCCTGCCCATGAGAAGTGGGGGATGAATTCCTTGGTTTGCTTGTGCACAGCTTTTGCTTTACCTCCTAAAGTGTCTCTATCTCAACCCACAAGTTCTCATGTTTATTCTTCTGATTTTCTCTCCATCCTGACTGGAGGAAGAGTGAGTGGGTGTGGGGCATGGTTGCCAGCTGAGATTAAACCACAAAAATTTGGGGTCAGCACAAATTTTTCCAATTTTTTTAGATTTCCAACTAGGTATTAGGACAACTGTATGGAACACAAATGCAAGATAAGAAAAAGGAACTGCTACAAGTACTTCCTTCAAGCAGCTCACCTTTTTAACCTAATTAACTTAAGGTTTGGGGTGGGGGTTGACAGGAAGGAAAGCTGAAGCAGATGTGCACTTCAGAAATACATCTGCATTATTTTTGGATTCCAGAGTTAATGCTGCTCTTGTCTCCACTATGCTTTCATCAATTCATTTTCTGACCAAGACAACTCAGATATACTGATAAAATTTATGATTCAGAAGCATTAATAGTCCAAGAGTCAGCTCCCCATAAAGAAATTGTGCTGTAATGACTTCCCTCCCAAAGTATAAATTATTATAACAGACTTCATAGAGGCACTCGAGGAACATTGTGAATGTGAAGCAGGAAGGACACACTGGAGCATTTTTTAGTTTACTGAGTTTAACATACAAATGTTGTTTCACTTTGAGGTACTAATACATGTCAGTGAAGGTAGTTTAGTGGAAAAATAAATAGAAATATTGAAATACAGCAGAAGCAAGCATGTTACTATAGTTACACACAAGGAATAGTCAGAATGACCACAGATAGAATTGTATAGCTATTTCCATTATGGCTATATTTGTTAAAAGAGTGATTTTACATTTTTTTAATGAGGTTGGACATGAAGTTTACTATTGATCTTTCCATGGTAAAACAAAATTTTTACATATACTGGTTCTGCAGGTGTTCAGTTATAAATATGTTACGGTGTTTGCAGGCATCTACTGGCTGTATTTGGTACTACAGCAATAAATAACAGACTGCTGGAAGTTACAACTGTTTTATTCCATTTGCTCAAAAAAAGTAATTTCCTTTAAAGCTGAGCATAGTTTTGCTTTGCTATTTAAACAATTACCCATCATCCTTTTTAAACCTTTGTTCTCCCAGGCACACGTATTTTCAAATACAATTTAAACCATAATAATTTATCAACCTATCTTTCTTGTGTAGCCGCTTTTCTTTCATGTGCAAAAATAATACCTGTTAAAAAGCTCTTGCAGATCAAGATACAATATCTCTCTTTGAAATACTCCAGACTAGAAATTAGGAGAATTATTTAAGGATATAGAAAACAAACCCAAACAAACACAGCCAAGAACTTCACAGCTATTTATTCTGTTACTGAGTGGTGTAAACTAGTTTTAGAGCTGCTAAAAATTCTCTGACAAAAAATTGTCTAGCAGGGAAAGCAAAATGTTTGGTGGGTTTTTTTTACATTAGCTAGTTCGACAGAAACTTTTATTTTCAAATAAAGCCCCATGTCACTCCTTGACAGTTGTGATTCAAAGATGAGCTAAAGCATCCTGGAAAATACCACATTGGACTACTTTGGTTTTACTTCCACAACAGATTAAGTATGATCTATTTCAAGAATTACAGTGATTCACCTGTTTTGCAGTGAATTTTTCTCTTTGTAATGTTCACTTGTACTGTGACACAACAAAATATTGAAGTTCTCCATTTGAAGAGTGAAATCTTTTTCCTAAATTACTAATATATTTGTCAGGGATGCTAAGCGGTTTTAAATAAAAACTTTCAACATAACCAATAGTTTTTGCTTTACTATAAAATGCACGGTAAAACACCAGAGTTCTGCAAAAAGTAGGAAGAAATTTGAAATAAAACTTGTGCATATAGGGTAGCTGAAAAAATCTCCAATTCTACCTTCCCCTCTTCAGTTACCCACACTGTTGAGACAAAGCCACATGGGATGTTGCTCTGATTACATCAGCTTTCGCAGGACCAGGAACACAGAAGAAATGAGAGCAACACGGATTCAACTCAAAACCTTCCCTAGGTCAAATGTTGTTCTTTAAAAGCTGAATCTTTTTTTCATGTATGCAGATACAAAGTAAAGAAGAGATCTCTATCAAGTAGAAGTTGATACACAACTAAAACAAGGTTAGAAAAATATTTATAAAATTGATGTTTAAATCATTCAAAGAAGCATTCACATGGACATTTTCAGGAATAATATTCTCTGTGTCTTCCCTCTATAGTCTCTAGTTATTTCACTCTTCATTAGCCATGTAGTACACTTCCCCTTCTTGAGAACCTCACTCATCTCTAGTTCCTAATTTGAATGACAAATAGAGCTATTTAATATTGGTAGTGTTTCTGGGTAAAACAAACTGTTCCATTCCACTGAGTCTAAGCTTCTCTGCTTGTAATAAGAAGAAAAATATCAAGTATGGATTGGTTTCCTTCTGAGAACTACTTTTAATTGATACATGAAACCAAAAGAAGAATTTCTTTATAACACACTGGTCTGTGCAGGAATGTTCTAAGACAAACACACATTAGAATAGAGCGAACTTGCCATTAAGTTCCAAAATTAAAATAACAACTTCCCCACGTAAGTATAAAAATGGCCAGCTATGTAGGAAGGGGAACATGGAAGGCCTTGGAAGGAGCTCAAGCTGCATGCAGGCCTTGATGGGTCTGCAAATAGTTGTGTATAATGTCAGGATAATGTCAAGATAACAACACACAAGCAACAGCAAGAAAATGCTGATATTCACCTCACATGAGATACGAACACTGTAGGTGTGGAGACAGTGATCCAGCAGAGACCACTGCACCAAAAACTCATTTTCCCAAGTGACACCACTGCTCATTCAGCACAATCCCATTGGGCACTAAGAAATGCTGGTACTCAACTATGTTTTCCTCCTACCTGCAAGCTAATTTGAGTTTCACCAAATCCTCAGTGCCCAGAATTTGCTTCAGGCCTTGCAGTTTTCAGATACAACATTTCTTCACGTATGTGACTCACCAAGTTAACAAGTCATACACACAGATTTGGACAAACTGTATACACCGAGACCAGACAGCATCTCCTTCAATACCCAGAGTGAGGCTTTGACTCAGATACCATGGAAAGTGAGGTAAAGAGGCTTCAACATAAGTGTTCGTCAAGCTGCTGATGGCCTAACCTACCACACAGGTCTTTTAAATAGAGAATAAAGAGTTGTTAGCTTTCTATGCATCATGTGGCACAATAAACATTCATTTCAGCAGAAGGGAAGACTTCTGGAATCTCTTACGACAAACAAAGGCATAAGAATTGCTATTCTAGCACAACTGACCTCCAAGTAACATTTTCAGTGACTTTCAAAAAGAAGAAAGAAAATAAAAAGAAATTCCCAGTGCAGATGCAAGACTTTAAATTCTTTATTAACATTTCTTTACCTAATTATGCTACAGATAGTGTTAAGCAAATCCCATTGCTGTATTTTTTCAAGTCTTTCTTAATGATTAACCCTGCTTTTCTGCTCCTCTGAAACCATGGGATCAATACTGCAAAGGGGTACCATTTTTTGTCACTGCAATCCAAACATTATTCTCTATTGTTCTCTTCCCCTACAAAATCATGTCTTCTACTGTAAGTGAAGCAAAGTAAGCAAGAAAAACAGATTGTTTCAAGCAATCAGTAGGCACAAATACCAATGTAAATAATTTTTTGAGCTAGTTCTTAGTTCCCCAGCCCCTCAGAAAATAAACAGTCTCATCCTACTTCAGTTCTTACACCCCTACCCCATTAGAAGGCATCTATAGGTCTCATCACAATCAGCAAACTGTATCGGAACTTTTGCCTGAAACTTTCTTCCTAATGTAATATGCATCTTCAACAGGAAATGGTTTCCAGCATTTAAAATAACACATATACAAGTGGAAGGGAATCTCAACTTCCCTTAACATGCATATTGTACAATCATCTATCACTTTTAAGTCTAAGAAGGTCTTCACTACTTCCAAGAGGAAAAACTAATTAGTAAACCACAGAGCAAAAGAATTTTGTGCTCTGAAGGGTAATTACATGGAATTACAAGAAAATTACAAGGAGTATATACTTTGTTAAAAACCATGATCTACAAATGCATTTTTGTATCACATAAAAGTGAACTACTTTAATCAAAGCAGCTGGTGAGTCTGCAAACGTTTCAGCAAGATTCAATCCTCAGGTACAGAAACAAAAACAGCCATATACATTGAAGTAATGTCCTGTTTTTGAACATCCCCATTCAAACCTAACCTAGTTCCATGACATGCAATTATTCATAGAAGACAAATAGGAAAAAGATATTTTAAATCCGAGTCAACAAGCGCATAGGTTTGGGTTGCTTTCGCTTAAATGGTCTTCCATGCTACATTTAATTTCTCTCTCACAATCTCCAGCATGTTAGGTTCCCATGACCAGAACCGGTGTCTAAGTTCCCAGACACTTTGCAAACACCATCAAAACAACATCTCTCAAAAGCGTTTAGCATGATCCTGCTCTGTTCAGAGACAGCAGCAGTGTCAGTCTCTCACTAAAGTGAAAAAAAAATCTGATATCATCTACCTGGAAAGGTGAGTAATACAAGCCCTTCTAGGACACACAAGGATGAACAATACACAAAGACAAAGACACCTTAAAATATTTGATTACATCTCACTCTAGTATTTTAGAATTGAAAATTAACTTAAGATGAATATTCATTTGTAATTATTCAATAATTTCCTTCTAGTACCTTGTGTATTACACAAATGCATTTTGTTCCAAACATGACCAAAACATGTCCCTTACCTTTTCATTGTTGTAATAAGAAATGCTCTCTCCATCAAACTTAACCCAGCGCTTCTGAAACACACGTTTGCTGTGAATCAAAAATTTACACAATTAGTATACAGCTAACACTAGTTTTAAGAATGTCTCAATCACAAATTACAGAAAGGTCAAATCTTGTTTATCTTTCTGTTCAAATGAATATTCTGAACTTTAAGTGCTGCAAGCTTTATTAAGATCCTTTCCAAAAATGAAAGCTGAGAACCTCAATGACCATCTCACTGTCATGCTTATGACAAGGACATCTCTGTTTACAGGCTACGATACCTCCAGTCATTCAATGTCAACACATCTTCCCAAGACTGTTTTCTAGCCAATGAATCAATAGCAGCACACCACATCTCCCAACAAGTACAACATGAAATTTAATTTTCAATGTGTGTTATCAACTAGACATCATTAATGAGAAACTTTCAGTGTGCCATTACCTCACGCTCTATAAAGACCTTCTAAAAATATATTTTTACATCAACCTGAAGTAGTCCATTACACCCATTAAAAATGTTGACAGCTTGTTAGTTATGATCTATAAATGTCTCAGTTCTAAAATCTATTAAACAAGTTAATTAAGCAAGAACAAGACCCCACTAATATCTTTTCCCAACATTATTTCCTTTCATTTTAAATGAGTGCTCTGCTTTAAGATTAGTAGACTGTGATAGCTTATCAAAACTTTAATCAAATAGCAACTCTGGCTTAATTAACTTGTATTATATGACTACAATAAATTATCATCATTCATAACCTGGAAAGGCCATTGTACCATCTATTTTGCATTAAAATCTCAATAAACTTCAAGATTATACAGGGATAAATGAACCTAAGTACCACATACAATGTGAGCAAACTGAATGGCTGTACAATTTATAGTGAAATACCTAAAAAAAGAGAGGCTGTACTTTAATTGCATGATTTGTAGCAATTTAAGAAAACAGTACATATTCTTTTCTCCAAGGAGTCACAAACTGCCGGGTGTAAATTGGAGCTTTATAAAAAAATGGGAGGTCTGAATGAAATATTCTGTTGATGTGAAGTGAAATAAAACATGACAGTGCTTCAACAGTCTGAAAAAAAAATCTTTTTTTTTAAGTGGTTGGGGTTTTTTTTAATTCTTCAGATGCTTGAGAAATGGTATTGTAAGAAAAAGAAACAAAAACATATCATTCACTGAAACACCCCGGAAAAAAGCCCTTGAAATGTAGCTGTGGAGTGTCACTGGATCAAAGCTAATGACCCTGCGACTGTTCCACTCAGTACTAACCACGACTAATTTTGTGGTTAACTCATTATCTTTTCCAAATAATATATTCTCACATAGCACTTTCTTGAACTTTTCATAGCTTGTTCTCAATTCTATCCTTCAAATAAAGCAAGACAAGCCAGATGGAATCAAGAACCATAGTTTTCATCACTCTGCTAGCTAACTGCCAAAAGTGTTGTTTAAAAAACAATAATCCTGTAAGTAAAATAAAAGTTACAACTGCAGCTCCCCAAGAAGTCAGTACCTTAATAATTCTACTAAAAAAAAAAAAAGAAAAAAAAAAAAAAAAGAAATGGGGAAATATTCTGTATAATTATATTATTCTTTGATTCTTTAGGTGAACAATGGCAATCCATAAATGTGGATGAAACTTTCAAAACAATTTTAAAAGGAAAGAAAATAGTTTTGAGCATACTGAAATTCTGTGATGGAAAAAGAGTTTTATTAAACCTATTATTCCATCTTGTTCATTGCCTTCAACAATGTATCACTGTATCAACACAAAAACAAAATTAAAGAAGATAAAATGTCAAATCAGATTCCCTAGAAAAGAACAAGAAAAAAATGGAAATTGCTGTACAACAGAGCTACTTCCAGTGAGTTCAAACCAGATTGTATTCTAAAACAATATAATTCCATAAATTTCTCACTTAAAAAAAAAAATATGGACTGAATTACATTGCTGAATATTGGTATGGTAAAATATTGCTGATGATTATTATGGTGACAAATAATCAAAGGAAAGGCCAAACACTTTAATACCTTTCAGCACAGCTCAATACACAGTCCTAAGAACAAAGAAGGCAGATCTACTAAGGCTTGAACAGAAGTGCAGTAGATGTATTATAGCACTAACAAGTACATCAGCTTTAACTTCTAGATGCTAACTCCTCGTGAAGATCAGAAACAGACTTAAAAAGTAAAATTGTGCCACTTTCAATGCAAAAAAGAATTCATAGAATGCATAAGAATGTAAGTCATAAGAACAAATAGAAACTGAAAACTAAAATTTAAAAAGAGGAAGCTAGAAGTATTTCATCAGAGTTTGCAAGTATTAATGATGGAAGATCTGCTAATTAAGCATTCTTTAGTGAAAAACAATTTAGCGATAGCTGGAGTTTAAAATCAGTTAAAATAAAGCAAAAAACTTATAACAGAAATCAAATATAAGATTTGTTGTTCTTGTTATTGTTGTTGTTGTTTAACTTTCAGATGTGACAGAGAGAATGCATTTTCTGTTGTGGTCCCTTCTCTTCATTATCTGGAATCTTAAGACTTGAGCTCAGATTTCTCCCATCAAATTTTAGGTACAAAAATAAATTAAACTATGAGGAATTCACCCCAGGTAAATTTAAACTCAAAGCTCAAGTAAAACAGACAGAAAACATCCAGTCACGCTAATTATTAAATTATAATCCATGGCCAAATTAGTAGTATTTCAGAATCAGAGTTTGTTTTCACTTACTTTGTGGCCCACAAAAAATCAGCAAAATGTAGCAACTGGAAATACTGGTACAAATTCATTCTGTTTTTCCACTATAGCTCATGAGTAGTGATCAATGATTTTAGGAAAAGTACTTTTTCTTGAGTGCATCTCTCCTAGTTTAGGATAGCTAACATCACTAAAAATTTTTAAATTCACCAAATCTTGGTGCTCTTTCAATGAAAACAATTCCCTTTCCCCTTCCATTACAAATATTAAGCAGTCACTAAATACAAACTTAATATCTCTCATGCAAACATACATTGTAGCAATTACACAATAACCACTCCAAATACCATACCCTTGAGGGGATAATTTATCCAGCCATCCTGCTTTAACCTTCTTTACTGATGGTCCGTAAAAGCAAGCATATGGTGTTATTGATTCATTTCCAATCAAAGTTTGATCTCCACCAAATTGCCAAAAATTCTTTTCATCACTGGCTGAATGATCAGAATCTCCACTTTGTATCTTACTGTAAGATGCTGAATGTGGTTTTGTTTTATTTTTCTTTTTCTTTAAAGACAATGAATGTTGTTCCACAACAGAATATACAGATTCACTTTCAGATTCTTCTGGTGTTAATGATGGGTCTTCCTGAGACAAGGATTCATTTTTTGCAAACTCTTTTGTCTTCTCTTTCTGATTATTAAAGTAACTGGAAAGAAAATTGAATTTTATTCTTAAAATGTATTACTACAATGCACAAATACATAAAATTAGTAATTAGAACAAATACTGGTAAGATACATTTTAAATATGTTTATAACTTGTATAATCACAGTGACAACCACAGACATGCTAAACACAATCTATCTTATAAACATGACCATCCTGAATCCTACTTTCTCCATTCAACAGGAATAGTACCAAAATAACACTCCTTTGGAAGCCTGAAGAGAAGTTTAAAATTAAATTCTCCTTTCCCAAAAAACTAGCTTTGCTCTTTTGAATACTTTCAATGACTTGCAGTCTCACCTCTCTCTTCCCTCTCCCACCTTAACAGGAGCCTGCTGCAGACTGGATAACCAAGAACCACATTAGCTCCCACCTCACCAAGCCACTGGCCTCTGTCCCATGACAGGAGTGGTGAATGTGTTTTAGTTTTGTGTTTGTAGGTTGTTTTTTTTTCTAATGATAAAGTAAAGACCATTCAGACACTGTTAGCTATGAGACATACAAAAACAGAACTTGGTCTTCCTTATTCTGACTGGGAAAAACAAGGACACCCTCCAAATCTACAAGATATTCTGAAAGCTGGTCTAAACAGTCTCAGAACAGCCACAGTGCCCAGATTTGCCTCATATAGGAAGGGATAAAGCCTCAAACAGAAGAAAAAAGTAGCCATGGTTGTGCCCTCAGAGCTAGAGATCCACTTGTGACATCAGTAAATAACATTTTCTTCTTTACATTTTGAGTTTCTCAGTAATTCTTATTTAATACCATAGATTTTTAGAAGGATATTCTTCATTCACTCCTAGATCCAATTTATCTTCACAAGCCAGGAATTCATTTCCATAAAGTTCCTAGAAAAGAAATATATTGTAACTAACATTTGTACTGAAAGAGTAAGTGATTTAAATTACTGTAGATATAAATCATGCACAAACAGCTTAACTAAAGCTGTTCCTGCCCACATTTTCAAACATGTACTTGAAAGCCGATTTTTGTATTCTAAGAAATGTTATTTTCAACATTTAAGCATGGCCCAAAACACCTGACACAAACAAATCAGATAAAGAAATTCAGAGTATAGAAATACCACTGCTCTGATTTTTCTCAAGGCACCACTGACATCCTGGTTTTGGCAGGGATACTTAATTTTCTTCCCAGTAGCTGCTACAGGGCTGTTTTGCATTTGAGAATGAGAATAATGCTGATAACACACGGATGTTGCTGGGTACAGCTTACTCTAAATCAAGGACTTTCTATTTAGTTTCCCATCTCTGCCAGCGAGCACATGCACAGGAAGCCAGGAGGGTGCATGGCCAGGACAGCTGACCCAAACTGGCCAAAGGGATGTTCCACACCACAGACCATCATGCTCTCTCCTTACTATTAGACTTACTATCAGTATTATTATTATTATTATATTTGCTTTGTTGTAATTATTAAACTGGTCTTATTCCACAATCAAAGAAGTTACTTGTTTTCCAGTTCTCCTCACTGCAGTGGGAACAAGAAGGCAGCTGTGTTCTAGTTACCAGCTGGGGTTAAACCCCAACAACTGAATGTTTTTTAAGCTCAAGAGCCACATGTTACATGCAGCTTAAGTACCATTTATGATTTGTCACTGCTAGCCTATCTTTCATAACAATATTTCTTCTTGGAATAAATGTATAGCCTTCATAGGACACTAAAAGTAATGGCAAATTCAAAATCCTAAAGCAACGCTGACCTCAGCCATACTGAACATATCTCATTGGGGGTTTTTGTTTTTATTTTGCCAAGATCTTCTTCCTAAAACACTCATCTTCTAACTTTTGTTTAGAAATCCTTATCACAAACTGCCTGCAGTGTACAAAATGTCAAGGTTAACACTGCTTGTGTTACATTTCATTTCAC
>VXBB01018237.1:487070-497879 GCA_013399915.1 Illadopsis cleaveri | reverse complement strand
GTTTTAGTTTTGTGTTTGTAGGTTGTTTTTTTTTCTAATGATAAAGTAAAGACCATTCAGACACTGTTAGCTATGAGACATACAAAAACAGAACTTGGTCTTCCTTATTCTGACTGGGAAAAACAAGGACACCCTCCAAATCTACAAGATATTCTGAAAGCTGGTCTAAACAGTCTCAGAACAGCCACAGTGCCCAGATTTGCCTCATATAGGAAGGGATAAAGCCTCAAACAGAAGAAAAAAGTAGCCATGGTTGTGCCCTCAGAGCTAGAGATCCACTTGTGACATCAGTAAATAACATTTTCTTCTTTACATTTTGAGTTTCTCAGTAATTCTTATTTAATACCATAGATTTTTAGAAGGATATTCTTCATTCACTCCTAGATCCAATTTATCTTCACAAGCCAGGAATTCATTTCCATGAAGTTCCTAGAAAAGAAATATATTGTAACTAACATTTGTACTGAAAGAGTAAGTGATTTAAATTACTGTAGATATAAATCATGCACAAACAGCTTAACTAAAGCTGTTCCTGCCCACATTTTCAAACATGTACTTGAAAGCCGATTTTTGTATTCTAAGAAATGTTATTTTCAACATTTAAGCATGGCCCAAAACACCTGACACAAACAAATCAGATAAAGAAATTCAGAGTATAGAAATACCACTGCTCTGATTTTTCTCAAGGCACCACTGACATCCTGGTTTTGGCAGGGATACTTAATTTTCTTCCCAGTAGCTGCTACAGGGCTGTTTTGCATTTGAGAATGAGAATAATGCTGATAACACAGGGATGTTGCTGGGTACAGCTTACTCTAAATCAAGGACTTTCTATTTAGTTTCCCATCTCTGCCAGCGAGCACATGCACAGGAAGCCAGGAGGGTGCATGGCCAGGACAGCTGACCCAAACTGGCCAAAGGGATGTTCCACACCACAGACCATCATGCTCTCTCCTTACTATTAGACTTACTATCAGTATTATTATTATTATTATATTTGCTTTGTTGTAATTATTAAACTGGTCTTATTCCACAATCAAAGAAGTTACTTGTTTTCCAGTTCTCCTCACTGCAGTGGGAACAAGAAGGCAGCTGTGTTCTAGTTACCAGCTGGGGTTAAACCCCAACAACTGAATGTTTTTTAAGCTCAAGAGCCACATGTTACATGCAGCTTAAGTACCATTTATGATTTGTCACTGCTAGCCTATCTTTCATAACAATATTTCTTCTTGGAATAAATGTATAGCCTTCATAGGACACTAAAAGTAATGGCAAATTCAAAATCCTAAAGCAACGCTGACCTCAGCCATACTGAACATATCTCATTGGGGGTTTTTGTTTTTATTTTGCCAAGATCTTCTTCCTAAAACACTCATCTTTTAACTTTTGCTTAGAAATCCTTATCACAAACTGCCTGCAGTGTACAAAATGTCAAGGTTAACACTGCTTGTGTTACATTTCATTTCACACTTCCTAAACTTAATCTAACAATCATATTGCACTACTAAGCTTTTCAGTGTGTCTTTCTTCCTTTAAAAAAACCCTAAAATTAACATCTTTCTGCTTTCTCATAGAAGTGTTTTAATTAACTCATTTAAGCTTTTATGTGTACGTAATGAAGCTGAACAATGGCAGAAAGCTGTCACAACATTGCCGTTTGTTTTCTGAGTAGCAGCACCTAATCTTGTACTTGAGGCCTGTACCTTGGCAACATGGAAAGTAAGACTAAAAAAATTGACATAGTTCAAAGCAGAGGAAGCGTGCAGCAAAAACATAGAAATCACTGCCTGATGCTAGGATAAATCTAGGTGAACTGTATGCCTTCCTCTGCTAACCAGTCCAATTATAAAATAAAAACCCACCAAAACCTAACCACCCACATAGTACAGTACTTTGCTGTAGCATCAAGGGCTAAAAAAAAAAAAGCAACAAACCAACAATACAAACTCCCCCACACATCAATAAAACCAACTAAACAAACCCTACAAAAAAACAAGCAAAAAGCATTAATAAACCTTGTAAACAAATTAAACAGAAAACTCAAAAGCAGTCTATCGACTGCTTATCAAATACTTGCATTGCCTGGAATCTCCCAAAAGAAGAGGAAATGGCCACACTTTTGCACAACAGTCAAGAGCTAATATCACAGTGCATGAAACATCTTCAGAGTGAAAATAGTCAGTATCCTTTATCTTCATTTGTTTATGAGGACACAATTGCAAACCATACCCACTGAAACTACATGGTAGTAGATCTTCCTGCTTGTCATGAACCACTAAAATAACAGTTTGATGTCTCATGCCATAATCTTCAGTACTTGAGCAAGTGCATTCGGAGAGCCAAATCTCTTCCAAGTAATAGCTAAGAAATGCATTTCTATTGTCAGTAGAATTTAAAATGTAAACGTCCACAAATGAAGACAGGTTGTGGGTAAAGGAAGTTCTATTTGCTCACAAAAATCTATTTCAAACAAATCAAAACCCAAGCATTTGTATTGTCCTGTTTACAGAAATACCCTAGAAGACGCTCAGGCTCAATACAAGACAAAATTCACACCTCCTGCAAGTCTCTGAGGTATTATACAAAGATAGCAGCATTTTCTCATGCAGACACCATTACAAAGAAAAGTATTTCTTCTATATAGGTGCTGTTCTTATGCATAGGAAGCACCTATAGTTAAGGAAGAAATATGGCTTCTGGATCCCAGACAGATGAAACTGCCTACTCTCAGGCCTGTATAAAAAGACCTCTACTTTTAATCAGGAAGTAATGCAGATACACTTCTGGTTTTAGCTTTTTCTGACAGGTAGTCCTTCTGATTTCAACAGCAAGACAGGAAGCCTGAAAGCTAAAACATAGACTGCAGGAAGGGTATCAGGGCTGAGCCTACATTAAATGAAGATTCAACGCCATTGAGGAGAGGCATCTTCCTCAGGAGATAACATCCAAGTCTCCTGTTAAAGGAAATGCCACACAGTTCTCAGGTTGATTCTTGAATCATGGTCTGGCAATACAACTTTGTAATGGGTCCATGAAGATAAATTCTTCCTTTTAAGGCTTCTCACGTCAAAATAGTAAGACTTGGAATGAGGCCAGCCTTCAACAGTATGCCAATGCTCAGGAGCTCACACAATTTACGAAGCTCAGATTGCATGTTTGATTTAGTCTGTCTATGGCAAGAAATAAAGCCAGTATTTCACTCATGAGAATTCAGTCTTCCTCTGAAGGAATTCTAATATACTTGACTCTTTAGTTAGACACAACAATAAAACATCTCTAAAACACTTGGATTTTTTGTGTTATTTTTAAATCAATATTATAAAAAACAGTTCCTTCTTCAGGTTGCCCTTTAGAGGTTTCTCTTTCTACTTATTTTCTTCCTGATCCAAATCAAAGACGTATTTTCTTTATAACCATCATTCCCCTGTTCTCTCAGGCTCACTTACTTCCAGTCTGTAGTGACTCATTAGCTATTTCTACAGGCACTCCCTTCATAAAAGTCTACAGAACCCTTTTCCTTACACCAGTGAAACAGAAAGAAGGGTGATGGCTAACTTACAAGCCCTTAGAACAAATTTCAGTCAGTAAGTATGACAACTCGACACCTTTTATTCTATATGGACAAACTATACTCTTGTGACTTAACATGAAGCAGCAGCAACAGGCTCTAAAATCTCAGCTACTTTACAGTGTTATCTAAATATTCTTATTTGTTCCTAGGATATTTGCTTCTGCTGAAAAAAAATCTGAAACTGAAATGTATTTCAAGATGTTTGTTTTATAGTTCTTTATGACCGTTGTCCACAATTAAGTGCTGACGGAATTAAAATCACCTATGAAATTTCCAACAGGCATGTGATAAGCATAACACAAAAAACTGTTCATATATATTAAAGTGTTATTAAAATCCAAATTTTCAGATCAGTAAAGGATGTTATAATACACTGCATTAATCATGATTCTTCACGACAACCAGTAAAATTGCAATTTAGTTTCAAGCAGTAAATCCAGTTCAACAGCATGGTATTTTTGTACTTTGTGCCTTTGTAAGATAAGAAAGAGTGCTGACAACCTTGCTGGGTATGCTTTTCTTCAAACAACCATTTCAATGCAATGTACAGAATAATGCTAAGAAGTAAAAAGAGGGCTAGGAAACTTTTTCTAGAAAATCAGCTTAAACTACGGAAATAATTACAAAGAAGTTAAATTTTGAATTTTTAAAGACATTGGCGCAGACAACAATAATTAGCACAAACAAGACATTGCATTCAAGGAAAGAAAATGAACACTCAAAAGTCAGCATTGCATGCACATAACAAGAACAAGAAGGAAAGACAAGGTATGATTTTATGTGTACTGTGTTAAAAAGTCAACAACAGAAAAACATAGTATACTTCCAAAAGTATGAATCAAAAAGAGATTACTTTTATTCCTATAAAACTACTCTCATAAGAAGATGAAATTTGAACCATTTATTCTTATTGATCAATTCTTAAGAAATTAGAATGGGAGAAAGAAAAAACCTAGACATCCATTTGAGTAGTTTTTATTTTAGTCAATTATTGCTCTCAGTTTTCTTGCTTGCGAGTGTTTGGATCTTGCAGTGCAGTTTTCTCACGCAGCTTCAGGAAAACAATGTATATTTTTAGAATGTTTACATAGTTCTCCTCTGGGAGGAGAATTGTGATTGATGGTGATGTTCACCATCCAGGTTAAAGAGGTGGCAACCTGTGTAGCCAATCTCTTGCTTTCTGTACAAATGTATTCAAGAAGAATGGAGTCAGATAATAAAAGACAGAGAAGCTTTCCCTGGACCTGCTGCTGCCTGCCTTGTTCTTTTTGTGTCTCCGTGACAGTCAATAGTTTACAATAGTTTAAAAATGAAACATTAGATTGAAGACCAGGACAGAAGAATTTTCTGTTATCTTAAATTCAGCAGCTGGCTAGGAAAAGTATAAGTAACCACAGAATCAACAATTTCTGGTCTGCTTCCTGCTGAGACAGAAGCAGGAGCTGGCAATTCATGGCATTTGGCAGATGCCCTACTAAACTCCCATATCTCCCTTCACGTGATTCAGAAGTCTGTCCACATGTCATCTGTGGCATTCACACCATCAACTACTGACCCCAACAAAAGTTTTTACTTCAGAGAATCCTGAAAGAAAAGTGATTTTGTGGGTATACAGCAAGTTTAGGAGTTGCATGAAAAATATCATGCAAGAACTAAAAAGTCTTGAGAACTTTCATATACAGGAAAAGATGTGAAAAAGGGTGGCCAAATGTGACCATCAATATCACCTAATCTAATCTGCAAGCTGTGTTCACAGGATATGCAGAAGTCTGTGTAGAGATGCCCAGTCTTGATTTGCAATTCTCAGATGAGAAAAAAGCCACTTTTACCCTTCTTAGTAAATTCTAACTGTTTCAAATCTCAGTGGCTTAACCTCAGTTATGCACAGAGGATTGTGCCTGAGGGCAGCTCTTGCCAATTGGGTTAAAAAAAAAATCAGTTATCTGTCCTATGTTGGGTTAAAAAAATAAAAAAAGAAAAGAAAAAAAAATTAACAACCAACACACACAGCACAGCTTCCTAGTACTATTGAATATACAAAGTGTCTCTTCAGACTAACAGAAGTCATTAGTCCTCATATAGTTACATCATACACCCTTTGCATATACCTAAAAAGACAGAAAAAGTACTGGCAACTAAAAAAGCACAAAATAAAAAAGGAGAATTAAGGCCACTATCAAATACCTAGCATGAAGATTAAGGTGAAAACAGACTATATACATTCAGGCTTCTCAACTTACTTTAGCATCTTTAGCGTTGTCATAAATAAAGGTTTCCCCATATGGAGAGATAATGGGTGGCTTTTCTTCCATGGAAGTATCTTAAAGCAAATAAATAAATACATAAATAAATAAAAACAATCACACAGTGCTCTACTGTGAGTCACAAATGCTCTGCTAAAGTCATAATAAAATCAACAAGGGATAGATTTTTCCGCATGTAATTTCTGTGTTCTTCCCATAAAAAGCTTTGAGGAACAAGAAACAATGTCCTATTTCTAAGTTAATTTTAGATACCTTATTTTCACCACAGACATTTTCACTATTAGTACATAATTTGAATATGACCTGCATACAGGCATTTTCTTCTTTCCTACGAACATCAAGTTAAAATAAAAAATCCTTCAGTTGTCTAGTCTAAGAAGCAATAGCTCCAAAGTGTTCTTTATTCTGATTTTAAAAAAATCCAAAAATAAGCCACCATACAACGCTTTTGTGCACAATCTTCTTTTTGTCACCAAGTATTTGCTTGAAATAAATACAGATGACTTCAAACAAGACATATTTTTCGAATATGAAAGAAGTTTCCAGCTGACTGCACAGGACTTCTAAACGCTTCAGTAAACTATTTAATACAATAAATTTCCTGTTGTTTCCTGGAGCTACGAGCGCTCACAAATAAATTAAGCAGCATTAGTCAGATATATACTCCTTATGTCTTTCAAGAAGTTAACTCTACTTAGAAAAATCAGGATCTGTGATTAGAAACTTAACACAGAAAGTATATTAAAATAAATGGGGCTTAAATATTTGATTTTCTAATTTTTCCTTTATTTGGTCATAATCAAAAACTAAGTAAAAATGCAGAAGTGATCAAATACTCTGTTATCACATAAATCAATTCTCCTAGACCTTTGAGATGCCCAATATTTCTTAAAATATCTAAGTAATACTTATTTTAGACAACCGGTTCAAGGTTTATTTTTCCTTAATATTCAAGACGTAAATATCAGCATGCTTAACTCACTGTTTTGTGAAATTTGCCTCCCAGTGCAAGAAATATTTACAAGGTCCATATTTCTTCTTCTCTGAAGGGAACTTGAACAAAACAAAGCACAGAATGAAAACATTAATTGAAATTGCCAAGAAAATAAGCAAAACCATTTAATGCAGTTAAACAAAATTATACACAAATATAGAAACAATAGATTTTAAATCTAGGGAAATTTTCTGTCTTATTTTAAGAATCACACAACAATGTTTTTCTCTCCTTATGATACTGAATAGTTCTCTGATCCTAGCAGACATCCCAAAATTGGGTGGATTTTTTTTTGTTCAGAACTGACCTTAAAAACATTTAGATTGTTTGAAGAATTGAGATCCCAGAGTTTTTCCCAGCCTTTTATTTCCCTTCTCCTTCACAATGATTACCAATGACTGTATTTAAAAAAGATGTGCTATGAAAATCTACTTTAATGTTAAACTCATAAGGGGCCTGAGAATTCAGCAAAACCTGCTCCCAACCACTGAAAAAAAAAAAAAAAAAGCTGTAAAGTTTTGTTTTCCTAAGGTGAATTATTTCCCCCCACAAAGTTTTAAAACCAAGAGGTAAATGGCAATGCATTGCAACTGCCTGTGACAACCCTTACACATTTTATACATGGGTAAGAATGCATGTCCATGCACAGCAGAAAAGTTATTTTATTAGTGGTGTGCTGGCCCCATGTATTTCAGTAATATCATGTATAGTACAATATTATTGCTATTATTAATATTTCAGGCCCAGACAGCTTTATAATCAGGACATAGGAAGAAAAATGTATGAATTAGGTAATTTCTAACCCACCTTCACTAGTCCAGCAGTCTGTATTAGAGGCCTTTTCAGTCAAGCTCTGAAATCCTTCATTAACAAAATTAGCAAATTTTCCTCTTAATAAAGGTTCTCATGCATCCTTATGGAATATTCTGAGGATGATAAATGCCATGTAAGATCCTTATCAGGTTTCCTAACAGTTTATGGGTCTTCCATCCCTTAAAGCCAAAGGCAATTATCTTCTACTAAAAATATCAACGTTTTTGTTTCCCCATTTAACATATTGAGAAATTTTATTATTTTAAGATAAGATACATTTAGAACTTTAGACTTACTGTCCCATGAAGTCCAACTTGGTTACTCCTAACTACAAATGATGTTTCTTTGTGACAGAAGGCAGGCATTCTGTCAGGCATTCTGTTTCATTACTGTTTCACATAATTTTTATTCCAGGCCTACATCGGCCCTCAAAATTTTATTAGATTAAATTCAAGATAGAAGTCACACCTTATAAAATTACTTGACATTTCAAATGTTATTCAGGATACATAAACTAAGTTCCCCAATGATTACTTTATAAAATCCTGGTTTTGAAAACACAGGGTGAGTTTGGCCAGTGAAAGTTGATCACAGCCTACTTGCCATATATAATTTCCTACTCTCCTGAGTCATAATTACAATAAATAAACAGCAAATACTTTAAAAGTCTGTGTTTCATCATACATTTTGCTAAAATTTATGTAGTTACACCTTTTGAAGCTCTACTAGCAAATTAACTTCATGTGTTTGTACAAACCAAATTTTAAAGAACTTAATATGCTTATAAAAAACCAAAACCTAACCTAGTGCATTTCAACACAGATCAGATTTTTTGTTGTTCAGTTGGTATCTTTTGAAGGTTACTAGCAGCATTAAACTAAATTAAGACTTACAGATAATCAGCTTTGACTTGAAGAACTTTTAAAATTATGGAAGCTTTCCTTATGTAAAACAGTGAATCATTTGCTTAGTTTCAGGTTGGATGGATAATTTCACCAAGTAATGAAAAATAACAAGTTAGCTTAAAAAAAAAAAAGAAACAAAAAACACAAACAAACCCCCCACACAAAATATTCTACACTTTTTTTTAAATCCATATACTTTTCAGGACTTGTGTATTCTTTTTGATCACACACCTACATTTATGTATACATGGCACAAAATTCTGCTAAAAAGCAAGCCATAGGGGTTTTCTCCCAGCATTCAAAAATACAACCTATTTGTCATTTCTGGAAAGCAAATTTCTAACTTATGTAAATTAAAAACTGCCTCAAGATATAAAATAAATGAAATGAGGTCACTTTGAATATCTGCTTGAAAGATTATGTGTCATAAAAACCTACAGTGCAAGCTACAAAATGATAATAATTTGCCCATGTTTAATAAAATAGCAAACTAGTTGTTGTACAAATTAAATATCTGCATTAAAAGAGATAAAAATACTGAAAATGTCCTTTGAAGGAAAACAATTGAAAAAAATCTTATAACTATATCAATCTATGATTTTTTTCTTGCCATTTCAGAAAGTGAATACCTCTTCTCTTGAATTTTTTCAATTCAAAAATTGAGTATCTCAAAGAACATTGATGATATTCTTTTATTTTGCTCTTTAATGGAAGACTAGTGCAAGCAGTCTGCCAATCACAAAGTGCACCAATTTTTCAAAGATATAATAATTTCAATTTTCATTCAATGTTGACTTTGTTAGAACTGTTTTCACATATTAAGAGGTACCAGATGCAGCTCGGGTTGCATGTACTTCTCTAGCACCCCATATTACCCATAAACAGGATGAAAGGATGTGATGAGGCAGTGGCTGGTCTTGCTAAATGCTGAGAGGCTGGAAAGCTAAAACTTTGCACAGAACTTTCCACCAAGCTGTTTTATTCAATACACTCCTGTCACCTTGCAAATAAAGTGAGGGAAGGAGGTCAGTCAGTGCTTCAAAGTTTTTACTGGCATTCATCTGCTGAGTGTTTTAAACAAAAGAAGCTTTCGTTTTCAAACTCATTCAAGACATGTTTTCTTTTCTATTTCAAGACCTAACCCTCCCATAAATGCAAACACATCAAAACAGCTCTAGCATGTTGTGTTAAAGCTTTGGGGTCCAAAGACTGCTAGCAAAGGTGAAATAATAGTGATACTTTACCACAGGAAAAGAGAGGGAGCAGCTTCTCTATTCTAAAACATTAATTTTGTGTGGCAGAACACAGTGTAGGGCTTGGCACCTCATTAGCAATCTTGACCACTTGTATGCTAAGAAATGGAGTCTAAAGGATATCAGCACCAAGCAAGAAATTCCAACCATAGGATCTGCCAGTCGCAGAAAACAAATGGCGCCTGCCTGGGGCAAGCACCATTATCTATTTTACTTATTTATATCTTCTCCCATATGCAGGACGTTGCCTAGAATTTTCGTCTAGCTTTTGTTGTTTCTCTTAATAAAGAATCAGAACAACCCCACTACTGCACAACACGAGTAACAAAGATGGGTGACATGAAAAAATCTAAAAAATTATAGAATTCATCAGTCTGAAATTTTATCTGCATATTCTTCTGTATAAAAATGAGATCTACCATGTTACAAATCTACTTCAGCTTTTTGTTTGAAAAGATCGCTTCCCGGAATGATGCAATGGTAACTGTTTCACGGAAGAGTGACTGCTAGTTGACCCAAAGTATCTAAATCTTCTAAAACTATTTCAAAACTAATTATCTTTAATCTTGTCCTAAAGACACGAGTGGTTAGTTCCATTGCAATACTTTCACTATTTTGTCTTACAAAAACCTTCAATTTTTCACTTTGTGGTTTTAAACATCTTTTGACCGATCTTTACTAATTCTCTAACAACAGAGAGCTCATAATGATACAATAAGGAAAAATCTAGCTGAAAATAATCTAGTATAACTACACATCAATACTGAGAAATAAAAACCAGTACTAAAATCTGCACAATAACTTCACTATTATAAAAATTGTGTAATCAACACTTTTTTTGGTTTTTTCCTTTTTTTTTTTAAATTCCGCACCCTCCCAATACTGCAGTGATGCCACCCGGGAGTGCCATAACTCAAAAAAGAAATAAACCCAAAGTATTTTCAACTTCTAAAATGCTATGGTGTCTCTCGGGTTTAGGTTTCTCTCACCTGAGAGCCAGGTGGTGGTT
>VXBB01018237.1:351546-477254 GCA_013399915.1 Illadopsis cleaveri | reverse complement strand
AAAAAAAAAAAACCACCCTAAAGGCACTAAGCTTACAGTAATTTCCAAGAATTCTAATTCTTAGAACTCCCCCACATCTGTGAAAAACACTTACTCAGATGAAAACAGCATTTTGTTACACAAAATGATACAGAAAGTACTTTAATGTAGTCCATTGGTGGACATACACGTCTTCTTCCTGAAGTGTCAATTGTCATCTTTTCTAGTTAAATGCAAGGATGTTTCAGGGGGGTTGCAGTGTTGCAGCTGAAATCTGAGGTCTGCCACTCTCCCTACTGAAGCAGAATAGAAGCAAAGATATACTGAGAAAAAGAGGCCAATTATTACAGTGCTAACTTAGGAGCAAGTAAACCTGGGCTCTTTTTAAGACTGCTTCATACACACTAAATAGCCTCACTAAACTAGCCTTACTTCGTACACACTAAATAGCCTTACTAAATAGCCTTAGTAGTAGAGGGGCTGTTAAAAACTGTTGGTGCCATGGTACTAAAGTGAAGTTTCAGGATCACAATTTTGAATATAAGCAGCTTTTTCACTCTCCAACTTTCAGTCAAAACTTCCAGATTAGAAGTTTGCAGTTCAGTATTACAGCACCAATTTCACCAGTGCCCAAGCACTTCTGAAAATCCAGCTGCAAGTTCTAATTATTAGATATGTAATTATCTGTGTACCAAAAAAAATGCGAGTAATTTTACCTCCTAAACTTTTATTATGCAAGCAAATTTTTGTATTTGCCTTTTTGACAATCTAAATAAATTCATTGTGTTCTTGCGTGTCTTTCTATTAGTGCTTTTGTAGCATCCATCTCAGACAAGGAATTGTCATTCCCAATTATTTGCTAAGGGGCTGATATGTGTCCAAACCCAGTGAGTGGACAGATGTGATTCAGGTAAATATATTAACACCCTTTTTTGTCATAGCCTTTGTGGATTGTAACCTAATGACTCACAGAGTCATCTGATCACAGATTTGCCTAACATTTCCAGCTAAGCCTAGCTTCCTTTCAGAACAGTATGAATGCCAATGAATACTAACTTTGAAAAGGAATTTTAACCACAGTAACCTAAACTATTTGAGAGATTCAGACCCTGTAAATGACAAAAGATCGGCCTCCTTTGCAAGGCTTAACTCACCATGCAAAAATTCAGTTAATTAGAAGTTTGTCGTGGGCTAGAATTTCTTTCTCCTCAAGTCTAAGAGTATGGACATTGATTTATACCCTTGAGCTCTTCTCTCTTCTCTCAATAAGTTCCCAAGTCCTTCTATAAAGCCCACTTTTCTTCCTCTTCCAGGGACGACTGTGATTTGCCCATGTCACTGGGCCAGTGACAACGACTATAGATAATGGTCTGTTCAGCATTTGTTTTTAAAAATTGGTGTCAGACCCTCACATGGAACTCCCTGAAAGAGATTGCCCTCAGCACATTTATACCTGTACAGTAATGGTATCTTCTCTCAGAGCACAGCATGACACTGCACCCTGTGCAGACACACTGTGTCTCAGCTGGAGTTTGACTTACTTGATTTTCATTGACCATAATACTGGATCACAAGAATTGAGATCATTTTTTTCAGTGCGTTTTTTTGGGAGAGGGCAAGGAATGGGAAAAATGAGCATTAAACACATACCCAGTTGTGCTAACATGTTTCTCTTTGCATTATGTCCAGAAAAATTCCAATATACACAATATCATTTAAAGTCACGTTGTGCTATTAGGGGTTATGGGGCTTATCTTGGCATTTTCTGTATATCTAAGTTACATTATTAGTACCACACAAACCCATATGATGTTTTATTCTTTGTTAGAAACAAAGAAATCTTGAAAGCAGAGAACAAACCCTAACAAATTCTTTGGAAAGGAGATATGATCAAAACCAGTGCAACTGAAAAAAAAGAGAAAATTTGGAAATGGAGTGATTACAACCAAATGGACTGAGATTAAACGGGGGGGCAGAGAAAATGATCAAACCTTGCCAAAGTTACTCCAATTCAAATCCTGAAATCAGGGAAGAAATGTAAATAAAGGGGTAGGAGAAGTATTTGAAGAAATGAAATGTGAAAAAAAAAAGAAAGGAAAAATTCTGAAACCAAGTGAAAACAATGAAAGTGAATGGGATTACAAAAAGTGCATGGAAAGGAACTGAGGCTTGCCCAATTAGTTCTCATTGAAATTACGAGATTTCATTCCCTTTCCTGAAAGAAAATTCTTCCTTTCTTAGAAATAAAGTAGTATAATTTGATATATGGTGTTTTACTCTTGTTAGAAGTCAAGTCGCGTAATATATCATCTCTTAAGAAAGCTCTCAAGTCTCTAAATTATCTGCAGCGTATAGTTCTCTGATGAGCATGGAATGGCAGCTTTCTAACACTGCAGTAAAAAAGAAGTCTTAAAAAAATCTAGCAGGAAATTGCATCTTACTAATTTTGGTTTAATTCAAATATGACATAAGGCAGAGTACTATTCTAGGACTTGTTGATAAGACTGAGTTTTGAAAAATCTGCTGATAGGCTTGAAAACTGCAGAGGTTTTGTTATCTGATAATTTCCTCTTCCTTTGTGTTTCTATGTTGCTATCACGAATAAGTGTTAGGTAGGCAGGTTTTTTAGTAGATCAAGACAAAATTTCAGTCGAGAAATTAATTATAAATAGGAGCTGCATGACTTCTGCTATATTCTCTGAAAGACATTAGGGCTTTTGTATCTTAAAATATGTTTAACCATATAAGAGTCATTCATAGTAAACATGGTAAGAATACCTTCCAGCTCATATTTATCATTACAAAACCTTTCAAAAATCCTATTTTCCAGTGATTGATATTGACCTGATTTTTTTTTTGTTTTTAACATCAGTCCACAAGAATAACCCTATTAGCCTGTGTTTAAGTAAAGATGGAATAATATCATCAAACTGTACAGGAAATAATCCTTAGGATATAAATATATCCCAGATTTCCACACTCTGTGTGCTTTGTCATATGTCAGAATAGATTCTTGCCACGTTTCTTATTGCTCATTAAGCTTATAATGAAACTGATTCAAACTAGTCAGACATTTTCCAAATTCAAACATTGTAATTTTTAAATGTGTATATTTTTAAAACTATAGATCAGTTCTACTTGCTGCATATTTATTCAAGAACTCCAAATCCAGATGCACAGACAGCCAATTGATAAAACAAAATAGGGGAAACAAATGCAACTCCTTCCTTTATGGAAGGCTTACAAGTAGCTCTGATGTTCACATGAAGTTTATCAGCTACCTAAAAATGCACAGGAGACCTGAGTTTATTTGTCACTTTTAATGAGATTATTTCACTTTCTCCTGGAAAAAAAACCAAACAACCCACATATTCTTATTGAACACAGTCAAAGTAAGGTCTAAGTTCTGAACTTGATCTTCTGCATGTGGTTCAGTCTCATTTGCTCCTCTTCAAAGCAGAGGTAGTAAAATTCATCCACCAGTCTCCTCAAGGTGTTGAGAAGGTTAAATATTTAAATTTTGGAGATGAAATGAAGGGTTAGCTACACCTCAATCAACCAGCAGGTCAATATCTAGGCCTTTTATGATTTGAGCCTCACTATTATTGTTATAGTATAACATTGATATTATTATTAATAAAATATCAGGAGATTAAATACCTTGGAAATTAATTAATGCATTAAAATTTTCATAAGCAGAGCTCTATCATGAGGCAACATATTTCACTCAGGGTAAGACAAAATTATACAAGGCTCCAGAAAAATGATAGGACTGCAGATAAAAATAAGTACTAGAGTTAAATTCAGTTTTAGCATTTTCTATCAACTCTTTATGCGTCCTTGGGATTTCTCTCAGCCACTTACTCAATGTATTATAAGTCAGTTAATTTTATATGTCATACTGGGTACCAGCCTCCATTTATACTTAGACCTGCAATCCACTTTGACCCATACCCCATATTTTAATGTATTTAATAGTTAGTTTGATTTCCAGGAAGCTTCGTAAGATAGTTCCCTGCACCCTATGATGAATTTTTAAATTATCATTTTATAAGCTGTTAATGTAATTTTATACAGGTATCATAACACAATGATATTCAGTTTTGCCATCCTCTTTTAATGGCTATAAGTTTGACCTTAATGCAGTCTATGTTCTGTTAAAACTACTGATGGACTCATGAAGTAATCCCATTAGCTATTTTGATATTGATATACGACTTTTGAAACAAATGTGTAAAAGTGATCCCAGAGAGTACTGTTTACTATTTACTTTTACAATGTATTGATGTTTTTCTTTCCTTTACCAATTCTGGTGACAGTTAAGTCTGAATGAATTTTTTGGCTTACATATTGTATATAGCACTCAACTGCGCATGCAAAATTCTCTCAAGTTATTAGATTAATTGACATACTCTTAATTATCATGAAACTACTTGTAAACCAACAGTAAAATCTGCTCTAATTAGCACGTCTCATATAGTGGTGATGGGATAGGAAACATTGAACCTGACAACACAAGGCTGCAATGACAGCAATACAAAATACGTTCCCTGGGACAACGTGAGGTTCCAGGAAGTTAAGAAGTCTCTATCTGCTGTCCTTTGCCAAAGCACACAATACTGGACAGACACTTGCCTCAACTAACCCACTCCAAGTCCTGTCCTAGGCCTGCACCCAAACCTCTGGATACAGCCCCATGGGCTGATGAACCTCCACTTCCCTGTGTATTGGTATATGTTTAAACCTACAGTCAAGCTGACAATCTTCTGCAATACTGCTTTATTGAATTCATAAGCCTAGAAATGAAAGCAGATAATTTATTCTAGCAATGCAAGGGAGTTAAGCTCCCGGTGTAAATGAAAGGTTTCTAGTTTCCAACTAGGGTTTCTCCAAGAAATCTGTCACTAGAAAAATCTAAATCTAGTGGCTTTAATACTTTTTCTGTGTTCCTGTGTTCCAAGTGGGTCCTTATTCTAGCACTTGTGTCTCTCTTTTATATTTAGTTTTCCGAGTAGTTTTTGAATACAAATGCACCTCCAAAGCATGTGGCATTTTCAGGGTTTTTCTATTTCTTTGCTATTGCTCTCACTTAGGGGATTTGGCTACCTTGACATGGCTTTCTGTCATCTTTGAAAAGTTTAATGGAGCATTCTTTAACTTATTTGAAAATTAATCCCTCTGAGGAAATTTCCTGCACATCAAAATGCTAATTTTTTCCCCATATTTATCTTTTGCACAGTTCATTGAATTGTAATGATTCACACATCATTAAGATTTTATCTCCACTGCATTGGCTTATTCGAACTCAAAAGAAACCACATTTGACACTTTTAACGACACTATTCGATTTAAAGGTCACCATTTCAGGCACTTCCTTCTCTCTTTCATTTTACTTGTTGCTTAAGCAAATTTGTCATGGAAAGTAATGATATAAAACAGACATCAGAGAACTATTTCTAGAGGAAAAAAAATCCATAGTAGAATCACAATTGAAATTGTCTATAGTTAAATACAATTTCATACTGCTATTTAGGTCTCGTGAAATACATTATCATAGAATCATGGAGTTGTAGAGGGACCTGAGTTGGAAGGCACTTCAAAGACCATCTAGTCCCAACCCCTTGCTGTGGGCCGTAACACCTTTCACTAGACCAGGTTGCTCAGAGCTCCATCCAAACCGGCCTTGAGCACTTCCCAGGGTAGTGTTCTCTGGAATAACTTATCTGGACAATGGGTTCTCTCTCTTCTGTTTCCTCTTTTCCTCACTGCTCTCTGCTCAACCAAACAAAGCAACTCATGATAGCTGACTCACCATCATTCTGATATGATCAAAGGTGCTAAACTGGAAGTTGACTGTATGTACAAATAACACTTTAATAGAAAACTCAATATGAAGATATCCTATCTGTCCATGAATAATTTCTTGTGAAGTTACTAGCTTAAGTTAGAAGCTGAGTGGCATCGAGTCTTTTTACTATGTATATCCCATTTCACAAACAGTTTCCTTAGTTTTCTGTTTCTTTTCTAAATAGCAAATTAAGCAACAGCCTCAAATGTAAAATGCTAACTGTTAAAAGTAGACTAGCTGCCTGGGCAGTACCAGGTGGTACTGAAACTTCCAGTAACCTTACTTATTTTAGGTAAACAAAGGATGGCATAAGTATTCTGCCTACAATTTTGAATTAGATTACCATTAAAGAAATCTCATTCAAATGCTCAGCTTATGTTACAAAGTCTACTGAAATTGATTATAGCACAACAGTCTATATCTAGATAGTTCTTTCTTTTTCACCTTATTCTGTACAAAAAATGTCATGCTTCTTTCAAACATTTCTTTGTACCAAAGGTATCTCTTAAGAGCAATGAAGGTCTAACTTCAGTATTGAGGACAGCATTACAATGGACTGGGGCTTTCTCATTATGGAAAGAAGCATTGTCAAGTGAAAACGACACTTTCATGTCATGTCTCTACAGTCTTTCCCTTTCTAAAATTTAATTAAAATTGCAATTAAACAAGTGTTATTTCAATATTGGATAGAAAAACCTACAGTTTTTCTATTTTTAATAACTACAAAATACTATTGCTGATCACATGAAAAAGGCATTTTTCTTTCAAGAATTAGTTTTTCCTAAAGCTTATAATTAGGTTATTATTTATGCATTTTACTGTTCAAGAGGGATTTCAGGCAGAGTAGATTTTCAGATGGATTTCCAAGATTCTTTCCTGTAGAAGACTGTAACTAGGATAATACAGTATATGGATTTGAGAGTATGTATAGTTTTATTTTCTCCTTCATTCTCACTATATTTCATAGCTGGCTCAGATTCCTTTCCCTCCTCAACTCTGGAGTTTTGCTTTTCCTAATATGAGGCTCTTGAACATTAGATTCGTAGTTAAGATTGCTTAAAGTCAAGTGCTGTGACTGCACTCAGAGACATCCTTTTTTAAACCATGTTACTTCATGATTATATATTTCAAAGGGATTATGTCAGTTACCAGCACTGGTCACTGTAATAGAATGCTAAATGAAGTATTTACATGAACATATAATATAAATTCTATGACACAGTGCATCTGTAGCACTTTCTTAGTTTTTCTTACACTATTATTGCTTTTTAACTTGGGCCTTAAAATACCAGAGATGGGAAGAATAACCATTACACATATTTTCAAATATCAATAGATCAATAAAAACACACCAAAATGCATTCCTTGTCACATACTGAACTTTGCATTATATGCAGAGTATATAGGCAGAACTTATTGGATCTGCACCATAAACTGTAATCTCTTTTCCTAGTGGAACAAAGTCCACTTCCTATGTTATCAGCTATGCAACACTTCTAAGGTATTCTGAAAAGAACATGAATATATGCTAAAGGGTAATTTAATTTAAATGTGTGATTTGGTCCCTATTTTTCTAAATTGGATATTTTGTTCTTCCCACATCCAAGGCTATTATTTAATATGTATGAAAAAGCTCTTTTTTAAAAGGACTTTTCAAATACTTAAACAATATAGTTAAATGTGAATGTAACCCAGAAACAGGACTTATTTTTAAAAAAAATTACGTACAGAGCCAATTTTTCCAATTCATTTTAGTACTGGTTCCTGAGCTGCTCACTGGCCAGCAGNCAAAAAACATATACAAAATTGAAAAGCCCTAATTATGCACAGCAACATATTTTTGTTCTGCTGATGTATCTTTGCAGAAGATCACTCTTTAAAAAAATCAAGTTATCAGTTATCAGTGGATAACTAGACTTTGAGAATGAGTGCATAGGTCTTTTGTTATAAGTTCTTTCACATGAAATAAATAAATAAATAACATCACAAGACCTGAAAGAAACAGAATCGAGTAACAATTCTATATTTACCATAATTGGGTTTGCACTTTTATTTCTCACATATATGATAGTCAAATTATATTATTTTTCTTCATTTTATGTTACATTACCTACCTGGACATAGGGCCTTACCTTAACAATTGGGTTTCTGGACACCCATGTCTCTTTTCTTGTGAGTCTGTTGTTGTAATAGTAATTAACTCATGTCCATGGGCAGTGGATAACACAATAGCTTGTGTCTTCATCCTACCGCTATGGGCCTGATTCTTTCTCAGTTAAAGGATATATTTCAGGCAGGGATTTCCAGCGAGACTGAGGATCCACAGTGGCCAAATCTTAGAGAGTTACTTCTGATCAGATATCCCTGGACTGGTTTTGTGTCTCTTTGTGTACCTGTGTCTTTTTTCCCTCTGCTCAGATTTTTTATAGTAAAGGCTGAAAGAGCAAACTGTAGTTTCACTGTTAAACTTGACTACTGGAGAATTAATACTGCGCTTATCAAGTCTGCTTATTCCTAAAGCCTTAACGTCCTCATTGTAACTGGTGAGCTGCACAGTACACCATCTCCATAACTAATCCAGGCTGAATTAACTTTACAAAAGTACAAGATTAAAGTGATTCCAGCATTTACTGTTTGATATAAATTTTATTCTCTCTAAATAACCTTTATACTTAATTCTTTATCACATTGCAATGAATTCTCATGTGATATTACATTATTATTTTCTTGAATGTACTCGATATTATATATTATATAGGCAGCCAAATATTTTCAGAGGACATATACTGTAGTATGTCTGAATAACTTGTGTTGCCTACTTTATCTACCCTTCTGTCTTCCAATTATAATATATTAATTTCAGCAACATTTTTTTTTTACACCCCATAGTGTTCAGAAAGCTTCAAAGCATGGCATGGCTAATCACCTGCACTCACCAAGTGAGGATGAACTGGACCATGAAACCCCATGGAGGCATGCAGAGCCCTGAAAGCTATGACTGCACTAACTGGATCTCTTTGGGCAAGAGCTTGTGTCAAGTAAAAACCACATGATTGTTCCCAAAGGCTTTACAGTTACATTATCCAATACCTGCCAATATGGTACATAAACACAAGCCTTAAATTATAAGACTATCAGCATCAAAGATTAAGAAATTCCATTTACATAATTTATCACCATTCTTCAACTAAGGATAAACAGCAAATTGATAGCGAAATATAATAAATAGGTGTTCATAGTCCAGCACTGGCACTGAAATTAAGGTAGGATGTGGGGCCTATTTTTTTTGACTAAAACAATGGTTTTCCTATATGAATCATTGTATTTAGAAACATTCAAATGTTGATCATCAGATCATCAGACAGCCTAAATATACATTCTCTTTAAGATTGCTGAAGAGTAAAAACCTGGAAGAGTCAACTGTTGTTTAAGTGGCCATTACTGCCTCATTTGCTGTCATGAGATCTGGTATAGGATTCTCTGTTTGAAAATGAAATGTCTGGGGGTATTGGTGACAGACAACTCAACATGACCAGCAGTGTGCCCTTGTGGCCAAGAAGGCCACCGGCATCCTGGCCTGGATCAGGAATTGTGTGGCCAGCAGGAGCAGGGAGGTCATTCTTCCCCTGGTACTGGGCACTGGTGAGGCCACACCTTGAGTGCTGTGTCCAGTTCTGGGCCCCTCAGTTTGGGAAGGATGTTGAGACCCTTGAGCACATCCAGAGGAGGCAACGAGGCTGGTGAGGGGCTTGGAACACAAACCCTGTGAGGAACGACTGAGGGAGCTGGGGTTGTTTAGCCTGGAGAAAAGGAGACTCAGAGATGACCTTATCATTCTCTACAACTTCCTGAAAGGTGGCTGTGGTCAGGTGGGGGTTGCTCTCTTTCTCCAGACAGCAACTGACAGAACAAGAGGACACAGTCTTAAGCTGTGCCAAGAGAAATATTGGCTGGACCTTAAGAAAAAGGTTTCTGCAGAAAGAGGGATAAAGTACTGGAATTGTCTGCCCAAGGAGGTGGTGGAGTCACCATCCCTGGATGTGTTTAGAAAAGGATTGGATGTGGCACTCAGTGCCACAGTTTAGTTGCAGTGTTAGGGTTGGGTTGGACTTGATTCTTCCAACCTAGTGATTCAGTGTGTCTGTCATTGTTGGTGAGTATATAATTGTAAATAACCAGTTAAACTTGATTTCATGATCATTTGTAGCCACCAAAGGAAGAAATTACCCAGAAATCCTGAAATTTTAAGCCACTGCTCCATAACTGAGTTACATAACCTCCCATAAAGTCGCATGGTGTACATTGGCGTCTCCTGGTAATCCTTGCCTGTAGTTACAGAACAGCCACTCCTTCCTGTCACCTAGTAACTTTTTAATAGTCAATATCAACTGAGAGTTTCTCAGCTAGAGTTTGGTTTGTGGAACACAGCACTTTTAAAATTTCTGTTTAGGCTAGAACTGCTAAACAGTGTAGTAGCCTGAACCAAGGACAACAACTTGTGGAGGTGCTTGAGCAGAAAAAAATTGTAGTAGCATATTCTGAACATAAAATGGATATGACTGAAAGTAAGATTACACCTGCAGGGAAATCAGGACAAGTCCTAGGAAAAATCTGTTACCTAAACTTCCTAGCAAGAGATGTGCTTCTGAAAAGTGATCTGGATAAAGGAGGCTTGGAGGAGTATGTGCTTGAACTGACCTCTTTAGCAAAAGAGCTGAGCAGATCTCTCAGCCAGCAGCTGGAGAATGTTACAGAAATTATTCAAGACACCTGCCACTTGCTGAGTGCTTTCCATAATAAACACAAGGAATTGACTGGAAGTCCGGGCAAGTATGGAAGAACTTATCTATAAGCAGACACACTGGATATATTAGATGCTGAGTTCTGCTGTCTGACGATGCTGGGGGACCTTATTTTTCATCTGTTAGTATTTCAGTACTTAATAATTCATTAGACCAAATTAATTCATACTCCCACAGTTGTATCACACTGGTTTTGAGTCCATTCCATATGATTCAATATGAGACTCATAATTATCATTATGTGACCAAAACAATTATAAAAGTAAAATTAACTGAAGAGAATTGTTCAAAATTTTATGTATGCTATAAATTAGTGGGGTTATGTTGGCCAGACACCAGATGTCAACCCACTGACTTACTTCCCCTCTACAACAGGAAAAGGAAAGAATATAAGATGGAAAAAAATCCTGAGTGATATAAAGAAAATCACTTAAAATTATCATCATGGGCAAAATAGACTTCATTCAGGGGAAAAAAAATTATTTAATTTGTTGTCAATTTAAATAGATTTGGATAGTGAGAAGCAAAGGCAAAACATTGAAACAAGACTTTTCCTTCACCCCTTCTTTTTTCTATGCCCAACTTCACTCCTTCATTCCCAATTCCTTTACCTCCTTCCTGAGGAGTGCAGGGCAATGGCAAATGAGGGCAGCTGTCTGTCCATAACAGTTCCCTCTACACTCCTTCCTGCTTATTCTTTTCTATGCTCCACTGTGGGTCCTTCCCAAGGTCTGCAGTTCCTGTCAGGAAAAACTAGACTCTAAACAGACTGCTGTTCCTTCAGGGAATATCTACTTTTCTTGGTATTGGGTCCTCCTCAGGCTGCAGGATCTGCTCCAGTCTGGTCTCCCAGGGGCTGCAAGGGAATATCTGCCCCATGTCTGCAGTACCTTCTCTTCCTTCTTCTCTGACCTTGTTGTTTGCAGGGCTGGTTCTCACACTTTTTTCCTCAGTCCTCAATTTTCTCTGGTGTTCTTGTCCTTTCTTAAATATCTTTTCACAAGGGCTTTGCTCCATGCTCAGCTCAGTCCTGCAGTAGATGGACATCAACTTATTAACAAGCATCTATCAACGGAAAAGAGAAAACTAATATTTTTATCTAAGGTCTATCAACATTAAACCTCAAAAGAAGAGCATCTAACAGCCAAGGGAGGTGATTCTCCCTCTCTACTCCACCCTTGTGAGACCTCACCTGAAGTATTGCATAAAGGTCTGGAGTATTCAGCACAAGGATATGGACCTGTTAGAGCAGGTCCAGGGGAAGGCCATGAAGATGATCAGAGGGATCAGAGCATCTGTCCTTTTAAGAGAGGTTGAGAGAGTTGGGGGTTTCAGGCTGGAGAAGGCTCTGGAGATACCTTGTTGCATCCTTCTAATTCTTAAAAGTGGCTTTTAAAAAAGAGGAAGAGTGATTTTTTTTACATGGACATTATCACATATAGTGCTAGAATGGGAGGGAACAGTTTTAAATTAAAAGAGGAGAGATTTAAATTAGATGTTAGGAAGAAATTCTTTACTTAGAGAGTAATGACACAGGAAGAGGGAAAAGAAGGCAGAGAACATGTGGATGCCACATTCCTGAAAGTGTTCAAGGCCAGGCTTGAATAAGGCTTTGAGCAACCTGGTCTACTAGAAGGTGTCTCTGCCCATGACAGGAAGGAAGGTTAGAAAGACCCTTGAAGATCATCTCATTCCAATCCAAACCAATTTGTCATTCTGCGGTGATTCTGTGATGCAAAGAGAGAGAAAGAGATTATAGACAGAAATGTTTAGCAATGCTTGTGTTTCTGAGTCTTGACCTACAGATTTATATCTGTAATAATAATAAAACGTTCAGGCTTTAAAAGCCTCCTTCTGGGCTCCAAGCAAGCTAACTGTCCTGTTGGCCTCATGGTTTATGTGATTTTTTTAAATTCTTTTTTTGTCAGGTTTCCAAGAATCATTCTCCTTCCAAAAAGCTGCTATTCCTCACCTGAAAAATTCTCTTAAAAAATTCACCTTAAAAATTCCCACTCAACAAAGAGGTTTGGTGACAGTTGCATACAAACTACCCCTGTACTCTAAAGCTGTTATCAAACATCAGAAAAAGCACAGAAAGCAAAGTGTTAGAAAAGAGATGGGGGAGGGGAAAAACACAA
Source organism: Illadopsis cleaveri (assembly GCA_013399915.1). NCBI lineage: Eukaryota > Metazoa > Chordata > Aves > Passeriformes > Timaliidae > Illadopsis > Illadopsis cleaveri. The sequence continues at coordinate 464,487 of VXBB01018237.1, read as the reverse complement.
AAGAAGATTTATTTCATGGTTAACCTTGTAATTGAATGCAAAAAGTGTCTTTCCATGTAACACAATTGGATAGTAAATAGTTACAAGGCCATATCTTTTCTTGCCCATATTAGAAAAGTCACATTTACAGCATAGGAAAATGCCTTTGTTTTGAATCAGCCTGTTATCTTAAAATTTGATTTTAGGGAAGTTTAAAGGGCTGTAAAATTTGTTTGAGTTATTTTTTTTTTTGGGGGGGGGGGTTTGGTTTTTGTTTTTTTTTTTTTAGAAAATGCAAAATTCAGAGGGGAAATGTAAATTTTGGCAGTTTTGCCTAAGCTTCAACTTTGCCTTACAGTGAAACTGGGAAGTGGTCTTTTACAACCTCTTCTGCAAACACAGCTCTGTTATTTCCAATCCTTTTCTTTTATTACTCAGTCCTGTTACACTGTCTAGAATTTCTTAACTACTGTAAAAGTGCCTGTGGAAAAACAATATTTTTTTTAACTACTAGTGTAAACAATATTTTAGAAGTGTATTTGCTTCCTTTTTTTCTTTATTTTTTTCCAAATATAGTCAAAGTCTAATAAGTCACTTGGAAACTAAGGAGGTATTAGAAAGAAATAAGTGTTAGACCAAGTTAAATAAGAAAAAAACTATTCTGAAGTGTACTTTTTGTAGGTTTAAATTAATCAGATGTAAATAAAGATCAGAGGCCTATCTAGATCACGTAATACCACTCATTGTTATGTGATGACATTTTTAATAAAATTATTTTCCAAGCTGAAAACCTTGAGGTATTTATTTACCTCCTATGACATTGTCAAAAATAGTGAAAATCAAAGGCTTCCTGTAAGATTTGTATCAGTCTTTTCTGTTTTCCTTTCCTTATATGTATCTGTACATTTAAAGTGGACAGCACACCATAGTGTGGGGTACTGTTGTCTTATTTGTATTGACTTTCACAAAATTTAACCTGCAAAACAAAGTTATCCAGGATCTCATAGAGCAAACAGGAATAAGCAAAATATTTTCCAAGGTTTGCAATATATCTGACTAGTGAAGATACCTCTCCAGTTATAGCGGCTGACAGCATAAGATGCAGAAAGAACTCTAAGTGATACAATAGAAATCCTTGGAGAGAATATCTGGAATAATTTCTAAGAAAAGTTTTAAGGTAAGAAAAACAAAGGATCATAAAATATATAAGTTAAAATCTTACATGAATGGCACATAGTGATTGTGTGCTTTTCATACATTCTTCTTCACAAAGTAGTTTTAATTACATGCAAGGGCAACCTTCACCATTTCTATAACTGAATCTTGCAAACTGCTGAGTATTATATGTGGGCTGGTGGTTTTGTGTTATCATCTATTCTTCATAGCAAAAATTCAGAGCTGCTAAGGTCTGAGTTTAAAATTAGGTCCATGTATAACAGCTAGGAACTTATGCATTAGAATCTTGCAGGATTCAATTTCAGGAAATATAATATTTAGTTTTAAAGATCTTCCCAAATTAATTTGACTATATTTTATAAATACCATGCTTTGGATTGATTGTCATTAAGAATTTAGCTAGTGTCTGATCATTAGAAAAGTATTCATTAGTTGCCAGAGTAAAACTTTGACAAACACACACAGTTGTTCTTAGGCAAGTACAAAAATGTACTTTTCTATATTCAGTTCTTTAAAAATTGACTCCACCTGAACAGCAATATATGCAAAAACATTAAACGGAAGCCAGGAAATAGAGTGTGCTTCATGTATGAATGATATTATGGGATTATGTGGAATTCAAAAAGAATGCAAATAAAAGTTTTCACATTTTTATCTAGTTTTCATAGCAAAATTGATTGGTTATTTGTTTTTTGCCTCAGAATACAATAGAATTATAGATTATCTGCAGAAAGTGAAGGAGTACTTGATAAATAAAATCTCACACCTTCAAGAGTCAGAAAACAAATTTTGTGCTGCAAGCTGCAGACAAGATGGTAATTCTCAGAACCAGACTAGTGAAAATTCTTCTGGAGAAACAGGTGTGCGTTTTCAGAAGGAGAAGCAACAGACTCTTTGCAAGCATCTTCCAGTTCCAGTCAGCAGTTCCAAAGATCTCCTTCCCTGAACAAGACAGAAAGTCAAAATGTTAATCAAACCCACACAAGTGAAATTAAAACTTTGGGAAAAGCTGCATTCTTAGCTGAAAACAAATCTGCTCAAGAACAGGACGCCAGCAGAGAATCTCCAATGAAAATTGAAGATGGTGAACACCAACTACTGATCGTCTCTTTTACAGAGAAAAAAGAGTGCAATGGAAAGGATAAACTTTATGGAAGTAGCTCTGTTACTGAAAAGCCTCCAAAACTGGCTTTTCAGAATGCTCTTAAAAACAATGAGGAAGATATTCTGTCTGGGACATTGGAAGACATTTATGACAGAGGCATCACAAATCATTTTGAATGGGAGAAAAAGGAAGTAGTCAGGGACAATTTAAGAGGGCTAGAAAGTGAAGACCACAGACTGACAGAGAAAATGGAAGACAGTAAAATGGAAAAAAAAGAAGAGATTTTTAGAAATGACCTAAGTATCTTCATATCTTTAGCACAAACCTATGATCTTACTGGTGTGAATCCTTCTGTTAGTGATTCAGAAGAAGCACAAAAATCTAGATCCTGGATGAACAAAGAGTAAGCACATATTCTTCTATTTTTTAGGAACAGGTGCACATAATTATTGCTTATTAACTTATAAATGTGTGGGTGCAGAAACTCAATATACGTGTACTGAACAGCTGCTGGTTGTGCGTATAACAACAGTTTACAGTTGGAACATGCGCAATGAAGATCTTTCCCTTTGGTCTAAAGTAAACTATGTTTCTATTTGTATAATTTTTTTTATGCCAGAGAGGGACTGAGTCATGGCCAGTAAAGTCAATAATCCTCAAATTGTTGGGAACTGGTAGGAAAGAACTACAATTCACCAGTTTTAAAGTAGTTTGTAAGCTGTTCTGAAAGAGGCTGAACAAAAATTTTCATGATTTTCTCATTTATTCATAAAAATATTTTTCTGAATTATCTTCTTATGCTTTGTTATAGCACATCATTACATTGAAGAATTTAATTAAAAATACAAGACACTACCCCACTCAAANTTTTTTAATAGATTTCTAGTCAAAGGGAGTGGTAAAAATGAACAGGAAATAGCTTTTTTTATTAAAGCCCCACAACTGTTCTGGAGAATCTAAAGTGCAATATACTCAACGACACTAGTTCCTTGGTAGTGGATGATTCTGAGGAGCTGGTCAGCAATGTCATCAGTATTGAATGTTATGATTATGAAAAACTACTTTTCCCTATCAACATTGCAATCCCATTTACTTCATGCTTCAGAGGAAATTATCGGGAGATTATGGTGAAGGTGACTGATACGGACTTTCAGTCAAACTACTTAACTCCTGTTTCTTTGCAAGGATACCAAGGAAACCATAAGGTAACTCTCATCAAAGCATTGTAAAAGCATTGTTTGAGGTTCCCAGTTAAGTCTCTCTGGAGCTTTTCAAATAAATTTCTCATTATTAAATCATATTGCCCACTATGTGTGGTTAAACAGAATTTTTCTTTCTACTTTCTCAAGCACTAATTCTATTTGAGAACTAGTATTTAATAACATTCTTTTTACCCCTTGCAATGTTAAGCAAATGCTTGATCCCACAATACTAATGGTTGAGTAATGTTTCATGACTATTGTAAATAAGTGTAATTATTTATGCATTATTTGATAAAGGTAAAACTTAGGGGGAATTACTGTGCTTTTAGATCACAACAAAGTAACACAGTTCCATGAGTATAAGTACAAACTCTATATCAAATGAATACAGGATGGCTCTCTTTTTTTAAATGCAAAAGTATTGTATTGGACCAGATTCATCACCCAGTTTATGAGTTTATTTCATTTCACCCCAATCATACATTGGAATATGAATGACATCACATGATGACTAGAGATCACCAGGTATTTGGGCATGCAGGTGACAATAATATTCAATTTATTTTCATTTAATACTTTGCTCTATAGAGAATGTTAGCTTCTCAACTGTGAAACACAGCTTCCTTTCCCTCAATGCTCTAACTCCACATTCTCTTTATTCAGGAAAGCTTTGCAGAAGTGAAAATTTATCATCTGGGTGTTTTTTCTGTGTTGTCATGCTTAAAGAAGGAAACATTTACTGTTCCAAAGGTAGGACTCTTACAAAAGCTGAACGTGGATTCTAGAATCTTTCTGTTACCATCCAGAAGCATTCAGTTCTCCTATGCAGCACCTATGCAGTTAAAGGTAAGCTTGAAATGTGTGATACTTGTTCCATAAGCCTGCTATCTGCTCAGTTCTGAAGTGAGTATGCCAATGGTGTTAAAGTGCAATCTCTTCCAGTATCAGAAGTCTACAAAAAGTGGCAGCTTCACATCCTGTACATGCGGATTTCCTGTCAAATTTGTTAAAACCACATGTCAGGGATACCTTTATCTAAAAAGAAGATCTACCTCTGTTTGACATAGTTCAGAAAATATAGTCATTTTCAATAAAGATGTGTCAACTCAAAACTATAATTGCTTGGCCCAGTGGTCAAGTTAATAGAACCATTTTATTCACCTGACTTCATCCTTGGTGCCAGCAAGTACGACAAAATATTTTTCTCATATAGAAGTCTTAGGCTGAGTATAGTCTCAAATTGTGCTTCAGTTATGTTTCTCTCTTTTGCCATTAAGACGTTAATTTGGAAACATGGAGAAACTAAAATAATGAAAAAATACAGATTAGAAAAATCCCAGAAATTTTTCAAAATCCAAGGAAGCTCATGAGTTTCAAAATAAACTCAAATCAGGAGCAAAAAAACTCCTAATAAAACTAAAATAAATATTTTAGGCAATAAAGTTTCAGTTTTTGATGACTTTCGAGCATTTTTCTGTGCTTTATATAAAGTGCTGTTACTCGGATAAGGCTGTTCTTGGGTTAAAGGGAGGAGTCTGACTCTTCTGTGATAACCTAGCCAACTCCAAAAGATAAACCAATTTGTAAAACACCCAGGCATGTAATGGAAGATGCATTTTTTTTGCAAGTTGATTGTAAAATTTCTTTCTATATTTAGATTCAGCCAATTGAGCCATCATTGATTTCAGAATTGAAAGCAAGACATGATATGTATCACTCAGTGATATGTACTAGTGCACTGGTTCATGTCCAGCATCCTTCTGCTCAGCCTTTTAACAGTTCAGCCACTATTACTCTACCCTGTCCTCCAAGCCCAGACAAAAAAAGGCAAGGAGATGAGACAGAACATGGAAGAGCCATCAGTGCTACAGTAAAGAGGGTTGCTGCAGCATACCATCCTCGGTAAGAACCTGACTTCCAATTCACCATTATTTGAAACATCGAAATCGATTAATTTTTACAGTTGTTGGTTTATAATTTCTTGTATTTAAAATGTGTTTGTTCTTTCATATAGACTGTAATACCTATGAGCACTGTTAGAAACACTAAAGCAAACCCTCAAAATTTTCATGCTATATTTTCACCAGAAAAATTAATACAGTATTTGATGCATATTCTTTAAATATGCTGACCACTACATTTCTAGCAGGAGTCAGAGTGAAGATTGTGTGAGGTTTTTTCAGCAAGAAATATTCAGGCATTTTCAACAAAGTCAAACACTGAACACGAAGAATAGACATGGCTTAAAGCTGCTGTGTTCATAACACACCAAGTTGATTTGATTCTGACCTTTGAACTTTCTCATCTCTACTTTTACTTCTACTTTTACATCTCTACTTTACTTTTTCTCTTTTATTTCAATGGTTGCCTGAATCAAAATGTGTGGCACAATGGTTTATAGTAGGTCAGTTTTATGCACTAGACAAAGGTCCAGATTTTCCAAAGTATGCAGTACATTATTTCTACAACTTAGACTTTTTGGCATGTCTTAAAAAAGCATTAAAACACGAGGATTCCTTTAAAAAGTATTATGTCTAATTTTCGGCAGTTTCTGGAGAATTGAAAAAAAAAAATCTAATAACTATATAATTTACATACTCTGGAGTATATTTCCAAATACATATTTTGAGCAAGGTGGGAAAATCAGAAAAAGTCATCAAGGAAAGCAGAGGGGAAAAAAAAGCTATAAACACAATCTTACTCTTTCTGCAGAATTATTTTTATGTTTTTTTTTCTATAATTTCTTGTCTTTCCAGGGCTGAGAGCACTTCTGTGAGAAAAAGTGGAGACAATCTCAGTGATATTTTGAAATTATTAGGTCATGGAAACAAAGAAGAGGGGTGGAAGGTCTTTGATTATGCTGTTATCCAGAATGCACAGAATGGGCTTTTATCTTTTGAACTAAATGAACATTTAGAAAGGTCATGTATGGAGCATTTAGAAAGGTAATGTACAAATAATTCAACAAAACTTTATTTACTGAAATATTTAGTTCTGTGTTTACAAGTAAATGGATATTAATAGTGTTAAGAAATCATCAATTTTTAATTATTAACTCCCTCTTAGATTTGTTGCTCATAATTCCAAAAAAAGTGCACTTTTTCATTTATATAATGTACACAATGTAGAAATTTGAAACAGAAACAGAAAATGCAGATATCAGTCTAATTGGCAAATGTGAGTTAGCTTTCTAGCTAAAAAAACTTTTTCTTTTTCATTCTTATTACAAAATATTATGTTACTTTCATGTAAAATTCATATGTATTTGAAACCATACCTACATAGTCAACATACTCTACACTACAAATGCAAGCAAATTTCCACTTTTTCACATGTTGGAAACAAAGATGCAACGTAGCAAAAGTTCCCTTGGAGACTGAGCCGATATTATTTTTTTAAGAATAAATTATTAGCAGTTGATAAAGTTATGAAAATAAAGCTTTTAAAAATATTTTTCTTTTCTTTTTAATACAGCTTTGTGGTCATTTGCCTTTCATTCCTTTTGGAAAACACCTATCTTCCCATCTTTGCTCAGGCTCTGGAAGAAGTTCTCCATAGCACCATGGCTAATGTGATACTGTATCAGCAAAGAGAAAACCCATATAAAATAGTAGTTTTGCTGTCTGCATCCAAAGACTTGACCAATGAACTTCATAATCTCCATGAGGAGGGTTATTTTGGTCCCCCTAAATCTACACAGCTGTTACCATTAAGACAAGGAAAGCAGATTCATTTTAGATTTAGAGAAAATATTTCTGCTTCAGGTAAGGCAAATAATTCATGCATCTGTATGAACATTATCAATTACCTCAGGTATTAAAAATGCTGTATGCAACACTGGTACATTGAAGTTAGCCACAGTACATTTAGTTATTTCAGTGTTTTGTTTCTTCTTAAACAAAAAGAATATGGAGCTTAATGGGAAACTGTTCCAACTGTAAAGAAAATGTACTACCTGAATGAGCTCCTGAGCAATGTGCTCTGGGTGACCATGCTTTGAGCAGGAGAGTAGGACAAGATGATCTTTAGAGATCTCTAAAACCCCTGTGAATTCTGTGAAATCTTGTCCCTCAGAAACTTATGGTATTTTAAGAATTGTTTTAAAAGGACAGGTTTTGTCTGCTGTTTTGTCTGTGTAAATTCACTCAGAGTGAGCAAGAAACAAAGGCAAAATATTGCCTGTTGTGAGTTGCACTGTGAATTGAGATGATGAGAGAGTTATGCCATTTCTGTTAGCAGCCTAGAAAATTCCATGTAGTGGCTGCCACCATTCAGAGACTTGCTTGAAGGGAAAAGAGATAAGTCTCTGAAAGGTTTTCACCCAAAATTGCAAATAATCTCTTTAGTCTGTTTTAGATTGAACATATAAATATGTATTTGGACCTCTGAACATTTTGTACATAAACTCTTCCATTGAAGACTGCATGTACCTTAAAGAAAGGAATATTCTTCAAAGAGAGAAGTCTCCAGCCCCTGAGAAATGTCTGCTCATACACACAAAGGAGAGTGTATATAGATATATCAAATAAATGGATTTAAGAAACCTAAAAATACATCCACTCCTCGGCTGCCATTCATTTTGTTACAGATAGACATCCATTCTGAATAACCAGAAAGCATATACTTCTAATTCCATTCACAACACCCTTTTATTTTTATTCTTCTCTATGTTATGTACATACTTCCTTTTCTGTTCCTTAATTGTAGCATTGCCTTCACCACTTACTCTTTAAGCCAACTATTAAAGGGTTAAGAAGGCTAGCCACAAAGATATGCCTACTACTGAAGCAGGCTGAACTCAGATGTTCAATAAAGTAATAATAATGATAAAGAACAACCAAGAAGCAACCAAATGTTATGTGATTACTTTTACTTGACTCATGCTAATGAATTATTTTGGATACCATGCATCCTAATGCAGGGATAAAAAGTTTTTTTTTTAAAAAATTTTATATGGACTGCAGAGACCAGAGAAGACTTTAGGAAAGTCTACAGACTGATTTTTCATTCACAAAGACAATCAAGGCTGGAGTTCCAAATTAAAGAAGTGGATGAATTTGGTAACCACAGCTCACCTCATTACAAAGGAACAGCAGTGTTTTATAAAATTACCAGAGAGAGGATACCAAAGAAATGGGAACAAACCTTACCATATGATGCATATCAACACCAGTCTCGACTGTGCAAATTAGCATTAACATTGCCAAAGGTGTGTTTCTCACTGGATAATATTAGAGACTAATTAGATTAGTCTAATTAGAGACTTATTATATAATATTAGAGGCTAATATTAAATTATGATTATTAATAATAGTATAATCCCTTTCTGCCTTACCATATATTTATTAGAAAAAGGATCTTGGTATGATTTTAGATTTACAGATACACACAGGAGTCACTGATGGACTTCTGGTGCATCATCAATGTACGAACATTCTCAGAATTTCTCTCAGCTGTAGGGAGGGGCCCATATCCAAGTATAAGCATGGAAAAATTTCTAGCAGAAAATTTTCACCCATCTACTCTCCCCAGCTGTGAAATTATTACTGAATTTCAGTTATATCATTCTTGTTTCATTGTCTTGGGAACACAGAATTGCAAATTGTAGGATCATTAAATGGTTTGTGTACCCTGTCTTCTACCTATCACCTGATTATTCTATTATTCCTAATTAGCCTCTACAGTACATCATATGGGCAATTATCTCCATCCCTGGTGAAAGCTAATGCTATGTAAATTAATCTTTCATATTCCTGCAATGAAATCTCATTGTAAATTTTTCAAAGAGCCTATGTACGAGCACACTATACTGCACAAAATGCTGCCATTAAAATACTACTATCAAAGTTGCCTACATTTTAATATTAAAATATCTTCATCTAAATCCCTGGTGACAAACAGTAGCATCTCTCTCTTTTTGAATTTAATTGTCTTCACACTTTTCTGAACAATTTTTTTTTTTTTCCTAGATGATAGTTAAAAGGATCTGGAATGTCTGATTTTGGTTGTGACAAAGACAGATTGAATCTTTTTAAGGCAACCCTTCTGACTACTGCATTTTCATTCATTTCTATAAAATTCCCACCTAAATTTTTTTTATAGAGAAGGCAGTAACTATAAAATCATAAGCCATTTTTTATGCGTATATGCCCTCACTATCCACTTACAAATAGATTGCTTACAGTGGTCAAAAGAGTGTTTGTTTACTTTGTATGCAAACATTTATGTCAGTTTTTACTTTAAACATATATTTTTACAGAAGCAATCTGATTTTCACTAATGATTCCTATTTATGGTGTTTCCATTTCCTCAGCAACAAAAAACACTTGCTCCTGCAACCTATTATGCTCAATACGAGTTAGATACAGTGCAGCAGGTTCTGATGTCAAGTATCCGTGTGCATATCTACTGATTCAAAGATTTTGTATTTATATGACACAATGAGTTAAGGAAGTAAAAGATTAATGTCTCCTTTTCTGTCTGTCCTGTTTGATATGCTGCTAGAGTCTAGTCATGTCTGAGAGGTCCATTTGACAGAGCACATCAACGTTACTGGCTGGGAATGCATTGCAAAAATGGATTGCTGTAATATATATAGACATTATGAAATTACTATTCTGCTGAAGTTTTGTGTCCAATGACTTACAGGAGAATAGCATGTTATCCCCTGCTTCAGAAAGGCAGTTGCTTGGCTAATTGAAGGGCCCTCCAGACTAGAAAACTGCTTTGGCTGCTAAGAGTATTTTACTGAAGCTGTCAACCAGAGCAGCAGGACCACATGCCAGTGTAGCTGAACTGAGGGTGAATTTAGCTTTTCAACACAGACACTTAATCTTTCAAGGCAATTTACTGTTTTAAATCTAACGCATTGTATATTATTACACTATTTCTAGACAATACTCATTTTCAATTCTTGTAATTTTTACTACTATTTTAACATTTAGTAGCATAAAGTGGTTCAGATTAAATTCGATGCATGGGTAATTGAGTCCATCTACAATTACTTTGAAAATCTAATGCAGACCTTTGAGGTGGTAAATTCTCATTAATGAATGAAAATAAGTTTAAATACAAATGCATAATTAAACAAAGCCAGAGAGAGCGGAATCTTGGAAGAAAAGCAATGCCCTCTTCTGGAAGAGCTTTATGTTCCCTTTATTCTGAGGACTTTTTAGCCATGTCATTCTATCTTCACACTGGGGACATCCAATGACAGAATTGCTGTAGAAGCAAGAAAAATGAGGCAGATTCAGGTCATGGAATCATAGAATCACTTGGTTTGGAAGGTCCTTTAAAGGTCACCTAGTCCAAACTCCAAGATCTCAAGAACAATACAGCACAGGATGGTTTTGCAGTGTCATGCACTATGTAGTGTGTGCATCATGTGCACATTGATATCACCTCCCAGAATGACTGCATACAGGCCTGATGAAAAGTTGCTTAATTCACAATAGGCAATAGTTATGAATATATTGATCCTATGGCTGTGCAGCTCAGTACATTTGAGACACTCCAAATACTGAACAATATTTATAGTCTGTATTATAGAAGTGATTAAGATAAGCTCTGTAAGTCTCAGTATATCAGAAAGAAAAGAATAACTTTTCCAATCAGAGTTTCATGCTCTGAATTCCCAAATAAAAACCAGAAGATCAGTGAATAAACCTCAGGCAAATCTCCTTGGGAGAGCTGTGAATGAACCAGGTTATTACCAGCCAGGTAATATAACTGAATGTGTGTTATGAAAGTAACATGGGCACTCAAAGAGGATAATTTGACTTTCAAACAAACAAACAAACAAAAAAATCTGAACTTCACTTCATAAAAACTAATCTCTTTTTGTGCTCAATGCTTATGCAAGTAATTTCTTGTTCCATATGCAGTAGGAAACAACACTAAAGCCCAGAAGACTTTCATCTTTCTCTGCCATAGGTAAAACAGGACAAAATATTTTTTCTTTCTCTCTGATGTTTACAGGAAGAAAAAGGAAAAACTTTCTACTTTCTAATGGAGCTTATCTTTTGAATTTTGATGATTTTTCATGATGTTTATTAAAAGCTGAACTATGTAAAATGAATAACTATAGCTACAAATACAGTGTGGTTGCCTGACCGAACAATAGCTACTGCATAACTAAAAGTTGTTCTTTTCCTTGAAAGGAAGATAATGTTAATGCAGTATTCAAAATTAGAATCTGTAACATCTACGAAAGTTCTATACAGATTTTCTATACACCCAGTGTCTATACATAAACATGGCATAATGCTATTAATCAAAAATTTGTAAAATTGTATGAGGATGAACTTTTTATATGAGATAATAAACATCCATTTGATAGATGAAAATGTTATTAATTTGTTTATTTTAATAGTGATATACTGTTTTATACCTGCTGATGGTGTTAATTGGTTTTTAATGAGGACAAAACTATTGTATGTAAGTAGAACAAATTTTAAATGCTAAGAGTTAAATCCCCAAGATTTTACTAAAATCCACTCCCAGATCACATGCCTCACCTCTTACTCATCATAATTTCTTACCTCAACACATTTTCTTTAATAGCATGAAAAATTGACCCACAGTCCACAAAGTACATTTTTTCTGATTCATCAGGTAAGAGAACAAAACCATTAAATTAATATCAATATAAATAAGATACTTGCTATTTTCTTTTAGTTCCATAATTTTTCAGCTGTTACTGACACTTGAAAATGCCATATTCATCTTTCAGAAGAACTTCATTTAAAGTGGCAAAATAAGGTGTTCACTTGACAGAATCACCAGCAACTCACAGCCCAATTCCTCTTCTTTCTTGTTGAACTGTATGAATATTTCCATGATACTTCTGGATGAACAAGTGACAGGGATATCAGTCAGAATAAGACTATTAATTTGTTACTTTGCAATCTCTTTACGAAAGCAAAGTATAATAGCCATGTCCTTGCTTGAAAAACCTGAAAATTTCTTATACAGAAAAGTGTGATTTTGAAAATGTAGATATGAAGAATTATAGACTGATCTGCATAGATTTCTGAGGACTTTACCTGTTTGCACGTCATACTCAGTCAACACAATATCTCTACATAACTTAAACATTAGAAATCATTCATTATATCAAAATCATATGAATCATTCTACATTATATGGATTACCCTATGTCCAGTAGTAATAACTACCAAATTCTTCAGATTAAAGCCTAATGTACAGACAGAGGTAACTTCTTCTTACTTTCAGATTTGTTAGCAATTAATTCTGCTTTTATAGTCTCCATGAATGTTTTTCATTCTCGTGAATATCATACAAGATTTCAGTGTTAGTTCATGTGAATATGTAATCTCTTACCTGAATTTATGAGATTTGTTGCCTCACTTTAAACTGTCATTGTAATGGAGTTCTTTTCGGTCACTATCAAATACAGAAAAAGAACTATTTCTTCATAAAAAGTTTAAAATGTATGGCTTTGACGTTTTGTTTGTTAAAATAAGTTCTTGTATTGAAGATATAGATAGTAAATCAGAAGTATTTGTGCCATTCCTTATTCAAGTTTTCAATCTCTAAAAACTAATTTCTTTCCAAAATGCTTGCTAGGACTAACGTAATTTTTAAGTCAGAGCAAGAGCAAGGTTGGTGTTCTATAATGGTTTTTCGACTGAAATAATATTTAATTTACTTTCTTCTGTTATTTACTTCTATATTGCAACCCACCTCATAAAACACACCAAAAATTTATCTAAACACTAAACTGATTTCTGTTAAAGGCAAAAAGTAGCTGGCAAGAGTCAGTGAAAAACAATTCTGAGAGCAAGCTGACTCCTTGGTAGTTACACATATTGTGATTACACAGGCTGTCACATCTGTGTGACTTCCCTACTGCTTCAACAACATGCAACAGATGCCTCTTTCTTCAAGTCCACCTGTGCACAATTAATTACTGTTATTCTTTGATACTGATTTGATGCAGCAATTATTTTCGTTTTTCACCTCTCCTTAACTAAAAAAATATAAAAATCTAAATATTAATCTCAATCAAAACATTGTTGATAGAAACTTTATTCACTTTTAGGATATTTAGAAACTGTATGTCTTGCTGGCAAATCTTAATTGTGATACACAGTCTGTGTATTTTATTTATAGAGGTCATATATTTGCAACTATTACAAATTGCTATTGTAAATGAGAAAATTGCATGGCAAAAGAAAAGATAGATAGGAATAGTATTAATTAGTTTTATTCATCTAGTCACTAATATCTCATCCTATGCTATTATCAGTTTTTAGATGTAAGACAAATATAAAAGTAATTGAACCCCTTCTCTGAAAATAAAACATAACAACCATCCTTTCTTTGGGATTTGGTTGGTTTTGGGGGGTTTTTTTTGTTTGCTTTTTCGGGGGTTTTGTTTGTTTGTTTGTTTTTGTTTCTGTTTTTTGTTTTTTGGTTGTTTTTTTTTTTTTTTAAATAAAGAGTGTCTTTTGACTGTAAGCTGGCTTCTTATTAGAGGAAAGAATTATCACCCTTTTCCCAATGCTCAATACTTCTTGCCATCAGGCATTTGTCATAAATGTCTTCTCTTGAGGACTGAATATTCACTTGCTAGCTCATCAGATATCTTTAGTATGTATGTACATCCATGTATGATGGTAGGACAAACAATACTGGAAATATTGCTAAAAATTTGACTTCGTTTCTCCACCAAAATAAAGAGTTTGATGCAACTTCCAACGTTCTGCCACAAGATGGCACCTTTGTCTAACAAAAAATACGGTACATGTATTTCAAAAGCTGAAAAATACGTGCAAAAAACACTGCTAAAAAGTAATCTATAAAGGCCTGGATGCTCCACACAGTATCAGACACTGAAACAGGTTGCCTAGAGAAGCTGTGGATGCACCACTTCTGGAGGTGTTCAGGGCCAGGATGGGGCCATGAGCAACTTGGTCTAGTGAAAGGTGTTCCTTCCTATGGAAGTGGGGGTGGAAGTACATGATTTTTAAGGTCCTTTAGAACACAAACCATTCTATTACTATATGGTCAACACCATTAGGACAAGGCAGTAAGAACAGTGAGCACTTCAGTAACATCTATAGAAAAGGAAAGCTGCATTCCATGGAATTTGAGATTATTGTTCACATTAATTGAACAGTAAAGCTAAATGAAATCTGCCTTGTTCAAATCTAATTTTTATTATTAACAAGCATTAATCAAGTGGCTAAATAAAAACATATTTTATTAAATATAGCAAAAAATACTAATAAGGTAGAATAAAATATTAACAATTTTAAATATATTACCTGATGTCCTTTTCCTTTGAGGAATGCCTTAGGTCTCCTGGGTATTTTTCTGTACTTGTGGTAACTCATTTGCAGTTTGAAATGAGTAACTAGTCTTGCTGTGGCTCAGCAAAGCTGAACTGGCTGGTAACATACTTCTCCTCTATTCTTCTCCTTGTTCATCTCTCTGAACAGTTCTTCCTTGTGCCTGGACTTTACTACCTAACTGCCCTGTGTAATCTTCACAGCTTTCATTTCCACTTTTTTGATATTTCATCTCCTGAAAAAAACATGGCTAGCATTGAGCATACACTTTGTCAGCTTATACAAACATTTTGACAGAAGAACGTATTTAAAATGCACACTTTAACAAAAAAATATATAAACAATATATCCAGACCAAATATTCTTATGCCTTTGTTATGCCTTTCCCCATTGTTTCTTTTGTTCTGCCAGATAGGCACAGGAGCACCCTCCTTGTCTAGGTCTTGCTGACCTCAGGTACTCTTGGCAGGAGGAGGGAATGCAGGGCGTGGGATGTGTGTATTTCCCTTCATGTTAGGTCTCAACCAACAAGCTTATATACAGAAATGGGTTTGATTCCATTTTTTGGTCAGAAAAGAGATTCTTTACACTCTTAAGTTCATAGGCTGTAAATAAAACCTCCAGACAAAATAGGTTGCAGACCAGTGTGTGGCCTTCTGTACAACTGAATGACATCAGCAGCAATGAGACACAAAAATGTAGCTCTTTATGGTGAAAGTAAATTAAGATCAAGCTGTAGCAAGATCCAAAGAGACCTTTTCCAGAGGAAAGTCCTAGTGGGATGTCAAATGAGCTGTTTCTCCAACCTTATGAAAGGAAGAACACCTAACTTCTACCTTTTCTGAATAGCAAATTCCGGTCACAGGCTGATATGGCTCAACTACTCATGTGGAAAGTTCAATTTCTTAACTACCATCAATACTGTTCTTTGCTTTTCATGCAATCAGATATTGTCTCCTAAATGAAAGGGCTCCCTTAGTGAGACTTAAACTCACAGAACTGCAAATGTGGCAAAACGTGGAAAAGAATGAGAACTGCATGGGACAAATCTACTCCTTGTGTTCTTATTGACTATGAAAAAAGATGTAGGACAAAAAGCAACAGCTGAGCTTTATGGCTTAGAATGTGTATGTTTTCTAACTCTAAAGAAAAGGTGAAATTCCATGTTTCTGCTAAACATTGAAGGCAATGGAAAGGAAAAGAAGCTAAGATAGGAAGCCAGTTGTGTGGGGGTGCATTTTTATAAGGTTTAATCTGTAAGTTAAGTTGAGTTCATTGTACATTTTTTGTTCAGCCACTGCCCACAGTCCACCTTCTGTTTTCAGTNCCAGTTGCTCAGAAAGAAATCTACTAGACAACTCTAATTTGGCTAACTGAAGAAAGTAGTTCATTATTTAAGTACTGAACAGTTAGTCAAATAAAAAAGGAAAAAAGACAAATATTCCTTTTTTGACATTGTTACAGGATAGATTGCCAACTGCATTTAAGATGATGAAGTGCAAAGGCACATAGCAGACTTTACATATTCAACATTTAAACCACAAATTCTCTGCTTAGTGAAACAGGGTTCAATGATCAGGATCAGTAAACTGATTAATACAATAGATGCTTAATTTAAAAACTGAAGATGGTATTTAATCAGTATCCCACCCAAGCCGCTTTCAAAAATGATTTGTTTTTTTCTTTAGATAGCCTTCAGTAAGTACTGTCTACACAAAACTATCCATAGTGGAGTCATCTTCATGCATGAGAGTTTCAACTTAAAAGCTTCTCCCAAGTGAATTGGGAGGGAGCCCACATGCAGAGCAATTTGGTGGGAGAGCCAGAGGAAAGGCACTTTTCAGCTTTTCTCAACAGCTCATTTCAGTGAGCATGTCTTAAATGCATTGAGATAAGCCCCTGAAAAACCAGAAGCACTCAGGAAAGTGGCATAAAATAGCTCAGTTGAAATCATTCCCTCCTTTCCATAGTATCTCTGCACTTTACCTGAAGACACAACAAGAAGTCCTTGAGCACATCCAATACAATTAGAAAAACTGTCAACCAAAGAAATGCAATATTTGTAATTTCTAAAAAAAATTTCAACTTTCTCATATACTTTTAGAGATAACCAAAAGACTAATAATGGATTAGTAATCTACTGTAATATTATAATAAATTATAGTAAAGTTCACGAGAACAGAAAAGCACAGTTCATGTTCCATCCTTTCCCCCTGAACAATGAAAATGTCATGCATATAAGAAAAATGATTTTATAATAATTCAAGTATAAGACTTTGTTCTTATCTCTAGTCTATGTGAAAGACAAGACTTCATCATTACTATTGTAACTCTATTCTTAGTCTTTAAAAAAATTCATATGCTTTTGAACTCTTCATTACACATATAAATTCTTTATTTCACAGTGGGTATATCCCCTTGACAGAAGATTTTTCAAAGCATTATATGAAGTCTTACACATCTACATCTCTCTCGCCTTTTTTTGTCCTTTGAACATCTACCACAGCATTGTTCCCATGAAGACCTTTTGTGCTATAGCTTCCCAAGTGGAAAAAATAGTGACTCTTCAACTTGTTATCATACTTTAAAATCCATACATAAACTTTTTCATCATTTTACTCCATTTAAAAGTCCAATTGTGATAGTGTGACTTCCAGAAATATCCTTTTGTCAGATTATGACCAGAGCAGACTAATTATTCATCAGAAACTGAAAAAATTTAATAGAACTGGAAGGATTCCAGCCAGGATTAGTATTACTACATGGCAGTTTCACACTGCAAGTGCCAATTCAGCCAGTAGATATCACAGAAGAGCTTCTACAAAGATACTATTTTCTGTATTTTCAGACCTAAAATCAATATGTAAAAGTCATTTCACTAGGACACTGGAAGAGAAACTCCTGAAAGACTGTGCATTATTCACTTGTCCCTTAATGAGTAACCCCATTTTAGAGTATCTTGAGGTCAACGAATGCAAATAATTTAAGATGCACATATTATGCAATCAGAAATAGGAATGTTTTCATTCTATTAACATTAATATTTTGTTAAAATCAATGTCCATGCCTGAAGAATTAAGGAAATTTAAAAAAAGGGTTGAAGGAATTAAAAAAGTTTGAAGTGATACAGAATCAAATGTGTAAAAATATTTTGAGGTGTTCTATTTCTAAAAAGAAAGATGAAATTATTTTAAAGTGAGGAAACTTGTAACAAAATCAGAAAACCTTATTGTTCTACATAATTCCAAAGATTTTAAGAAAATATATATGCTTATTTGAGGTAAGTGAATAATTACTAATGAAGAGAGCCAATTTACATTCTCTAAATTACTCTTATGAAGTTTTGATGAAATGTCATTTCTCATAGAAAACAAGATGCTACCAAAAATCTAAAAGATTATTGGGAATATTTGCAAAGAAATAAATTAAGCTGATAGAATAACTGATTTGGTGATACACATAGAACTAAATTCAGATAGAGAATACTTACATGTAGAGAAACTCCTAAAAGTCTAGACTTTTTGTCAGGCTGGAGGTGAAACAGTGAAAGCACCCTGCAATTTTTTTAAAATAATTTCCACAATGGCCCAGAACAAATGCTACCAAGAGGTGTGCATTCTGCTGAATGGCTTAGAACTAAAGAGGGAAGACAAGGTAAAACTACATTGATACAAAATGTAAACTCAGCAAAGCTAATGTGGGTTTACTCAACCATTTGTACCCCATTTATTTTGCCCTCAGGCCTTGGTTGGGAGTCTTTTTAATTCATTGGTTACATATAATATAAGTACTGTGAGTTTTAATCAAGAACTTCATATTTTTCTCATCATTGCTGTTCAAATATGAATAAAATTCCGGTAAGTACTCAGAAAATATTTCTAAGAGGCACAGCAAATTGTTACTGCCAGTCTAGAAGAGGTTGAGGAGATGTCCTCTGCACCATGGTGCACAATTCTGCTTATGTATTTTCAAACAGAGTGAACTTAAAGTACCAAATCTTTGCTGAGCCCTTCTGCAGAGATGGAATAAGTATAAGAGCAGGGAAAGGGAGAAAGGTTCTTCAAAGGAAACTAAAAAAAGTATTATTTAGCCAGGAAAGGAAAAAAAAAAAAAAACAAGGAAACCTTGTAAAGTTATTTTCAATTAGATAAATACTGTACTGGTTGCAGAGTATAAACAGGTAGAGAATTAGAGGTACTTCCCTAGCTATCACAATCTTCCAGCAGAATTAAAAGGACTAAATACTACAAGCATTTTAAAATGCAGTTTTTAAAGTTCATGAAAGGTTTTAGGAGAGCAGTCTTCAACAGTGGAGAACTGAAGGCACAGGGAGAGGCCTTCTTTGTACATTTTTGTGTTACTAGATTATACAAACTGATGAAAACTGGACAGGAATTATCAACATATCCTTTATACTGATTTTTCAATCCACCTCCTCTTGCAAGCAAGCTCCTGCCACTCCTTATCACATTACAAAGTGTACATGGACAGACACACATACACACTCCTAAACCTGACAGGCAGTACCCTCAGTTCGTGTCTAAAACAGGTGTAAAATCAACCTGATTTGTGGTTTCCTGGCTGAGAATAAACTGCTGTCAAATCTTTGTCTCTTTTGTTCTTCAGTGACTGGTAACCATGGATACCCAAGGCAATAAAGTTCACTGATCCACAATGCTGTAATTCAGGGTGTGTTTATTGCAGCTGATTTTGTTATGGAACCCCCATAAGATAAAACTAGTAATTCAGGGTGAAATGGAAATTAGCTACTAGTTAAGATTTTACTTGCATTTTAATAATAATAATAAAAAAGGCATGCTTTGTTGAACAGCATAATTACTTTCCCTGAATAATTTATGACAGCCAGCCTGCCCCTTTGAAATGTTCATATTAATTTTAATGAGCTTGTCAAAGCTCTTCTAGCCATTTTATATTGAATAGATTTAGCTGGAGTAATATTCAAACCCATTGCTCCTTTTAACAAATATAAAAATCTCTTTTATATAAAACATTTTTTCTACTTTCAATTTATAAATTAGCATCTCTAGTTCATTCAAATACTAGTAACATTATGAGTCTCTGTAATACAGACTATATTTCCATATTAATTTAAAGTTTACTTCTGCAGGAAAAAAAACTTGGAAAAAAGATAGATTTTTAGCTAATTGGACTAGAGGGCATAAGTGTTTCAATTACAAGTGTTTGGATGCAATGTTTGCATTTACATTAGTGTTTTTTCCAAAGTTTAAATTTATAGCAGCTATAAATTTTCACTTTATTCTGAGCAGACTGCAACATATCTGATGTACATGATTTTGTTGTTTCCTACTGTGTAGCTGTTTATTCTTTCATCCAATAATTTCTACTTTAGCTGCTTTTCATCACAAAAATTAGTTTTAATTATTGTTCCACAAATAGTATAGAAGCTGGTAGTATAGATATGATCCCAATTTCACCTTTTTCTTGAGCATTCCTGATGGGTCTCTTGGAACATCAGCATTTACCTGACCAATGGTGTTTTTATCTCTACTTAGTCATGTCAGGACTAAGGGAAAACTCTGGGGTAAAAGATACAAAAAATCTGTGTAAGAACTAAGGTTAGCAGGTTTGTGTAGAAATGTAAGGAGCAGGAAAACGAATGTTATTACTGCTACATCCAAAGGGACAGGAACATGCATCCTTTAACTGATGGAGTTTGGATCAGATGACACAGTTATTTTCCATGAGGACTGATCTGTTTCTGTCAACTCTTTCTGAACTGCAGAAACAGTGTAACAACTTATTTGTATGTTCATCATTCAGGAATGGAAACAATCTTCTTCAATAGACCATAAAATTCATTAGATGTATCTATATCAGTTGGGTGAGGTAAATTTCCATGAAAAACACCCTGGTAATATAAGGACAAGGAGATAATTTCTTTCCTATTTTATCTATAAAAAATTATTTCAAAATCTTCTATCTGTAGTAGTCTCAGAACTGCAGTCAAAATCTGAAACCAAATTTTGTAGACAGTGACCTCTTGCTTATTCTTCTACTGCTATAGCTTTTCAGATTTTTTTTTTTTAACTCAGCTCATAAATTTATGATGGTAGTCCCTGATGATGATAAATTAGTTTGTCTGGGAGACGAGGACTCATTCACTAAAGAGACATTCTACTACCTAAAAATAAACTAATGAGCAAGGATTCTATTCAAAAAATAGGTTATATACAATATTAGTCTGAAAATTTTAAATACTAAAAAAAGGCTAGAAGATTAATTTAAGTACAAGGAACATATTGAGATAAATGAATACTGGAAAGTTCTTGCATGATTGACTAATGCTGCTTCAGTTTTAAAAGGTTTGATACAGGCTTAAATATTAGAAGTGGAAAAAATTCACATTGTTCTTATGGTAGTGGTCTGGCGTTATGCTTAGCAGTAGAATTTGTTCAGTGAGGGGAGATTCTTTAGAAGAAGATGGGACTTTCTATCACCTATGGTCAGGGAAAACAATCTAGAAATATCTGCAGTGTGGGGAGGACAGAAGGTAATTATAGTACCAGAAACATGCAATCCCCAGTAGCCATAAAAATGGTTGTTGTTATAGTACAAACCAAAAGTATTTGAGTTTTAAATGTTTTAAATTTTAAGTACTGGTGGGAATGTCGCTCATAAATTGCTTCCACTTGTGCTAAAACTCAGCCACTGTGTGCCAAGAAGTGGGACAGAATCTCTTAATGACACCAAATAAAATGCTGATTCCCTGACAGATAATTTATTTCAATCCTCTAGATGCTTGAATCTGGGAGAATTTAGAATACATGTAACAGACAAATATGCCTTGAGAATATGCTTTCATGAGATGCTTCAAATTGTTTATTTTATTATAATGGTTTCAAAAAGAATTTAAAAAAAATAAATAGAGCATGCCATGGAATGGAAAGTATTTATTTATTTTTCCTCTTTTCCATGATACGACTCCAATGCAACAAGGAATTTTAAAAGGTCTTGTCTCCACAGGCCTCTAAGTTCACCCATGATCTACAAGAAAGTTTATTCTTATAAAATTAAATATAAGAGGGAAAAAAAACCAGATTTACATTAAATTGCCATAAAAATCTGCAGGATATGGAAGCAGGTGAATTTATCTTCCCTGAGAATTTGAAACTTCAAAATCCAAAACTAACAAACAAACAAACAAAAGAAAAACCCACAAAAACCCCACAAAAAAACACATAAAGTATGCAGTTTGCATTTTTCTCTAAAAATTTTGTTTAGCATGTAACCTCTAAAACATAAAGGTTCAAGGAAAATCTTTCAAACAAGCTTGTAAACCAAAGTAGAAGACTTCTGGTAATTTTTACCCTTTTAATTTTTTGGTAGTATGCTGAATTACAATTCTGACTTATTTTTTGTGCTCCTGATTAATGCTGCTGGAGATTTAAAATCTGTTGCAGTCCTTCTGTTACTATACTCAAAATTATGGTGGAATTGCAGCCAACTTTATTTCTTGCAATTTTTAGATTTGAAATCTAACCAGCAGCTTTTGATGAATCTCAAATTCTACAAAACATCTTTGTTTCTCACTAGATAGTCAGAATTACAGCAAGTCTAAAACTGTAAAACAAGAGAGCAGTTTTGTGACTTTCCTTAAAACTAGAACAAAACAAATCCCACTATTGTCTGAGAAGACTGAGATTTAGAGAATCTGGAATTTCATTTTGCAATGCATTGAAGACACCCTGTACTTGGAGAACAAGTGCTCAGTTCTGATCACTCTCTTTTATCCAAGTGTCCCATTGACAGGAGTGACAATGCTCTGGAGTATGATCTCAGTTTGTAACAATAACTGGGAACCAGGGCAAATTCCACCTATAATAGCCTATAATAGCCAGGTGAATCATATTTATTTGCAATCCCATAATGTTTCTTAGAAACTAGAAAAATTTAGTGTCTGAAGAAGTAAACCAGCTTTTTTTTTTTATGTACTCAAAGAACTAGATACAGTAAGAACTATAATTGCCACAATAAGACTGACAGACAACAGTGAAGCTCCACAAGTCAAAGATGCCCACATAAATGTGAGCATCCTCCAGAGTTATATTAGGTGAAATGAAATAGCCTAGTACATGATTAGGCCATGCTTCAAATCTGTACCAATAACAGCTTTGTTTTAGGAAAATCTGTCATCACGCCATAGGAATTCTTTCCTGGAGCACCAAATTACAACCCCTGTCAAATCAGACCTAGGATCAGTGGTCCTATGCTGCATGTCTGATATTTCTGAGTTGATAAATAAAGGCAACATAATGAACTTAAAGGCTTAAACACTCAAAAAACCAAAGCTTGACTATATTTATTTTCGGCACCCCGTTACACAGCCAGGAAAATACCATTCAATCAAACATTTCCCTCAGGTTACTACTCATGGAGTATGCCAATGTTGAATATTTGAATGAGCATTTCCAGCAAATTGAGAGAAGTGATCCCGCCCCTCTACTCACCCCTGGTTAGGCATATCTGGAGTGCTGCGTCCTTAGTACAAGAGTGGAGTTCTGGGCTCCTTAGCACAAGAGAGGCATGGAGTTCCTGAAGCAGTTCCAGCAGAGGTCAGTGAAGATTATTAAGAGACAGAAGCATCTCTCTTGTGGCAAAAGGGTGAGAGAGATGGGCCTGTTCAGCCTGGAGAATAGACGACTGAGATAGGACCTCATCAAAGTCTGTCAGTATCTGAAAAGGGGTCAAGAGGATGGAGCCAGGCTCTGCTCAGAGGTGCCAAGCAATAGGACAAAAGGCAGCAGGCAGAAAGTGATGCACAGGAAGTTCCGCCTGAGTATGCAGAAGACTTTACTGTGTGCATGACTGAGCACTGGAAAAGACTGCCCAGAGACATTGTGGAGTCTCCCTCACTGGAGATATTTAAAACTGTCTGGACACAATCCTGTGCCTTGTGCTCTAGCATGACCCTGATTGAGCAGTGGGGCTGAACAAGATAACTCACAGTTCCAACTGCATCCATTTTGTGATTCTGAGACCTGCCATGCCATCAGAACTGTCCACAACATCTGCACTGAACAATTTTTTTCTTCCTTGAACATTGTCTTCATTGTATTTCACAGAACCAGTACAGAAATGACAGTATGGTTTTGCACACCATGTTTACATAATACTGGATATACTTTAAAAGAATGACAGTAAAACCTTTGCTTTGTCTTTTTCTGGCTTGAATGCTTGTCGCAAAATGTTAAATACACCGTGTAACAAAATAACTGGAAATACAGAAAGCGGAGCAAGGAGCTTCCACTACAGAGTGTTAATGTAACGGCAGACAGGGAGTGAATGTTTAAAAAGGCTCAGAGAAAGAGAAGGAGAGTCACCAGGAATAAACAGACAGCCTAAGGGCTAATAATCAACTTGGCAAAAAACTTGGAAAATCTTTAAGGCAAGAAGGAAACTAAAGGATCATAAATACAAATTAAGATGACAAAAACAGGGGAATGTGACAGGGAACGAGAGGAGAAAACAATCAAGGATTAAATTCTATTATATATAATGAAGAATGTACTCTAAAAATAGTACATGACACCAAGACAGAAAAGGTCATAAGCATGATATCAGAATTTAAAAAAAAAAAAAAATAGAAAAAGTGTGACATAATTCAGTGAACAAGTTTTACATTTATGGGGGGAAAAAAGTGCAGAATTCTCAGAATGGGGGGAAAAGCATAAAAATTTAAATATGTATATTTATATATTTATTGCTATTTTAATTTTTGAGGATTGAAAAGAAGGCTTTTAAATTTCAAATCTTATCTAGAGTGAGCAATTCTATTGAATTTTTATTCTAAACTCAAAAAAGTCTTCTCTTGAGAGAAACAAACAAAGCAGTTAGAGTAATAAGTTTCCCTGTTCATGCAGAAAGGAACTTGTTGTATGGAAAATTCCATGAGCAAGTCTAATTCTGCCTCTTTCTGATGGTAACTATGAATTTAGCCTTATTCTGCATATCTTCAAATTCTCTTGTTCAAGGCAGTCTCAAAAGCTGGCTGAAAGTTCCATTCAAACATACATGTTTATATGGTAGATAGTTCTAAGCTGGTGACATTTCTGTAGATTACAAATGCTGTGCTTCTGAAGCAAATTCCTTCTTCCTGGAATTTTCTTTTTGTTAACACAGCATCTTTCCTGAGAACTGTAGTGAGAAACATTTCTCCAAATGGCAGACCCATACATGCGCAATATCTCTTCCTACATTTTTGCTCTTAACTTCCCATCACTGCTATGTAAACTAAAGTTTATGTCTGAAGAACTGATTACCCATAATCTCTAGTATAAATGGAAATATCCTTTGGACACTTTAAATATCCCAACACTATCCCAGTTACCATGGGCACTAAGATTGGCTTTGGAAAATATTCACTGAGCAACTCAACCTTCTGTTACTTCTTGAGAGTGATACACTAGAATGCATACTTCTACATGTATGAAAATTCAACATTACCATTGACAAACAGATGTTTTTTCACAGCATGATGCATCACTTGGCCCTTTCAACTGTTTTTTTATTTCAGTTGACTTCAATAAGATTCATGAACCACTATGACTCCTCAGCAGTAGCCTTGTATCTGTATAGAGTGTTCAGACACTTGGTGTGAGAATGGATCCTCCCTGTACCACATTCTGCTACTCCACTCAAAGGATATTCAAGGTGCATAGGAAAGATCATTAAAGATGGTTCAAGGTTAGTCAGTGATATACAGTTCAGCTTGAACTGAAGTATTGGATTTTAACAGCCATTGCAAAAATTCAATAAATACTGTCTTTCTTCCTACCACTCAATTTCCCTTTAGAAGTTTTGCAGAGAAAAAGTAAGAAAAATAACCTCTTAATCACTAAATAGTCCTTTTTTCTATACAAAACATTTTAGCTGGCATAGATTTTATTATCCCATTTTGGTAGCCTCCCAGATTGATGTGCTGCTCTGGATTCGGAATTTAGAAAGATTAACACCCTTCCCCACCATCTTCTAAAAACAACTGATTGAAAAATAAAAACTTTCAAAATAATATTTGAGGGAACATAGAATCACTCAGTTGTCAGATAAAGCCTTTTGTCTAGGATCATGTACCTACCTGATATCAATCACTGTGCTTCAAAAGTAGCTAAGGATCTAACCCACAGTTCCTTGTCTTTGTAATATGCTCTACATTTTACTTCCTACATATAATTAGAGGTCTTTGGCATCCACAACCAGACATTCCTGCCTTTATATGCAAGAAACTTAGCCAGCAACTTAATTTCCTATCCCATTAAACCACTAAAAATCACATAATTATTAAAACATGAATATATGTCATTCTCAGTTTAAAATCATGAAGCATCATCATCTTAGAGCACTCACATATTTTTCACCTTTACTCAAGCTCCTGTTCACAGGTATGTCCAATTTCACTGACATGTACAATTCTAAAGAAAGTTCTTACTTAGTGAATAGAAGGTGACACAAAATATTACATTTATTTCTTCCAGACAAAAATCCAGAAAAATCATTTCCTGAATAGCAGTACCAGAAAAAAGATGAAAACAACCAACCCAAACTTAGTTGTTTTCTTAATTTGAGAAAATACTTATCATTAAAACAATACTGGCTTGGCCATGATCATCATAGGACAGAAGTACAGATGCCCTTCATTCATTTCATCACATACTTAAAATCTATCTCAGAAAAAAATTATCAGTTTTCAAGAGACTCTTCTAAAGGAAAGAAACTACTTAGAAAAGAATATTAAAGAGTCACTGATCTTAAAAAAAAAAAACCCTCAACATTTGAAGCAAAGTTATTGTTCAGACAAAAGAAACAAATGTTCCAGAACAGTAGCAAAGTTATATATTTAACTAAATTCAGATTTTTTTAAAAAAAAGTAGGGGACATCAACCTATTGCCTCAGTATTAAGTGTTTTACATCTATTTAAGCCTTTAAGGTCTTGTTGTAATGGTTTTGGCTGAGACAGAGTTCATTTTGTTCCCAGTCACCATCATATACAACAGAGTGCTGCTTTCCTGGGGATAGCAGAACATCAGCCTACCCATGGGAAGCAGNATTATCAGTTTTCAAGAGACTCTTCTAAAGGAAAGAAACTACTTAGAAAAGAATATTAAAGAGTCACTGATCTTAAAAAAAAAAAACCCTCAACATTTGAAGCAAAGTTATTGTTCAGACAAAAGAAACAAATGTTCCAGAACAGTAGCAAAGTTATATATTTAACTAAATTCAGATTTTTTTAAAAAAAAGTAGGGGACATCAACCTATTGCCTCAGTATTAAGTGTTTTACATCTATTTAAGCCTTTAAGGTCTTGTTGTAATGGTTTTGGCTGAGACAGAGTTCATTTTGTTCCCAGTCACCATCATATACAACAGAGTGCTGCTTTCCTGGGGATAGCAGAACATCAGCTTACCCATCGGAAGCAGTGAATGAATTCCTTGGTTTGCTTGCTGTGTGCAGAACCTTTGCTTTCCTTATTAAACTGTATTTCACTCAGCCCACAAGTTTTCTCACTTTTACCCTTATGATTCTCTCCCCCATCTCACTGGAGGGAGTGAGCCAGCAACTGCGTGGGGCCTAGCTTCCAGCTGGGCTTAAACATGTATAAAATCCAATACCACTGAGGGAGAGAGATGTATTAGATCCAGTCTTTTAATCAGTCTCTGAACTTTCCAAGGACTTTCATTTATTCTATGGATGTTGATTTTCCACTGTGTTCAAAGGCTTCTTATAATTAAAAATGCTATGACTTCATTAATTAAAATTAATGAAAGAATGTGATAAAAAGAACAATTGAACATATTGTATTATTAAAATAAAATCATAGCAAAACAAAACCAGAAACAGAATTAATTAACTTGAATATCTGTTCTTCAGATGTCTGAGGGTATAGGCTATTGCAGACTATTATAGAAATTGGAAATAAAACAATACAATTGTTGGACCAAATAAATCTCTAAGAGTACACAGAGGATAAAAATATCTAGTTGACTTTGATCTTTAATTGATTAATTTCTTCTTCATTATGTTATTTACATAGGAGTGCCTGTGATATTCTGAATGCCAGAAATAGATGTCAGCTTACAAAAGATACCGAAAAATATCTCCCTGTCTCCTGTAGGTGTAGAAACATAAATGATTCTTGGTTTAAAACATATAGCTGTATACTAGACTACATTTTGTGTACAAATCCTATCAGGGAACTGACACTTTGCAGACAACTAAAATAAAATTTTCAAAGTACAGTCTAGCTTGTGAATGCATAAAGATATTAAATTATGTATGGACTCTAATACTGGAAGTTTAAAAAACTTTAAATTCTTAGGAAAAAAGATAGGAGAGGATAGGTAATCAAGATTCCTTCCATCCCTCATTCTCTCCATACTACCCCTGTTTTAAGGCCAGTTCCTTTTACTGGGAAGTACATCTAAAAAATATTATTGAAGGGTCAGTTTGAGTTCTAGTCCTTGTGGGACTTTCATGGGCTTCTTTTCTTCCTTTTGTAACATATGCCTGCATAAGGTACATGAAATGTAGTGATCAACTCTTACAGATTGAAACTTCCAACAGAAAAACACAGAGAATTCTCAGGAATGAAAAATAAGGCCTTGAATGTATTTCTTTGTTAGGAAAAACTGTTTTATGTATTGAAATCTTGCAAAAATATATTTGAATATGAAAAGTCCCAAATCTCTTGGGAAGTGACAACTCAGACTAAAGTATTTCTGAACCTTCTGGTCAAATCTTTCACCAAGTAAAACATGAAACAGGGTATTATTCAGTTCACTATTATATTCACATTAATATATCACTTTAGGATAAATAGGTATTTAAGCAAATATCTGGATTATTTAGAGGGAAAAAGCCACCTTGCATTACTATGCAGAAAATTATCTGTCATCAGTCAAAGGCGTTGTCAGTATTAAAAAGATTGTTGTAATTGTGTAAAGCCTGATACAGGATTCAAGAAATAACCAACTAAAAGAGGATAATGTAATTATTTCTAATCAACATGGCTACCTGGAAAATTGATCTTGTCAAATTACACTGGTATAATTTTTATGAAATTATAAATGTATTTAATAAAAATTATCAAGGCACAAGGGTTTAATGACTGAGTAACATGCATCTTAAATCTCAACATGTTATGCAAATAGGAAATATCACCACTCACTATTTTTCTTTCCCATTGTCCTGGGACTGATTTGACATTTATTTGTATTTTCATAGACCTGAAAACAAAAATGATTCAGTCAATGCTGATTTGGTTGTTGATTCAATAAGTGATTAAGGAAGGCAGGATCAATTCAATATGGCAATATCTGCATTTATGAGCAGATGAGCATAGCTGCATTTATGAGAATACTTCTTATAGTATGAGAGAAACAGTTTGAGATGTAGTGACAGAAAAAGATGTAATGGTATTGTAGAGCTATTTTAGAGAAATAACTTACACCTCAGAGAAACTTAGAGGTTTTTTGAGTATTTCCAGGTTACAAAGTAAGGCCAGATCCTAGGAGGCAAATGGCTCACTACTAACTAAAAAATGGAGTTTAAAATAAGTTTTTCAATATTTTATTTTCAATTTTATATAGATAACCTCAATTGGCTTTAAAAAGGAGTAAAACTTTCAGAAGGAAATATGACTTGAAGTAACCTTCTGAAAATGTGATGTGCATTCCGTTGCCTGCAAACATTCCTACAGGGCTGAAACCTCTCCAGAAAAGATATGTTTGCGTGGGTTTGATACACCCATATCTTTATTTTGAAGGAATTGGAGATGGAAACGTAGTGGAAAGTCACTTCTGGAAAGAAGTAAATGTTAATTTTCTATTGTAGGGGCAACAGCTTTAAAATTCTTTGCAAAAATACTGTTTGCATTTTAAAAGGAGTCAACAGTTTTGTAAATCATTTTCACTGTGTGACTGAATTTTACTTCCTCTTTCACCACCGCTCAGACCCTAGAATGGAGCAGAGGTGGTAGCATATTTTCCTCTGTAATGGCACTTTCCAGCCATTCCTCCTCTGGTGGGAGATGTCCTTGAGAATGTCCACTAGCTGTAACCACAAATACAATCTGGATCTATTTTTAAGAGAAGTGGGCAAATACACTCTTTTAAACAAATGCTTTGGCTTTCCATAAACCATTAGAATTATTATATGTGAATTAGAAGATATAGCACAGGACAATATGTGGAGTGGAACACAATAACAATGAAAGATGGATATACTAGCAAAGGGCTTGTGGAATTTTCCAGACACATGAATACTACAGAAACAACTTTATCAAAGGCATGGAAATATGTTGAAACTAAACTTATTGCCTGGCTGATATTGAGCCATAAGCTGATAGAAATTAAGTTGCACAGCTTCTACAACTGAGGGAGAGGTTCAGAAATATATCCCAATAATAATTTTGCAGTAGCAAGTTAATCTGCTAATATTATTGTAACTGGAACTGGAAAAGGAACTGGAGTAAAATAATTGTTTTTCAAGTTTGCTTAGAAAGCACAGTTTGCTTAGTATGAAATACCATAATGTGATTTCAGAGGAGTGAAATGCCTTTCTGGAAGATGACAAAGGCCCCTCTGACCCTACAATTTCCCCCAGAGATGTGCACACAAGAGCAGCACTGCAAGGGCAGGACTGTGCCAGCCAGGGCCCGTCCCTCTGTCGCAGGGAGGCAGCGGCGCTGGCCTGGGCAGCCCGCAGCCCCTCTCAGCACAGACGCTTGTGGGGATAGAGGAAGGCCAGGGTCCAGCGGGGACATCAAGCCTGCGAGGATTTGGATCAGCAGGACACAGGCACAGCACAGCTGCAGCACAGCTCGGACAGGGATCAACCCCGAGTGCCTCAGCAGCCCGGAGGAGGAGGAGGCAGCAGCAGCCCGGGCTCCCCGGCAGAGCTGTGCCCACCGCACCGAGCACGGACGCGCCGCTCGCTCTGCCAATGCCTTCAGCTGTGATGCTTCCCAACTGGCCCCCAGCCCAGACAATAAATCTCCGAGAAGGTCAAGGCAAAATCTGGGCCCTGACACTGATCTCCTAAAGTGACTGATGACTCAGTACAGAGGTTTCTTAGGCTTTACAAATGGGTGAGCAGCTCTGCAGTCGTCTTGCAGCCTTTACCTTAGGCAGCCTGTCCAATTAAGGATTGCATAGGACTTGCAGCATGCAGCCATACCTGTTTCCTGTAAACAGTTTTCATTAATTTTCTTAAGCCCTATCTTTTTTTTCTCTTATTTTTTGGGCAATAGTATTTTTCTGATGTCATAAGACTGATGACAAGATACTACGGTACTAAATGTTTAGGACTACATGCAGAAGGCTGAATTCATTTATCAGCTGTCATTTGCTTGTCATCAGAACTCCTGGTTTAAAAAGCATTGCCATTAGCATTCAGGTTCTGAAGAGAGGATGCCACATTGAATAGTTACAGTTGGGACCAATGCTGCCATTTATCATTAAGATTTTCTTAGGTCTCCATTATAAGAGCTCATCTTCTCAGTTGCCAAGCGTCAAATATAAGCTGATGTTTTTCAGATTTCTTCCACTGACAAGATACATTTGAAGGTATTCTATGTTTTTGAGAGAGATTTTGCTATTGCCAAAATAAATGTAATTTTGAAGAATAAAAATTAGAGGGTAAAAGAAATTTTGATGACCTTTTCCTTTTTTTGAAGTCTGGAATGACTATACTTTGAAGGAAGGAACTCAAAGGTTCAGCATTTTGACCTGGAAATAAAAAGTAAATTTCTGTTCCAACAAAAATGGTAGTGTGACATGAAATTCCATGTGGTATAAAATATGTGAGAAAAGGAATCACAAGAAAGGGGAGACACATGTGGTTAACTGGCAGCTGGAATCAATGCTTAAAGCTGCAGGGAGCCCAGGGGCAGGTTCCAGCCACCCAGATTAGCTGGGTGTACTTTGCCGTGAGGAAGACACTGTTACTTAGTGGTTCTTAGCCAATAAAGTAACACTTGAAGACCACAATGATGAACACCAATGCAGTGAGACAAGCTGTCAAAGTTATTTGCAAGGATTAGACTGAAGTCCAGACTGGAGTTTTTCTGGCAATAAAGTAAACATTTTTGTTGCAGTATTAGGTATGGACAATGCCCTATGAGGTGTAAGTTTGCTGGAAAAGAATATTAAATCATTGGTTAAAAATGTTTCATTGGCAGTTTTGTAATCTGTTTGCATCTGAATGTAGATCCCACACGATACAAGGCATTCTATTTAGACTAGAGTGTTCTAGGTTTTGTTCATTCTGTGTTGCACGACTAACACCCATAGCTCAGTTGCAGAATTTCTCAGCAGCCAGAAATCCACCTGAAACTAAAGATATTTGTAATTCGTTTTTACAGAATGCATGTAGTCTGAAAAAACCCTACATCTTAGACATCTCCAGTAAAACACTCCTTTACCATATAGATTCGACACTAATGCTTTTATGTCTTTGATCCACGGTCATAAAATACCTTCCTTCTTTAACCATTGTGTGTGATCATTCAAGAAATACACATCTGTAGTGAAGTGATGCCTAGAAAAGAAATTTAACAATAGCTGTGTTAGAGGCAGATATTGAATAATGCATGGCAAATAAAGCATAGGATCATGGGCTGCAGAATGATTAAGCTGAATTGCAGAATAGCTGTTTGGTAACAGAAAACTGAACTATGAACAAGTATAATGGAAAAAAGCTATCATTATTTTAAAACAATATTGTAATTTACAATTTCACTGTTGGTTTGTGCTTAATGCTGGAACTTGATTTTGGCAAGGCTTTACTTCACAACTTCTAACTTTTTGATGCAAATGGTATTTGAACAAGATGCAGCACACTTTATTCTAGCTTTTTTCTAGCTATTGTAGTTACTTTAATTAAGTTAATACACTGGGAAAAGAGGAACTGAAGCAATCAGTCAATTTTTGATCACATTTGTGTTTGTTTTAACAGGCAGCTCAGCTGTTGACAGCCTGTTGACTCAGGTTCAAATAGTCCAGCATTACTGAAGGCAGAAAGTCTGATTGTTGAGATAGATTAATGCCGAACAGGTTGTGATCAAATACAATAATTAGGAAATTAGAAGGAAGTAAAAGATTAAGACACAGATAAGGCACTACCAAGCACCAGACAAATTCCTTCTCTCTTTGGCTGGATATTGCTAGTGACTAATGTACACATCATGGACAACAGATAGGAGGAGTCAGAAACCACTATGCTGCTAGAAAGATATGACCTTTTTGCCATTACTGAAACCTGGTGAGAGGAATCCCGTGATTGGAGTGTCACTATTGAGGCTACAGACTGTTCAGAAGAGAGGAAAGAGAGGTGGAGGGATTTCCCATCTACATCAGGGGCTGAATTGAGTGTGAAGAGCTGTCAAAAGCCCATGGGTGAGAATCAGAGATCAAGGCAACAAAGGGAACCTAATAGTTGATGTCTATTACAGACCACTTGATAGAGGGGAGCCTATTGACAACGCCTTCTTGCTCCTGCTTCAGGAGGCATTATGCTCACAGGCTCTTGTCCTGCTGGGACACTTCAATCTCCCTGACATCTGCTGGGAAAGTAGCACAGTGAGCTGCAGGCAGTCCAGGACAGTTCTGTAGTGCATGGAGGACAACTTCCTGAGCCAGGTAATAGACAGCCCTACTAGAGGAGAGGAGATACTGGGTCTGTTGGTCACCAACACAAGTGAGCTAATCAGGGATGTCAAGATTGGAGGCAGCCTGGGATGTGGTGTGGAGTTTGCAGTCTTGAGGGATATGGGTCAGGTAGGGAGTAAAGTCAGAATCATGAACTTTAGGAAAACAAACTGCCAGCTCTTCAAGGCAATAGTCAAGAGGATCCCCTGGGAGATTCTGCAGGGACAAAGGAGCCCAGTGGAGCTGGGAAAATCAAGAAAATCTTCCATAGAGGGCAACACCTGGCAATCCCACGAGCAAGAAGCATGGCAGGAAGGCAAGAGACCAACATGGCAGAGTAGGGAACTGCTGGTCAAACCAAAGGGAAAGAAGCATTTAAATGCACAGGTGGTGGAAGCAAGGACAAGTAATATGCTCCATTGTTAGGTTGCAAGCTTGCTGGGCAAGTTTAAGGGGAAAAGTAATTGTGTTCACTCTGGTGGTGCACAAGAGAAGCATCAAAATTCTTAATAATTTAATAACAAAGTTTAACTTGCAAACTTTAGAACACTAAGGTAGAATAAGGTGCTTGGCAAATTTAAAAACAATATCCAGTTCAAAGTAAGTAACATCATAAATTTTATCTTAGGAAACTTAGAATTAGCCAGTTTCAAGTTATCCAGACACCACAAGGCCCTTACTAAAGCATTAACTGGAACATTTTAGTCTGGCTTAAAACGTATTTCAGTAAATTAGCAGAAGAAACAGTGAAAGAGAAAGAAAAAAGATACATAGATATAGATGATATAGATATAGATATATATNATAGATATAGATGATATAGATAGATATAGATATAGATATAGATATAGATATAGATATAGATATAGATATAGATATGGATATATAGATATAGATAGTCAATGCCTTAGATCCAGCATGGCCTCAGCTACTTGTAAATCCAAGGCAGTGGGGCTCATCAGCATTGCCACTGCTTTTTATCTTCTCTGGTCTCCCAGGGTCCTCCCACAGGTACACACCTGCACTTCAATGTATCTCAACGGCCCATGTGACCATCAGGAGCAATTTTGGGCTGTCAGTGTGCCATGTGGTTTGGCAGACATTCTAGAACCAGACCAGAGGCTCCAGGGGCAGAGTGTGGAGCACTGCACTGTCCCACCTATGCAGAACTTGCCTGCCCCTTCCCAAACACACACACACAGAGTCTAATTTTTTTGAGTCAGTCTATCAATTCTCTGGTCTCCCATAGGCAACAGCCCAGAAAGCCAATCATATCTTAGGCTGCATCTTGGGCCAGTAAGTCGAGGGTGTTGATTCTGCCCCTCTGCAACAGGTATTACAATTAAACTACCCATACATACATATTTTCCAAGAAGTATTTTTTGATTTTTTAAAGTTCTTTATGATACTCTTGTCTAATATTCAGATTTGAATAACGATTTTCTATAAACGTTCCAAACAGCACCCCAGAGAAGAATTCTAACAGCAGTGTGCAGACTTTTATTTAGCAACCAAAATCTTCAAGAGGAATAGTGCAGAGAAGAAAAGTGCCCCACAACAAAAGAATTGAATTTTTTCAAAGGGCTTTTCTTTCAATTCATTAAGCATGTTCATTTAAAGTTGCTGGAAATCATGCAGAAGGTGATATAATTTAGAGGCACAGAGAAGCACAGAAGCCCAGACTGATCTACTGGTATCCTGAGCTTCAAATATATAGGTGGAGAATTTTCCCTAGGAGCAAGAACAAACATGATATTTGAGGGCTATTTCTAACTCTAATCTTATAATAGAACAACATATAACAGCACCCCTCTAAGGTTCTAAACAGGCATCTGCTATTCTCTATGAACAAACACAGATGCTGGAAATCATCTGGGAAGCGTGATTCAGAGTTAATAAACCAAAATAGAAATCTTCCTATAGGGAAAAATAGAAAATCTGCTCTTTTTTTTTTTCTCCAGAGAAACCTCTTAGAAACTTAGAAAGGGTATTTTTGATGCCTAACATGGCTATCCTTTTCTTGAAGATGGAATAGCTAGTTCTATTCAAAGAGAGAAAATATACTTTGTCTGAAAAACAGTTATAGGACTGCCAAAGCCAGAATTGTTACCTGCACTAGAAAATAGCCAAAAGATAGTTGTGTCAGTTCTCTAGCAAAGCTGCTAGCCTAACACAAAAAGTAGCTAATTATCATACTTCATCCCTAAAAAACAGCACAGATCCGTTACACACAGAATTCTTGAGACTTATAGTTCATGGCCATTTTTTTTTCTCAACAGCTGGAATCCAAATATCACCCAGTTCTTCTGCCCAACAATATCCCCTTTTTAAAGAGGACATAGCTTCTCCAGACTTTGATGCATTTCCCAATCTGCAAAGATTTGCATGGATATCCTCTAACTGCATTAAAGATAATTCATCCATTCTCTAAGCATCCTGCAGTAAATGTCATCAGGCCTAGACAATTTAAGACTGCCTTAATTAGATTTTTCCTGGCATTGCTAAATGCTTCACCTGATTGAAATATCTAAGTTTTCTTTTCTGCAGCTGCATCTCAGCAGTTGTCACTGTCTGACTCAATACTGCACAGACATGATTCCAGCTGCTGTGTTTAGCTGCAAGGATTTGATGGTAAAGCCAATCCTCCCTGATCTGTTAGTGTACCACCTTGTACTTTGGAATTTTATATTCATTTCCTTGATTATATTGGTTTTTTCTTCTCCAGTTTTTCTCTACTACGTTGTTTTATTAGTGTACTTATCTGCTTCTCATTTTTCTATTCTACTCTGAAGTCATCAGTTGAAATGTTAAGCAAGATCTTTATTCAGAATAGATCCTGGTGGCTACTCTTGTGATGGTGACAGAACAGTTCAAGGAGTGTCTGCATTCTCAGGAAACTACATTTTTTGACTTGTGTGTAAATGTGTGTGTGTTCATGTGTTAGTCTTTGCTGCTATCCACAGCACAATCAGTCTATTCTGTTTCCTGCCTGCCAGCTGCACAGTTAACCAGGCTTGATGTGAGAGGGTCACTGAATCAGTCAAATGCTAAAAGTCAGTATGAAATGTGCCATAAGACCTGCCTCATGTCAGTGCCACTATTTTCTTACTGACCTTCAGAGAGGTCAAGATTTGATTCTGCTTTGCTCCTCTCCTCCTATGGCAGCAGATAGTAAGGATTCTTCTGAATTATTGTATCTACTTAATTTTTTTTGTTGTATTGGATAAGAGAAGCCTTCTTCAAATGGTCTGGGAGTTCATGTAAGCAAAGATCAGTAGCAGATGCAGACTAATCCCTTTCTTGGATGTGTTGGCTGTCCTGTAAATATGTGGGTTTCTTTGACAAGTAGATTTGAAACTGTTCACTGGAGAAGAAGAAAATGGTAACAGCCTTGAAACCTACTCCCTATCCTGGATCTTACAAATGCACAATGAGATTGATGCTCCACTGTTAGCAACCTGAGGAGTTATTTGATCCTTTGTGTCCTACACAACATCTGCCAGTTTTGTTATTCCCTGGGCAGCAGGGGTAGGACTCTGACACTGAGTGTGAATGGCTTATCTGTATTTTAAAATAAAATAGAAAATTCTTTTATGCTTTATATTACTATCTTGGCAAGATGTAATTCTCCTTGAACCTTGGCAATTCTCATGTTACCCTTGTGTATGACTTCTGAGACTTTGCAATTTTTCTCTGATCAGATGATTTTTCTGTTCCGTGCAAGTTATCGGCTTGTTTAGCACTTCACAGATGGTAATTCAGGCTAGGCCTCAATTATACAAGTTCTTTCCACACCAGCTTTGCTTGAAATCCTGACTCCTTGTAGTTTAATTGATTTGTATAGTCTTGTACAGTTCTGTACCAGCTCTGTATCAACTAGTCCTTTAACAAGTTCGTTCTAATTAGTTCCCTTGATGAATGAAAGATTGCCTTTTGAAATTGAGAACTTCATGGAAGGGGTATATGAATAAGTATAAATTATGCAGTAAAATCCAGCATGTCAGCCTCTCCACAGTAACCACCTGTACCTTGTATTACCTGCCTAATCCTTCACTAAAAGAACAGTAAATTGATCTAACTTTACAGTATGACCATAAGTACAACTGACTACTTTGCAAGTTTTCACTTCATTCCACCATAACTTGCATATCAATATTTAAATATTTCCTCATTTAATATTCCAGTGTAATTTCTATTAACTTATAATTATATTCATACCATACTGTGATGTTATGGTAAAGTACTGGAATGGTTTGCCCAGGGAGGTGGTGGAGTCACCGTCCCTGGATGTGTTTAAAAAGAGACTGGATGTGGCACTTGGTGCCGTAATCTAGTTGAGGTGTTGGAGCATGGGTTGGACTCGATGATCTTGAAGGTCTCTTCCAACCTAGAAATTCTGTGATTCTGTGATTCTGTTATTTGTTCATTGGATTAAGAGATATTTAATGTTGAATTTTTCTAGAACAGTCATCAGTATCTACACCTGTTTCTGCATTACTAATTCTACTATCTGTGCAATGCGGCAACATAAAAAATTTCAATATTTCTCAAATATTCAAATATATAGCTTCAAAAATTTCATATAGAGCTACGGAATCATTTATTACAACCAAATGTGGCATTAGAATACCACAAAAAGTTCTCAGGTTAAAGTAAAATTTTTTATTGATCCTTTCCTAAAATTATATAAACCAGCAAAGATCTTTATCCCATTCTGTCTTGTTTCTTCAGTAGGTTGTTACAGTGTTATTAACTCAATATCACCTTTATATTTCATTTTTTGTCCCAGTAGAACAAAGGCTTTTAAAGTAGGAACCATGATTATCATTCTGCCACATTTTAGTTACTTCTTTAATAAATCCCTTCACATCATGCAATATTTCAAATTCTTCAATGTAATTTCCTGGAAGAATCATTTAACAAAGATGGAATTCATTTAACTACTGCTTTCAAAAACATTAGTATCTTTTTGGGTGGTGCCAACTACTCAGGGAAATCCATTACCCATTTTTAAAAATTTTTTACCAACTTTTCTTTCACGTTAGCCTTCAATTTCTGTAATCTCTGAGCTTGATGATGAGAAGGTAGTTGGAATATGCTTTTTCATTCATGCCTCCTAGGTATGTGAGCTGCTGCCAAGTGAGGGGAGCCTGGTTTCTGTGTAGGTTTATCTGTAATGTCAGGATTGCTAAAGCTGGACTGAAAGCTAGAATGAGAAAAAGGCTGAGGAATTAGATTTCTTAATAAATTAGATTTTTAAATAAGTTACGACTACATCTTTTAGGAAGAGGAGATGACTCTTATCAGGATTAGAGACCTCACTGAATTCAGGCTCAGCTCTATGTGGCTGTAATGATCAAACTGTGATTACTTGCTAGGAGACCAGCTTTAAATGGGAAACAGTTTGGCTACCCCACTTATCAACATTGTTTAAGAACACTGAACTATCCTTTTAGTCTTTAGCTCTGCAATGACTGTGCATAGACAAAAAGGAAGGTGGCAGAGATATCACTGTATAGCCCCTGAGTGTGCTGCAGACATAGTTGAACAATCTGCTCTCTGTATTGCCCTTGAGGGATGTGTTTGTGCACATGGTATCTATATAAAGAAGACGCAATTAATCTGATTCTCTGGTTTGCTTTGCTTTGTGTATTCATCTACATCAGGAGAAAGTGCAACTTTCAGCTGAACCCAAGGAGCACTGTTTAAACCCAGTTAGTACTCTAAAGATGTGAAATTATTACAAAGCACCAGAGCAAGGTTAGGAAAACATCTAAGACAGTTTGAATCTGAAATAACTTTAACCTTTCAGAGTGAAAGATTACTGGCCAACTCTGTGATAAAATTATATCATTATTCTATTTGTATTACAGGGAAGGCAGTCTGAAACACCATTTCAGTGGCTAATGAACACTGGAACAATGTTCTTCATTACCACAAGGTGTCACTTTTACAACTCTTGGATGAACGGCAAAGTTTAAAAGCAAAATATTAGATGAGATCATTCCCTACTTTTTCCTGAAATTGCTATGCTACTTTCTCTAGTTTGCTTATTACATTTGGTATGAAAATTGAATTAGCTACATATTAGATCTGAGCAGACATCTTATGAAGAACAATCTGTGTAGTTGAGTAGCTGTTTCTGCATTTGAAATTTTAGAAGCAAAATACAAGTTCCTTCAGCTTGCCAATTATCTAGATTTGTATAATATTTGCGATATAATTAATATTACTCCAAATTTAAGTATTACACACTGGATATTAGTTAGATAATACTGCTAATATGCCTGCCCTTTGGCTAAACACTCATGCATCATAGAAACATAGCTCAGAATATTTTTAGATATGGCTGTGACAACAGTTCTTTTAAAAGAAATTCAGCAGTAATGCTTTTTAAACTCATTCACTCTACAAATTCACAGACTCACATGCTCAGACTCACCTCGAGCTCACACAGAGCTTCAGCAGCCTCACCCCTGCTTGGGTATTGAATTCAGTCTGTAACAATTGCAATAAAAAACGTGTGCATCCTAAGCCACTGTGGGTTAGTAGAAACATCCCCATGAGCTTCAACAGACTTCAAATAAAACATATCTGAAGTACTAAATAATTGTAGTTTATTTAAGATCATAGAAGAGCCCAAGTAATTTCTTAAGCAAACCTATCTAAATAGTTGCACGAGGTAAAACTTAAAATTTCAGTCTAAACCAGAAAGACAAATTAAAGAG
Source organism: Illadopsis cleaveri (assembly GCA_013399915.1). NCBI lineage: Eukaryota > Metazoa > Chordata > Aves > Passeriformes > Timaliidae > Illadopsis > Illadopsis cleaveri. Next base: position 424,299 of record VXBB01018237.1, on the reverse strand, counting down.
TATCACTATTGCTGTTGTTGTTAGAAAACTGATAAAGGAAACAGGAAATATACAGAACTGTTTTCAGGGAAGGTCTTGTTCTTAAGTGGACTTATTACTACAACTTTAAAGGAAAAAAAACCAAATATTTAATTGTAAGGGTTTTTTTCCTGTGATTTCTCACTCAAAAAAAGTAAGCAAGAAATGTTTTGAAGAATTTAAATGTTCCTGTTTTTACTATAAGTATAACTTACTAATCTTCTCAGTGCACACTTTGTAAAATTATCAGCTACAGTGATACTTTTAACAAATCATGTATATCTATAACATTTCTCATCAATTTTAATGAGCTGGTGTGATTTTATAATTGCCTTGTAATCACTAATGTGGTAAATATCAATGCATTTCTACTTGGTAAATCCACTTCAATTACTTAAGAAAACACTTACTGTGGCATCCTCTTTTATAAACCTGGAAGGCTTGTGCTTTCATTTATATAGAGGTAAAACGTGTTCATTACAATAAAAGATTTAATTTAAAAAAGAACCACTATCATTTGTCTCAAGAACTGCCACTTCAGAAAAATTTGTTCCCAAATTTGACTGAAGCCTCTGAGGGAAAATGCAGATTAAATGACACCTATCATAAAACACTTACGCATTTATAGTGTATGTTTTTAAGTAAAACAAATCAAGGAGCATCTCTCAAACAAAAAGATGCCACAAGAACCAAGAGGAAGCTGGTTGAGTTAGTTTTGCTAATCTCATATCTTGAATGCATTTTGGCATATTTTTAACCACTACTCCAGGGTGACTGAGATCCATAAATGCACTGACAAAGACTTCGGGGAAATGAAATGAAACTGACAGTTTTTCCTTAAGTGATCATCCAAATTTAACCACAAAGGTCATTTAGCAATATGCATATTGGCATAATGATACATAGCCTCAAACAGGCAACTAATTCATAGATAAGTAGCTGGTTTCAAAATCTGACTGACAAAGTAACTACTTCTAACAGATTAAGCTACGAGTTCTAGAAAGAAAAATAATTGCTCTTATACTGCTGTTGTTATTTCTCTTCTTTTTAACAGAGAAGATTTTTTTTTTTTTTAATCATGATGGTTGTGGTTCCTGTGAGGTTTTGCTGGTGAGAAACTGATAGTAAGTCTCAGACTACACTGTGTGAAACTGTCTTTTGAAAGGTCACAACCTTTTAATATTTCCCCAATACAAATACTCTGTTCCTGTAGGATCCAATGCACAGTGTTAGCATATTATACACGATCAATAAACGCAAAAGCAGTAAATTGATGGATTAAACCAGCATGTGTTGAAACTCCTCATTTATACAAGGAACTTATTACAGATATGTTACGTGTTTCACAGTGTTATTTTGGAATAGATGGAGTGTGACTCTTGTGAACAAATGTCTGTGATCCTAGAGCCATGAAGCCACTAGGCATTGTTACCAAACACTGAAAAAATTATCACAAAATGTCTTAGTTTATTAAAATTTGTAAAAGTGCTGTTGTATGTCAGCTTTGATGAAGCGCATTGGAGAAATACAGGCTCTACTGAATAAAATTCAAGCGTGCAGGTCAACTTTTCCCAGGATGAAAATGTCCAGATCCTCGGCAGTAATTCAGACCAGTAGACACTTTAAACACAGTTACCCTTTTAGAACAATAGTGTCAAGAAAGAGATAATTGGATACTGTCCTGTAACATAATCATATATTAAATTTTCCAAATTATTTTTTAATTATTGTGTTCTAACTTTGTGAATAGAACTGTCTGACTAATCCTTTTGTTTTAAATGAAAGGCTCGCTCAATGAACAGCAGTGGAAATTGCTATTGTACAAAAAAATCGTGAAAGATTTTGGACTCATTTGTTTCTGTATAGCTTTTTGCTAAGTTCAGTAAACACGAATAGGACTATTAATTCAGGTTGCCATTTTTACCTTGTAATAGAAAAAAATTAAAATCAGAACATCTTCAAAACCACATAATAACTTTAGTTCTTCCAGATGTGAAGAAACAACAGTCCATATTTGAACACTGACATTTTCCATAACTTATATCAATCATGTATGTATGAAAAAAAGGAGGCACCTCACTAACTCTAAATTGCATGGGTAATTCAGGAAAAAATTAAGAAAACCATAATGGTTTGGAGGATTTGATTTGGATATTTAAGAATATGTCTGTTAACATAAGCATGCGTGTCTTTGCTTAACAATTACAAGGCATAAGGTAGAAACATGGACATTTAAAATCTCTGAAAGTCAGGACTTCAAAAAGTGCTATTATTGCTTGGGTTATATGACTAGGATTAGAAATAATAGCTCAAAACTTCAGAGACAAATTTTGATTCACTAGATATGTAAAAATAATTTGTCCATAAAATATCAAGTAAATTACTTTTTTTAGCTCAAGTATTCACTCATAATGTCAACTGGAAAACTGGCAGCTGTAGTTCCCAGGGAACACTTTTCTCATTGATATCCATGATTTCTACTGATGCTGAATATTATCCTTTAGGGCAATCTGGTACCCTTTGAAGGATGAACTCCAGTCAGCTCTATTTAGCACTTAATTTTAATACTTAGGTCTATCCATTTTACTTCCTTAGGATAAGGTCTATCTATGCTATTGACAGCAAAGAATAAAAGAAGTTCATAGTGGCTAGTTACCTTCTCAAGCAAATGTGTCCATTGAAGTTTTTGCAGCAGTACTCCAGTTGAACAGTGAAGTTAGACATGAGCCAAGTACAGGCTGATGGTTCAGACCTATTCCTCTACTACTTTGTCTAAATACCAGCCCAATTCTGTCATCTGGTGCCTCTCTTCTTCCCTTCATGCAGAGAATTCAGTCAGGCTTTGATGTGCTTCAGTGATGAAGGACAGAGTAAATTGGTTTTATTCCATTTTAATACCTGTAAATGAAAATACACTATTTAAAATATATTCATTAATTTAGCTGCATTTGTTCTTAAATAATTCTTGAACCTGGGATTAGAATTCCAATTAATCCATGTTAGTACAGTCAAAACATGCTAGTATTTCTACCACAGGAGCAGTTATTCATATTTAGCTCTCTGCTGTGAGGATAAGGTTCTCTGACATTCAGCCACACAATCTATACAGACACTACACAGGGAAGCATATAACATTCAAATCTATATCAGTGTGACTTAGCCACAATGGCTTCAATTTTTTTCCCTTCAAATGTAAATTTACATCCTCGTCCCCTCCTACAATTTGTTTCTTGCAGCAAGAATAAAAGAGATTTTATAAAACTGTTGTAAATATAAAATATTCACCACTAAACCATAATTCTTGTTCATCTGTGAGATATAAATGCTTCCAATTAAATGCAAAATTCTGCCTCAAGATCTTTCCTTCCTTTTCCAACAAATGATTTACACAGGATTTTACACAATAATCTGTGGCTTTACTGGCTGTGCAGGAATAATGTGCTTCTAAAAGTTGTTGCACTGGCATGTAAATACTGAAAACAGGCAGCAGCTGATGAAAAAAATGCATAAATTAGAAAGACCTGGCAGCTTTTTTTCCTTACATCTTTCTCAGTAATTCTTATTTTAGAACAGGTTCTAATAGGATAAACACTTTTCTTGAACTTAGGATTGTAACAGGTGCTTTCCTCTCAGGCTTGTTAAGTCTCACAGCATAGACAAGTTCTTGGTTATGAGGCAAACTGGGGCATCTGAACCTGGGCAAGCAAAACAGTTTTACATAACCAATCTGTTGATTCTGTCAAATGCAGAAATAATTTTAGCATATAGTTAGAATAAAATTACAAAAGGTAAAGGTTGATTTTACTCCATTAAATTTTATGAAAGCAGACCTATATGCACTAAGCATTAATGTTGGAAGCATGAAGAAGTAAACAGGAGCTTTAACAGGAAAGAAGGATTTCAGTTAGTAAATATCTTAAAGCACCATGGAGGAGTGCACAAGATAAGAGAAATGCTCTTTTGAAATACAATAAAAAGCTATTATAAGAATAGTGTAAATGAACATTGAGACAGGAAACTCTAGCTTGAAAAATATAAAATAGGTCAAAATATATATCATGGTAATATATATCATGATAATTGTAAGCCTAATATGAACACCACAAAGAAGAGTATCATGCCACTTACTCCATTTCAAAATCCATTAAGTGTGTGTTACATTCACTGAAGTCAATGGCAACAGTCAGATATTTACTTGTAACTCACGGTATCTTTGAATTCCACTTGCTTTTAGTTTCTTGCTCACTTGTGTTGTAATTCTGCCATTAGCAAAAATTTTTGGTGACTACTGAATTCATCCATATAGTATGATGCACTATATTTCATATCCAACAGGTAAAAACCGATCACTGGAATTACTAGCTCCAGCATTCACACCCAAATTCCCGAAATCCCAGACTCACAGGAATTATTTCACTTTGGTATTTGTTCTTTTAAGTTTTAGATTTCTTTGTCTCTTTTCCAAGAATAATACGTTTGACAACAGATGACCTATTACAACTGGAGATTATAATTGAGTGCAAGTTAATTATGATTTTACAGTAAGCAATATTTAGAGGAGATATACAAAGAGTTCTTGGAAGACAGAATAATAAATTGTCCAAATAGAGAAAAAAACCCCAAACTATAAGTCTAAACTTCTACAAATAATATTGCATTTCTCTTTTACAGTAATTTCTGTTGCATTTTTCATGTCTAATTTAGTACCGTAGGTGTTTTTTTTTTTAATCTCCAACAGATATAATTCCTATTATGTATTTGAAATACCTCATTGGTTTGCATTTAAGCTTGTGTTCTCTTCTGCCTCTGATTCTACAAAAGAGGTAGAATTTTTCAAATATTTTTTTTCGCTTCAATCTTTTATCACCATTTCTTCAATACTTTTTCCTGATCATTTATCTGGATTTTGCAGCAGGGAACTTACTTTAAGTATTTTAAATTACATACTTTGTCTGCAGCAAGATGTCAACCACTTCCATGTTTTGCTGTTGTGATTCTGCATTTATTGAACTTCCAAACCTTAGCAAGTGCAGCAGCAATGAGCATATCTGAAGTCAACTTACTCAACCTATTACTGTTTCATTTTTTGCTCAAATATATAACTTGAAAAACTCTGGGAAAAAAAAGATGACAGTGTGTGGTGAACACTTGTAAGTTCAGGCATTGGAGACAGAGGAACTTGAAAAATATATGTGATAAAGCAGCAAACTGTTACAGAGGAGAGAAAGTAATGAAAGTCGTCCTGAGGGAAGGCAAGGTGAAAAGTTTCCAACATATCAATCAGCACAGATATTTCTGATCCCTTCCTGAAATACTGCTGGCAAATAGTTCATAGAAGCCAGAACATCTTCCTCTATGTGGAGCCCTCCATAAGTGTTGAAAAGAAGACTCCAAACTTGTTTGAAAGGAAACCAAAAATGCATTGAGGACCATCCATATAGATGCAGAGAAAAAAGCTTAGGGAAAGGGACAGTAAATTACCATGTATTGCATTGCTTTCACAAATAACTAAAATTCACATAATCAAAAATGAAACTTACATTGCACAAAATGTTGTTTACTGATTAAAAGCCATTATATTTACTGCTCAATATTGAGATTATTTATGACAAGACTGATTAAGAGAACAGTTCTATCCACTGATTTAGAGAAGATAGATGGGATCATTATGAACATATTATTTTATTTCACATAAAATAAGCCAGAGAATATCTACCTATTATTAGGTAGATTAATGATAATCCAAATAGCCTTTGACCAAAAAGAATTAACTAATTTTATGGTTGGACAACCTTTTCCTTCGACCAGTTTATTAGGTAATTTTCATCTTATGTATATTCAAATTAATAAAATGGAAACTTACATCTGAAGTTGATCAAAACTTGCAGTTAGCCTTGGAAACCTACTTTGCCATTATTTCAACCAACATTAATGCTTATTTATGAACTGCAACATGAACTTTAACAGATTCTGTGGTAATACTCTCTGCAGGTGGAACTAGACATGAGCACAATTCCTCCAGCCCTGGACTAGGAAGTCTTCCAAATGCAAGGGGAAGGGGAAAGTATTGCCTAAATGCGTAAGAAAACTTTGAAATGCTTTATAAATTTCACATCACAATATGCTTATATTGGTGTACATTTATTAGGAACAACAGATTTAGGCTGTATTGAAGGAGAGCTAGAGTTTCAGCAATTTCATTAAACAGGCAGCATACTTAGAAATAAACTGTCATCTACTCCACTGAAAACACTGGGAGAGCACCAGTATTAGTGATTAAATATAACCTCTTGTCTGAGTTGATTGACGCCTCCAATAGGGAACATGCCACTGTGTGTTTCAGGAGTGTGAGGCTTCTGAAAATTATTCTAATGCTGCACTTTCTGGGACCTGATTAAAACTTAATTGAAGTTTTTGAAGGTGAAATCTCACATTTCTGGGTTTTCCCAGAGTTACTTTGAGTTTTTCAGTACTTTTTTCCCTGTAGAAAATGTTAGCACCTACCAAAACAACACTTTGTCAAAGCTTAACACATCAGCTTGAAACTTCTTCCCTAAAAAACGTTACTTAGAAGATCAGCATCAATAAGCTGCATATCACATGGGATGCCTGAGCTGGATTCATCTATGGAGAAACTTTCAACTGACCAATTCAATATCTACTTTTCCCTCAGCTACAGCTGAGATTAGCAGCTGACCATAGAAAATATGTATTTAGTGGCATTTGAAGGTTAGCATTCAGAGTAAGCACTGTTTTTCTGTTTTTCAAATACAAGAAACAAAATTTAAGCATGATTTAACTAAAGCAGAGCCTTTCACTGGAAACCTGTCCTAGAAGTCAGCATCAGGGATCTCACATATAAGGACAGACAAATTATTATCTGTGCTGCAAGTTCTGAATCTGTTATTTCTTCCCAAGGCACATGTCAGTGTTCAGATCCCATGAGCTACCTTCTGCGTATCTGCACATATCCACTACCTGTTTCCATGTGAATTTTAGCCCTTTCTAATCCTCCTTCCCTGTTTTCATTGAGCCTGCTTTTCATCCAATATACCAAACATGCTTTTTGCATTCTATTAAACTCATGATTCCTATTGTGTTACTGACTCTCTGGAGATGTACCCAGGCTGCACTGCTTATAACATCAGGCTCTGCAATTTTCTATGCTTACATCTGAAATAAGGTGCTGAACCAATATAGTAGATTGCTCCTAACCATAAAAAGCACAGTATTCCCTTGTCTTTTCCAGGTTCTCATCCATTCCCGAGGTGATCACATGCTGTTACCTTCTAGTTTATCTAAGTGCCCGAAAACTGCCCCCCAGACAAAGAAATAGATGTAGTCACTTGACAGTGGGACAGGAGAGATTGGTGTGAGCTTCCTGGTTTGTCATCAGTGAACTCTTAGATCAGCTAGACCAATCTTAAATATTGACACCAAGAAAACAAATCTCTTTTTCAGTTTCTCCTTGGCTCTTGTATTTTAATCTGTGCCCATTGTCTCTTGTCCTGTCACTGGACATTGCTGAGAATTTACATCTTCCCATTTGGGATTAGTAACATTCACAGAATCTGGTTGGTTAATTGAATGGTCTGTCTTGCCCATATTGCTGTGTGATATTTCTTGCCAACACAGTCCAATTCTGTTCCTTTTTACTCTTAAATTTTACTTCTCAAAAGTCTCACCCCACAAAAATCACAATTTCATTTTACTATGGAATAAAATAGAATGGTTTGCTACTCATGCTTCCTAAATGTTTATTCACAAAGGATATCAGTAATATCAGTAAAAGGCTTGTAGGACTGAAAAACCTCTGTGGTCAAAGGCATAGGCCATTTGAGTTTGATAGAAATATCTTACAAGTTTGAATAAACCAAATTCCTTTTTGTATGCTTGGTTTGACACCTCCTTTACAGGTTATTACCCTACGTATTCCCATCTTAGAGAGCTGTTTATCAAAAATTTCCATGCTTTTGTCCTATGACTGCTCTTCCAGTATGACATATTCTATTTTCATAGTACTTGAATTTGATCAGATATTTTTAGTTATTACCACTTTTTTCCTGGGCTCTGTATGTGACTGCATCTGTATCTCAGGAGATACTTGTTCTGTACAAGAGAAAATATGTATATTTTTCTTTATTTTCTTCAATGACACCTTTGAGATAGGCTGAAGATAGACAGACAAATACAAAATTTGACAATTGTAGGCATGATGCTCATACATTACAGCATTCTGCAGAAGAACAGAAAATGAAAAGTTCTTCCCAATAACTATGAAAATCTGTCAAAGGGACAGCTTTAGACTGAGATGATTGGCCAGACAAAAATAGTAATATGAATTACTCAGTGACACTTTGTTTTAAGCTGCCTGGATCAAAAGATCAGTCTCTTACACAAATTCAGCTTCTTCTATGTGTATTTGCAATGGAAAATTGAAATTTTTGCCTCATTGAAGCTGCATAAACAATGGAAAGAAAAAAAAGTTTTAACAACATCACTTAGTCAGCTTAACTGCATAGACCTTGAGTGTTTCGTTTGGTTTGCTGCATATCTTTGATCTCTTCACTGGCACATCTCCCTAGCAAAATATTTCATCTCCAGATGATGCTCTGAACTCGAAAGGCATGAACCAACAGAACAATGGTAAAAAAATAGAGAGTCAGACAATAATGGAAAATAGTCTATGGTACTATCTAATGGTAATTTCTTCTCCTAGGAGTCACAGAACCAGTGCATTTCCTGGAAAGGGAGAAGCAAGTTTTTCCTTACAGAAGAATAAGAGCAAAATTATTTTTTAATTAAAGCAATGCATGAGCCTCACTTGTAAGAGTTACTGGTTGTACATGATCCTAGCCTCCTCCACTTTACTTACTCATGTAAGTATGATCTCATTTTATCTGAGCAGAGGGATTCCCTCTGCTTTCATCTTTTTCTTTAACATACACTTTGGTTTACAATTTTGAGTTATCACCTTTCTTCTCTTCCCCTTACAATAACACAGCTCACACCCAAGACAGAGCGTTTATATGAAAAAAATAAAAGCAACACTATTGCAATATTTTGGTTGACACAGTAAGTATTTATGCACAGCCAGCAATGATTACATTAATTTGAAAAAATTAATACAACCCACACCTTGAACTTTGCATGTTACCTCAGTGATATCAAGATCTAAAACATTTTGTACTTCTTATCAGCAAAGAAATTAAGAACAAATAAAACCACATTATTTTATCCACTGACATTTACAAGCCAAAAATATTCTACTTTTAGATTTAATCAGTGGAATTTCTTCTCAAAACTTTGTTTCCCAAGCTCAATCTAAATAATGTACCACTTAATATTTAATGTACTAAATTAAAGGGATTATGTGAAATAATCTCATGACTCCTCATGACTTATGCATAAAATGCACGTACAATTTAAGACAAGCTGGACATAAGTCCCTTTAGCTGTGATTATAGCAAGAGGTCACCAGGACAGGGTTCTGCTCCCTTGTCCTCTGACAGCAGGTTACCAAGACTGTTTCAAAGAAAGAAAAGTGGTGGGAAAAATAATATTCATGTCAACAAATCCAGGTGTGCAATCATGGCAAGAACAGATTCCAGACAATTATTTTTATGTTAATAAAGGTAAGTACACATACCTGGGAGGGATGGACTCCTTAGGGAGCTTGTTCTCTGACACAATTGACACTATGGAAAGATGGCTCTTGGGAGCACCACATCCAGCATCAGCTTAGCTCATTGCAGACAGCTCATTGAGTTCCAAAAGAAGGAATTTTTCTTTTATTAGGATAAACTTAACTAGATTTCTCAAAAATATATTCATAATTTTTTTCATGGCACCTGTAAAATTATTTTTATTGGATGATTCCTGTCAAATTGAAAGGATGATTTCATCATGAAAAAGAGAGTTATAAGAAAAACATCTAATTGTGTAAAAAATTGGAGCCTGCTGGTCTTTTCAGGCTTTCTGAACAGCATGTTAAGTGAAAATTAATTTGTATAAGTGTAGTATATTTTATCTTATTTGCAAAAAAACATTTAAATGTGGAAAAAATTAGCTTTAAGTGTAGAAGCTTGGCATTTTTTGCATCCTATTTTTGTATTATGCTGGCTGTAGAATAGATCTTGAGACTGCAATAACTAATATTCATTTCAGCTGATCCCTAGAGATCAACTGCAGCTTCCATTGCATGAATGATAATTATCTTCATTAGCAGCTTGTTTAATTTTCATAATTCCTTGCTTTTTTTACAGTTGTTTTAGGTAATCAGAATGGAGATGAAAAAGTGAAGCACTGAAAAATATCTCTCAGGATAATCCTGCCATGCCAGGTGCATACAAGGAGGTAGAATTGAGTCTCTTTTAACTTGTAAACACTTCGTGCAGTTGTGCTACCAATTTTATACATGTTTGCTCTAACAAGAATATGTCTGAAGAGTTCATTGGAATGTCTGTGCACTAAGCTTCACAGGATTGCATCTGACAATCAACCATGGCATGACAGGGGCTTTTTCGTGAGTGACAGAATAACAGTGGTTTGTAAAACCAGGCTTGGAGCCACTATTAGAATATGTATTTCTATACGAACATCTCTTTAAGCCCTTTATTACTATTATTTGGTGCACTGGAATGTGTATTAATAATAGTTTTACAAATGTATTTATTTAGTCAGATACCAACCTGCCTGAACAATCTGCTCTTTTTTCATTTAAAAATGAACAGATTTAGTTTGTTCTGCATTATGGGACTAGAACAGATCCCATTTGAAAACCAGAGTGGGCACTCTTCCCAGGCTGAGGTAGAATTGGTTGGCATTTAGAGATTACTCAATCAGAACATTTTATTTAAAGTTTACATATAAATTTACTAGTGTAATTTTCTGCATAGTTTCACATAAACATTTTGACTGTTTCAAGAACAGATTTGGACTACTCTGAAACCCCAAGTGCAAGCTGATAAATGCCTAGTTACTGTTATACTCCATTTAGTATTCCAATACAGACAAACTGAAACAAGTGAATGTACTTTGCAGTTGCTTTTCTGTGTGTTTGAAAAGAGTTCTTTAATAAAGTGTCTCTGATTTAGCATATTCCTACATCACTATCCTTGTGAAAGTATTCACAAAATAGTGTCCCAGTTGAGGGGCAATCCCTGTTTGGAAATGACATAGTTAAGATTTCACCCCAGGTCCTCTTCCCCTGCTTTATTTCCAGCATTTATCATAATTGTGAGAGTTAGGATGCTCTTCTCTCTTTTGCACCAGATTGGAACACACGGATCTATTGCTTTCCTTGTATTCAAAAAAAGCAGCTGCAGTGATTTTTATTACTTACTGATTATGGTATTCTCTAAAGGAGAAATTTCAGCTGTGACACAGAGGTATAAAGGAACTACAAATTCTGTCCTGCACAAGATTTTTAGTAAAATCATAAAGACCTAACTAAGAGACTAAAGATAAAGAAAAGCATTGTCTGGAAAAATTGAAATCCTTAGAAAATATCGCTCAGAATTGGCATTAAAAATATTTGCAGAAGGAATCTGTTGTCAGAATAACATTGAGAATTTGAGGGGGAGAGACTTTGAGGGTCTGTCGCAGCTGATAGGTCTGACTGGTCTGAAAGAAGCAAATACCCTAAAGGAGGCCTTCTTATTAGAGGATGGAATTTATACTATCTCATTTCTGTGAAAGCATAGAAAAAAATTCCACTTATTCAAACATGATACCCCTGCAAGGGGCTAAGGATGCAATCAGTGTTTTAATCTGCATCAATAGTGTCCTTTTCAATGTACTGATCATCCACACTTGGCATGTTTTTAGGTTACAATATGGAGCGCACTTGGCGCAAATAAATGCTTTTTTATTAGTTGAAACAGGAGTACAAGGTCTGATCCAGGTGCTTACTTACTGCATTCTAACCATTGACTCCATGGATCAGACTAAAGCCAATACAAAAAAACCTATTTTAGTCTGCATATGAGGTCATCAGCATCAACTGTTTCACTTTGCACATCTCTTGCAGCAGAATTGCTGCTAACTCAGACGGAACCAAGATGAGAAAGGCCAGGTCAACTTCACAACTTCACCACAATTCTCCAAAAAGCTTTGTTATTCTCATATACTTTTGGGAGGGGAAAAAAAAAAAGTGAATCCAAGTCTCAGAGCCTTTTAAAATTGTTATTGAATCTGAGATGTGCAGTTGATAATGTTCTATTTTGCATATCTGGAAACTGGAGCTCAGTTAACTGGCTCATTAATATCATACAGGCATTTTCATGTCTGAGCTGAGAATTAAACTGCTTCTTCCAATTCCCATTCATATATACAAAGAAAGGTGACTTTACCAAAAGATCAAAGAATTGAAACTCTGGTATGAAAAACATGCTTGTCCAGAAATATTTATGTATCTTGTATCAGTAAGGCAAAAGCATTTCTGCTCTGCATACAAAAGATGGAAATACATAGACTTTTGCCTCAAAAACACGTACAGTTACAAAAAATTTAGAAAATGGACTACTAAGAATAATGACATAGTAATACTGTAATTCTCCAGGAAGGGAGTAAGACACTGGTAGTGTTCCTTCTTTTCTTGTCCCAGAGACATTTGGATTCTGCCAAGGAGTCTGATTCATATTGATCCAAAACACAAGCTTCTCTCCCAAGCAGTGAATTATGGAAGGAAGAAGGAATGAATGAGCATTATATACTGCAAAGATCCACAAATTCCAGTAAAAATACTCCTTCTGAACAGATTTGAGATGTTTTAGAAACCTCTTTACAGACCAATTCATATATACTTTTTGAATTCTTAAGTATACTGTATTCTAAGCAATTGAATTTTTAGTTGTATTCAACTCCCAAATAAATGAAATTAAAAGAATAAATGAAAACATCAACTGCTGTGCTACAATAAGAAGATCTCTGATTCATCCATAGCACCAAAGTTGGTACCATAATGACTTTAACTAGGAGTGTATCAAATGAAGAAGGATTTTCTCTGAAAGAGACTGTGGTAATCACACTTACTTGAATGTTTCCTTCAGTCAATAAACAGGTATGCTCAATTAATATTGAAAATTCCTGTTCAGAACACAGGATAATATTTTAACTGGAAATAATGACCTATGATAAAAAGACACACGCTAAAAGTACTCAAAGAATAATTCCTCCCACTGAAAGAATATCTAAAAATGCTTAAAATGTCCATTTCATAAATTGTGCCATAAAGTACTGCTTAGTTATAGGAGGGGAAACATGAACAGTCAGCAATACTCAAAGCAAAATAAGCCACAACATTTCTGTTTGTAACCCTACACATAATCTTATAAAGCCATATAGCAAAATAATTGGGTCTACTGACACTGTGCACTGTGATGGAAAAATCCTTCCTTATTAAGAAGGATGATTTTTCAGAGAGCATCTGTCCCAGAGGTTGTATACTGCACAGCTGTGTGTCATTTACACCTTAGGCATTTCCCTCTTTCCTTGCTGTTGATCCCCATGCCAATATAATTAATGCTGTGCACATGCTCTCTATATTTTGTCTGCAGCATATTTGCAATAGGTCAAACACATCTAATAAAAATAGTTTCCACAACCTTAAAAATATTAAGCTCACAAAGAAATTTCTCAGTCTACATAAGTAACATTTAAGAAAAACCTCAAGCACATAAATTCCTTAAATTCTACACGTCTATCTTGTCTATCCAAGACTTGAGACTGAATAAAGCTGATATACTAGGAGAAAAATGAAACACTATGGGAATTACTGTATAGGGAAGTCCCACACTTGCATCTTTAAATAATCCTTCGGGGCTCATCTAGTCATCTAAAAAAATAAGCATGACAATACAGCAAGCAGAAATACAACATGGAAAAAATTTTGCAACAGGGTGAACTCATGGGGAATTAATAACCTTCTTTGTTCTGACATATTTCCTCATCTTTACCTTTCCACCTTTTCTAAATATCTTTTGATGTTTGCATTTAGTAAAACAATAGGAATAACCTCCTTCATTATCACTCTTGAGGACCTTTTCTTCCTTCATTTAAACCTGCTTTGAGCAGCAGGTAGTATGGGAGGATTAGGGACTCAGGAAAATAGAGCACTAAATGAGAAGGCTGAAAAGCGTCTCAGTGACAGAGCATTGTCTGTACCATATGTTGAAAAAGGTGTCCTGTGAAAGAAAAGCTATGACATCATGCAGCAGAGAATCCTCAAAACACACAGCAGACAAAAAAACTGCTGCATCTCCTCCTCATTGAGGGTATTAAGAAACAGGTACAGAGTGCTCAGAAAGGAAAAGCAATCTAGATCAGGGATGAGGGAAAACTACTTGAAGACAGTCTATAAGAAAAGAAAGGAGAAGCACCCAGAATCTGGAAGCATGAACATAATTTTCTCACTATCAGAGCTCCTGGGATCCAGTCTGTTATCTGGGGTAAATGTAATCGAGGCTCAGCACATCTGACAGAGTACTTGGATCCTTCTCATCCTCATATGTAGAAGCAGTTTTTTCTTTTTCTAAGCATTCTGCATTTAAATTTGTGGAATCCAATTTTAGCTATTCATTCCATGTCATTCAAATAGTCAAGAGTTATTTCACTGAATTGAAGATTTTTCTGCAATTTTTCAGGTCTTTCTCAGAGAAAGGGAGGAACCTATAGGAGGCATCCACTCCTTCGCAGTACTCCCAGTTACCTTTTTATTTGTATTAATATTACAAGAAAACAAATCTCAAATCCTGAGATTGTGTTTGAAACTACTGTTTAATAACATTATTTTACATACACAATCAAATAATGTGATGTTCAACCTTGAGTGTAATCTGTAAAATTAATTTCACAAGTACCTCATGAACACCTTAAGTGTACTGCCAACCCTCCTCTCTGCTCCTCAATGCAATGCCAGGTTAACAGACTGCTGAATTTGTACAAGGAGTCCCCACAATCAGTTATCTAGTTGGAGGAAGGAGAGAAAAAGTAACCTGTCAACTTTTTAGGTTTTCAACTTGCGTTTTGTTTAAAAAGAAGATTATTCTCTTTATCTTTTGCTACATAGCACTTCGCAATTAATTTCATAGGCAGGTCATTTCAAGTTTGGGATTGGTTTTTTAAGTTCTTTTATAGACATTTGAAACTGTGTGAAGAGATCGACAGGTACTGGAAGATTAAAAATTCTTCATAACCCTGCAAATGATTTTGATAGGAAATAGAAGGCAATTCACAGCAAAAATATCTTGTAACTGTCTGCAAACAAAATCACCTATATTAAGTAGCCTTTGGACTAACTCCTTCATGAATTATTGTGGTGCTGTATGATACATCTTGAGGGCCCACCTGAATGTGAGAGGTTGCTGCTTTTCAGGCCTTATTCAGACACTCAAACCTAAGCTTCAGCAGTAAGATCTGAAAAGCAGTAGCATCAAGATTAAACCTGGGTACAGTTTAAGCTTTAACATATAAACTAAAGACCCAATTCTTTTCACAATGGTCATTCAACTCAGCACCTTCTGTTTAAATTGATGATTTCGCTTGCTTCATTTCTGGTTTCATATTCTAGAAAATCTTTAATTTCTGATGTTTTACAGCAGCATAGTTATAACCTAAACAACCAAATACCACTGAAATATATTTTAGTACACAATTCCAACACATACTGCTCTTAGTTAAAATCAGATCAGAGAAATATAAGTAGGCAGAAAGTATATTTTTTCCCTTAAAACCTTTCATTTTTTGTTCTGTCTCAGCCCTTAACTAGTACAAGGTAAAAGGTAGTTGCAGTCAGTAACTTTTCTAAAGACCATAGTAGTAATAGTGCCATCCAGAAAGATTTGGGTTTAGGTTCTCCACAGCCTGAGCATATTCCGATTCATCCACTACCATGGAGATGTTTTACCCTCAGAGTTGCATGCTTCCAAAACAGTAAGGCTTGCTTATCTGGTTGCAAGAATGGCTGCCTATTCTGAGGTGTGATTTTGGAAATTTCATAGGAGTAGAGTTTTCTCAAAATCGCTTCTGCTCTGCAAAGAACAGCAGAGTTTCAAACACACTTTTTTGTGCTTTTTCTTTTGACTAGCTATAAGAGATGGCATGCAGGTTTTCCTCTTCTGCCAAGAGCCCATCCCTAGGTGCCTAGCTCACCACATTTGAAGGCTTTGCCAGTTAACAGAGGGAATAAGTAATTCTAGAGGTCAAGAACCTGAAGGGTATGCCTTGTAATGTACAGAATATAGCTAAGTATAAATCTTTCCTTCAGGATTTCCAGGAATCAGAACAATTACATTTTCAATTCTACTTTGTGTGTTGAAATAATAACAAAAGGATTTCAAATAGCAATTACCCAGTGGGAATCCACTCTCTTTGAGTATAACATAGAAAATCTGCATTATGGCTTCACATGTAATAACAAGCTCATTTCACTCACAGTTGGTGTCAGAGATGAAATGAAGTCACCTAGTGCAATGGGGTATTTATTTTACTGATTCATTGTCTCCAGTAGCATTCAGAAGACATGCTAGTCTTTTAACAAAAGACAACACTTTTCTTCTGCACTAAAAGATTGTTTATATAAATCTCTATTCATTGATTCCCAGATTTATTTGAACACGCTTCATTATAAGACCTGCAAGTATGATGCTGGGGTATCAGCATTTCATATGGGTCATTTCCTCATATTTCTTTCAGAAAAGAAAGAGAAAACCTGACTGGTTAAAATTTCCTAGTGTGCTCCAGGAGTCACAGGATATAAGACTTTCAACAGCACAAAATAAAGTTCAGAACTTTAAGTGGTTTTGGTCTTAAGTTAGTACAGTGAACCTGGCTTCTGACTCCTTGAGTGCATTCCATAACCCTAAGTGCCCTATGCACATGCTTTAATATACATCATGTATCAGGTGAGGCAGCCAAAACCAATGCTGAGGAGATATTTCTTAAATCCTGCCATTTTTGGGGCATGTCCTGGTTATATCTGAGCAGGCCTTGAAATCTGTATTTCAGGATACAGCTCTTCCAAAATCAGTCACTGTGCCCAGAGCATTCATCTAAGGACAAAGATCATCCATATAATTTCAACTCCTGCCAAGAAATATCCTCAGGTAATGAAGCATTCTGGCCTTCTTGTAAGGTTTTCTGAATATCTTTGTTCAATCTCAGTGGCTAAATGCAGATTTTGGGGGTAAAGTGGGAAGCAGGTTTAAACACAATCTGCATAGACAGCAGATGACTTCAAAAGTAGAATCCAACCTCTCTGCCCATAATTAGGGTAAGCATTTACCTTAGAGCCAAGCTGGCAGAACTTTTCAAAGCTCACTGATATTTTTGTCATTTTCTACCACTACTGTCATGAGCAACACGGCCAAGGTAATTGTAATATGAACACAATGTGCAGAATGGGGAACAATGTTGGGTGTCTGGGATTTGTCACACCTAGCAGGTTTCCATGACCCTTTTTCATAAATTTTCATGTTAGCAGAGTTTGTACTAATGCAGTAGAGAGCTCTTGAGCAAAGTCAATCATAGTGTGAATTTCTCTGGTAATACAGGCTGCACAATAATAACAAAAAACAAAACAACACATAACAAAAACCATGCCAAAACCAAACCAAAAATAAAAAGCAGAGAGATATGTAAGAAAAATTTACAAATATTTTCAATTTTCCAAAGTATAGCAAGAATCTTTTTGTTTCTTTAGTATTGTTTGGATAGCAAATACCCTAAACTCTTCATGTTTTCTATTTTATTGTTCTCCTAATTCTCCAATACATTATTCACAAGCATCTATAAACACAACCTTACTTCAGGACAATCCATGGAGGTCCCCAGAAACTACACAGCATTGGAGCTGTTACTGGTTTAGTCCCTGAATGGAAGATGGAATTTGACCAATGGCCCAGTGTACAGTTAAGTGGTGAAAGAAAGAAAAGGTCAGAAAATACAGACATAAAATAGTCAGAGACGGTCTATGAGAGGCAAATGGTGGATATGAGAATTATTCTTCTCTGTGAGGAAGAGAAGAATGCAAAGGGTGTCTTGTCTAAGAGTCAATTTAGGTTTGAGAGGAAGGAAAGCCCAGAGCTACAAAGCAAATAATAATAGAGAGTAGCTGTCAAAGCAAATTGGGCATTTTTAAATAAGTATAATTTTGTTTCTAGATGAGTCAAAGGGCCCTGGCTCCCTGTAGCTCAGCCTAGGGTAAAGGATGAGGATTAAAGAGAGTGGATGCTTGGAGCTTTGTACAAGGTTGGGAACTGGAAAAAATTATGTTCACACAGCCAAGGGCTGGTGCTAGAACTCTTCAGTGGAGTTTGGTTCCTGGAGGGAGAGGGATCCCCTGGGGTATGGTTAGAGATTGGGTTCAGGGCAGAAGAGAGCTCATAGCCACAGCTAATGGGACTCGAGAAAGGGGCTGCCAGAAGAAATATCACTGAGAATTTTTTGGCCTTGCAGAGGGCAAAGGTACCTTGCCCAAATTGCAGTGTAGCAATTGGATTCAGGGAAGGAATAAGCCCAGAACTGACATTTCTCAGGGGGGTTATATAATATTCTTCAATGCAAACTAAGTTGATTCTCATATTCTTTTGTGACTGTGTCTCCCCTAGACAAGATAATCTATCAAGGACATTTTGTTGCTGGACATTTTGTTGTGCCACTAGGCCAAGGGAACTAGCAAAATTATCTGAAAACTTTCATAATAACAAATGATGTACATCCAACTGAGAATGGAGATGAACTTGAGGAGGCAGATCTTGGTTTTAATAACTTTAGCAGAATTTTATTCCAATTTAAAGTAGAGTTAACATTAACAGAAAAAACCCCATATATATAATTTTTATTTATTTCTTGGTTAAAATGGTGGACTGACATGTCTGCAGAAGATGTTTCTGGGCCTTCAAATACTGGCTCCAGAGCAATATAGTAAGTTTGGAATGCAAGAAAACAAAGCAGCAAAATACTACCAGTACCTAAAGAACACCTCACTAAGATAGTTCTGTGAAATAAAAAAAAGAGTCATTCTGTAGCTAAATTACAGCAGGATCCTACAGGCTTCCTCTGTTACCCCAGCAATAAAGTAGATGAGGTAATATTTACAGGAAGGAGAAATGACATGAGCTTTCCCTGTGGTAGAGCAGGAGTGCTGAAAATAACACAGTGGATCTGACCACCACCTGATTAATCTGCAACCATTTCTGAGAAATAAGAAACACTTTAGGTAACCATACATTTTGTGAGTAAACTATTTTACCTTAAGTCTACAGACCACTGTCTGGGATTATTCCAATTAAAAATTTTTTCTTGAACTATAATATGATTTGTAATACTACAGATGAATCACTGTTTTTAAATTCTTTTTCCCTACTGATGTTTTAGAGAATAAACAGATAACCATTGCAGTTTCTTTACCCACTATCAACACATCTTCTTCTTATATATTGCATTATTTCAGGAAGTTTGCTAGTGACATCAGAAGATCACTGGATTTCTAATTAATTTGCCTCTGTCTTTTAAAAGTGATGTTTTGCTGAATAGAGACAGTGATAAATTTTAGACCACAGCTGCTAGGAATTTAGGAAATTACTTTATTGGTAACAACTTG
Source organism: Illadopsis cleaveri (assembly GCA_013399915.1). Classification (NCBI taxonomy): domain Eukaryota; kingdom Metazoa; phylum Chordata; class Aves; order Passeriformes; family Timaliidae; genus Illadopsis; species Illadopsis cleaveri. The sequence goes on along the minus strand of VXBB01018237.1, from coordinate 404,678 downwards.
GCAGTATGAATCCCTGAATCAATAGTAAAGTGACTCATGCATCTCGAATTTGTCTTTGGAAAGGGAGTGCAGACTATTAATTCCTTGGTGCTGCAGAATGTGAGTGCTCATGCATATGGAAGGGACGTTCAGGCACACTCCCAATGAAAGCACAACACTTTAGCCTTATTCAGAACGTAGAAATTATATTAATTAAATTAGCTCATACAAACATTTATACGCTCTTTCATAGTAAATAAGCCAATAAATTAGTAGGAAGGACTACTCTTTCTGTACCTGAATTCAAAAGGCTGCTTAATGCAGCAAATTTGTGCATTGTTTTGACTTCTGGTTCAACTGAAGAATGGAAATTCATGACAAAAACTTTTAAGCATTTTTCTGTTTCATACCAGGAATACCAGCTAAGTACTAGTATTCAGGAATGGAAAGAGGAAGGGCATAATACTTTATATTCTCAGAAAAGACATAGTTTAACTTTACCTACAATGTGAGAAGTAATTGTCATTATCATTTGAGTTTGACTTAAATGGTTTGGGGTTAGAAGTATTCTATTTGATTAAACGCATTTTTGTCATTCTTTGATTGACTACTAAAAGCAGTCGTGTAGCTTCAAATTCTAGAGATGTAGGCAATTAAAATTTATAGCATGAATATATGACTCTTAGAATTTATTATACTCATCTACTTACAATTTACAGTTTTAATAAGTTTAATGAAAATGGGGTTGCATCTGAAATTTTGTCAGTGAAATCAAACCAATTCAGGTAGATACTGAAAATTCCACTTCCAGATCAAGTTATGCATAAGAAAAATACTAAATTAGACCATAGATTCTTAGGTAAGCTATATCATTTAAGCTTTTAGAACTAATTTTTTTAATTGTGATACTATGAAAAACCTACAGCTGATAATTTTAAAGGGACAAAGACCTATCTGTAATTCAATGAAAGAATTCTTTTCAGACTGAAGACCAAGAATAAAGAAATAAATTAATCAGTTCTCATTTATTACATTTTGAATTTTCTTCTGAAAGAATATTTCTGAAATCTTTTTTATATCTTCTGGATTCCAAGGGAATTTTCTTTAAGTCATGAATGTGAAGGTTAATACAACTTTCATATTTTGTTAATACTTGCATACCTTCCAGTTTGACAAAAGTAAAAGAAATCTTTGCTCAGAATAATCTACAGACAGCAGTATTTTTCAAACACAAAGTGACAGTGCAAGAAGAAGCGGGGAAAAATTGATTCAGTTAAAAAAAATGTACCTGGTAACTTTAGCTGGATGATTAATAGTGTATCACAGAACTCAAGCAACAGATGTTTATTAATGACAAGAAGAATGAAAATGTCAAACAGAAAAGTGAAAGGAATACTAAGTCTTGAAAGCAGAGCTGTGCCAGGAGACAGGGGGAGCATAAGGGAGCCCTGCCAGGAGAGGAAGGACATATTGAAGCTGCTGAAGTAGAGGCATATCTTTCATTATAAATGTTAGAGGACATTTAGACTTACTTGGAGTAAGTAGTGATTAATGTTCAGAATAGAAAAAGCTGTTAGACTAATGTGAGACAGGGAAACCTGGGAGATTTGTATTCAGAGAAGTTTGGATGATGAACTATAATAAAAACACATTCAAAGGCAGAAATGCCCTTGGCTGGATCCTGCATTTCATTCCTCAAACAGTAAGATCTAAGGTAATCCACTCAGAGATGCTCTAAGCAGGGCCAAAATAGGCTGAGCCAGAAAGAATGAGTCCTTTTTTGGACTGGAAGAGCTGCTGTCTCCACAGTGTTTTCCACTTCTTCTTAATCCTTCAGTGGAAGGAATAAATTAGTTTCACTAGAAGATATAGACCTATAAAGAACAAGTGCAAAACTCACTAAGGTGGCATGCTGGTTCCTGGAAGCACAGGGCAGACCTGCAGGGTTCAGAGAGCAAAAAGGTCTGTGTCCAGGCAACTTTTAGCTCATCAACTCAGCTCCAAAAATCATCTTGGATGTGAAAGTTGGAATTAATTCCGGACTTTGTGCCACAGCTTTCCAGACACAGCAGGTATCCAGCACAGTGCTGAGGCTGAACAGACACATCACCCAAGGCCACTAACCATCAACCCCACCCACATTTTCTAAATCTTCTTTCAGTGCTCAGTATCCTCATATTTGATGGCAAAAGGGTTATAAAAAGTTCTCAGAGACAGGAAGCAACACTCATTCTACATATATCTTGCATTAAGTTATAGAGGCTTTTTGTATGTTGTGTCCTTCATATTTGGGATGTGGGATTTCTTTGTGGTTCATAAGGGAAGTACTGCAGTCCTGTCCCTGGAGACCTCCTGAACTGCTACTACCACTTGAAAAAAGGCAGATATCCACACAAACACAGATTCTGCTGGTTTACCACACATCAGTTACCATATTAAATGCTGGCTTTCATGTCACCATATCTTTGCTTTTGGCAAAGACTTCTTTCCCTGTCCTGTATAATTTTGTGATTTGTTTAAATCTGAAATTATGCAGGAGACCAGTAAGGATTTATGACTCTCCAATTCCAGTTATATACCAATGTATTAATAGCTTAGGTAATGTAGTCACCTAACAGACTGTCTCAGCAGAACTGCATGCAGAAATGAAATAATTCTGTATTCACCTGTGTATCAAAGCACAAAGCTTGGTCATCTTATTCACCAGAGACACTAAAGTCAAGCAGCTCCAGACCTCAGCCACCCTAACTGCAATTTTCATTGATTTCAGGTAGTCTTTTATGTGACAGAAGTGAAAACAGAATGCCATTCTTTGAAACGATGGAAATTATATTAAAGTACCTTTTGTACACACAATAATTTTAAACTTCAGATGGTTTGTGTCTTCTTGGTATTTGTAAGCAATTGTTTAATCTTTAATAAATCTTATTTCATCATTGTTGAAATTAATAAGTCATAGTTATGATTATATATTAATTTTTTTAAAGTTATTAATGACTCAACTGCTTCAAGAAAAGTAGAAACAGACTGATACTATTCTTTAGCATTGCTTCAGGGAGTTGTAATCTAAGCAGGTAATATATACACAGGTGAGGGAAGGCCACACAAGTCTTTTCAAATATGATAGCAGCATGTACAACATTAATTTCTTACGTAAAAAGAAAATAAAATAAAGCATGATGACCAGAAAATGTGTATGTGGAGTGAAAAACCATAACAGAGATACAAGGACAATTTATGAGATAAAGCTGAAATTCTTCTTATAAATTGCAACAAGTGGCTTCATAACCCAACACGAGCGTAAGATCTTGTTTGGGAACAGACAGAATTGAAAAGTCTTCTTTCAAAAAGGGTTATTTATAGAATTTTGTCCAATCATCTATTGGACAATCTGATATAAATTTCTAACACTTAAGATAAAAGTTCAAGGGGATTTATTTTGTATTAGAACATAAAAGTTTGTTATTGCTCCATCAATAGTTCTTTCTTCAGGTCCCTCACATTGACATTTTTTATGTGTGACTACTAGAATAATTTTGACTGGTTAAGAAACACAAAAATACAAGGAAAAGTACTATTGGAACTTTTCTGAAATGATGATGTAAAAGATGTGTCAAATGACTCTCAATACAGAACAAAATTTAGGAGAAAGGACTAAGAAAACTATTGAAGTGGGCTGGAAGAAGAGAAATTTATCTGCAGAATATTTTGCTTACTAGAGTTAAATAAACTTTCATCTTGACCAAATGGGAAAAATGGCACCTTAGAGCATTCTGTGGTGCCAGAGGCAAACATATAAAGAACAGGTCTAGAAGAACTACTCTAGGAAAATTGACATAACAAAATGCTGAGCAGCTGGGTCATTGCAGTGGTCCAAATCCATCCATTAGAATGATGAAATCCCATGTGGTGGAAAATAGGTTTCTCTGCCTTTTCCGTCATTTTAAGATTAAAAAACATTAAATTACTTTTATTTACTTAGCATCCTAACAGATGAGTTTATCTGAGTGAGACCTTGAGCTGGTTTCTGTTTGTTTGACCTCTCTCATTAGGGAATTTATAACTTGTTTTCTAACACAGATGTTGCTCTGATACATATAATTGTAATGAGCTTTGGGGAGCTTTTTAATCCTGACAGAAGCTGGAGCTGGGTACACTAAAGTTCACTACAGTTACAAACATCAAAGAGGATAAAAAGATCCTTAAAAATTACTAAAATGTTAGAATTTCTTAGTGTCACCCTCAATATATAAGCTCATAGTAAATTCTCTAAGAGCTAAATCATATCAGCTAAGGTCTACCTGTTTTTTTATAATACACTGTCAACTTAACATTTACATTTCCAGCAATCTGTGTGTACAGTATTTTGTGCCTAAATGTTATATCAGTCCTGCAGCCCTTCTATCCTAGATGCTGTACAAACCCTTGCTGTGAGGAGACAGTTTTCCTGAGAGAAGCCAATTGCTCTAACAGATGCATGGATGCATTCACTGTAGGAGTTCTTTGCTGAAATTATTTTATGAAAGTGCCTGCAGCAGGGAAATTGTCCTATTACATACATACATATATACATACCTGAAGGCTTCAGGAATAGTAATTCTGTTGTAACCACAAATCAAATACAATTCAATAGTAAGAAATAAGAATAGTAAGAAAGAGTCAGAAAAACTGTCAGGTTAATTGCATTTCTTTCAGGAGATAACTACCAATGATATTTTTTTCTTGGTAATTGTTTAGTCTAACTGCTGACATTTCAGTGTTTCTTGTATTTCAAACTACAGTTTATACAAATTCCAGTGATTAAAATTTCTATTTCCCTTGCATTATAGAATAATTTTTTGCTTAAGAGATTCTCTGCCAATGATAGCCTTTTCAGATCTCAAATATAAGCTTGGGTGTGATCCAAGGTCAGCAGAAGCTGACCAATTATTTTAATTTCTCAATTGATTTTAATTTGGATCCGTTGTTGCTCAGCATCTCAGTTCTGCTTTTGTCTAAGAAACTTAATCCTACTATCATTTCTCAGTGGCATTAGTGTTCAGTGGGGCACTCAAATACAACAAAGCAGTAGGAACAAATTAAACATATGGCTGAATGGCCCTAGCTAAAACTTTATCAATCTGAAAAATTACATTGGGATTTGTACGTGCTGCAATACCATACGCTACATTATCTGCCACAAACATACTTGCAGAGTTGTTCTACATAGATAAACATTCTATGTCACTATGAAGGAACTATGTATCAACAGAGAAAAAGAGTATGATTTGCAAAGTAGTTTGCAAATTTTCTGGATGGAGAGAATTAGAGTCATGACAGATTCTGGTCCTTTTTTTTAAATTAATGTTTTAATTGTGGAAGTAAATAAATGTATCTAACAAGATAATCAGTTGCTTTAAATTGTCATTACCCAATTTTTCAAAGTAACAGTCAATATTTTTATAAAGAATTTGTAGGAATAGTTTTGCTGGCTTATCACTGCATTTTCAATGGTATTTTTAAGGATTATAAATCATAATCACAACTACAGTTACTAACGTATATTAAGATGTAAAGGAATTAAAAGAGCAATGGAAATCCAATTATTATTTCTTTGCTAACGGGAGAAAATTTTGTCAAGTTTCTGTCTGTAGAATCTTTGCCATTATGTACATTATCACTTTTATATAGATAGCCTCTGAGACCCTTCAACCTACTTTTTCTTTGACTAGGAAATAGTCTTATTGTGGCATGAAAAAAAGTAGCAGTGTGGTACCAGAACTAGGAAATGCCTTGTTAATGAGAAATGTACTACCTGTCAGGTTCACTATTACAGAAACAAAGAGCTAGAAAAATTAATTCAGAAGACCACAATGGCCAGAACAAAAAGAAAGAAAATCCCTTGCTTCATTCAGGAGACTAGGCAGGATCAAATATGAAGTCTGACAGGCTGATGCAAATGTGAGTGATTTTATGCAAGCTAATAGAATAACATACTGCAACAGAGTTTACCTTTAATTAAAGTTGGCAAGTAGGAAGGAAAGCCCATTAAGCCTGGAACCTTGTAAGGTTCATGGTGTGTTAGACCATCCCAGAGAGAATTAAATTTTCAAAGACTTTCTACTCTTCTAGGAGTTATCCCACGTCAAGACAAAAATTGTTCAATTATCAACTATTTAGAATATAATTGAAAAATAATTATATATTCACTTTGTATCGTGATTGATTAATCCTCTGGAAAAAGAGCATAGTCTTTCATTGTCAGTCATTGTTCCTGACCATCCATAGGAAAAAACAGTCTCCCAAAGAGCTCTGCTTAAGTTACTCATCAGTAGCCTTCAGGTCTGAGGGAATGAATATTGAATCAGATCATAGAGGTAATCAGCAACAATTTAGAAAGTAATAGAGCAAACTTACAGAAATGCTAATTCTCAGTGGAACTATATAAAGACAAGTGAATTCCATCTGATAGTCACTCCTGTGAAGACTGAAAATTTGAAAGCAAATCGTAGAAATCTTAACTCCTTCATACTAACTAGTGAAAACGTTAAAGCCATGAAAAATAAATGGAACAGATATTTTAAAAGCAGATAGCATATCTCTCCACAGATAAGGGGCTAGATAGTGTTTCCATTAAGCTTAGCAGTTTGTAATGCAGAACTGCCAAAGGAAGGAGGAATACAGACAGCCTGGCTAGATTATTTGGCTGTTCAGCTCAGAAGGAAGATTATCTTATCAATCAAACCTCAGTTGCCCAGCAGAGCCCAGCCCTCCCATAAAGCTAGAAACAATATGCAATATACGTATTTGACAAGAGCATAGACGTGTCTAAGCATCCACAGATGACTCATGTAAATAGTCACAGATTCTGTGTCATGGCATTGGTTTAGAAATGAGCTTGGTTTGCTCCAGAAGAACATTTTGGAACACAAAACCTTCCATTGAAGTCTTGGAAACCACCTGTCTGGCAGGACTACTGCTTTTTGTGGTTTTCTGTAGAAAGCAAGTTTATTACAGGTGTAGTTTACTGAGGGACTTCTTTGATTCTCCTTTCTCTCTGATGCCTACCTTGTATCACAGGCTCTAAATAGCACACAGACTCCCTCTCTCTTACACTCCACTTTTATACTGCACACTCTGGAACTCCTCTCAGCCCATAGGAAAGGATTGGATAGCTAGAGTGAATAAAGATCTGGACATAGAGCAAGGGAAATTAGAGCTTCAACTTACAGCCAGCAGAGAGGAAGAAGTGAGTAGGCAGAGGACAGGCTCCATGGGGATTGTGAGCAAATCAGCTGTGGTCACCATCAGGTGTCCCATTAACAGCATCTCTTCCTGTCTCTTGGGATTTCAAGCTCCTACTCTTACACTGCCATCTATAGGGAAAGTCACTCGAAATGGAAGCTGTAAGAAAATGTCATGTACACAAGGTGCTCTGGGCAGTTCTGGAGATGTCAAAATAACAGTCTTTAGCCACTATTTGACACTTGCTATCCACATGTGAGTCTGCGCTTGGGTCTGACCAGCCAAGAGCATGGCATAGGGCACTTGTACTGCAAAAATAGCTAGCATAGTCACAGTGATTACCCCCCTTTCCTGTAACACCAGGAGGCTCGGAAAATATTGGACTGGAATCATCTATTATAAGTCACTGCAAGGCTTATTACCTTTTTTGTTGCAAAGTGTGTTTATTAATGTCCCCTAATCCCTTAATCTCTGAGAAGTTATCCTTTTAGGCAAACATTAATGAATGCACTATTTGAAAATTATAGCAATCAAAGGGCACGTGTCTGTATGCAAATCAGCCATGACCTTTCCTTAAGAAAAAAGCAAATTTAATCCCTCCCCATCATATGGCTGGCTAAACATTTAGATCTAAAAAATGTAAACCCTCATCTATAGAATGTGATTCCACATAAAAGGTTGTGGATAATGGGAGAATATATTTAAAACCTCAAGTTATAGAGAATTGAAATTAATAAACAGTTTTGGTTTTAATCTGAGTCAGTTACCTTATAGGTACCAGAATGCCTAATTTCAGAGACAGTAATCTGTATCTTTGACTATGAAATTCTAAGCTGTTAGGAAAGAAAAACATAAAGAATTCATTTAAACCAAGAAATGCTTAAAATATTTTAAATGCATTCTGGTTTAGATATAATTATGTTTTAATCTATCTGGCTGGCCTTCCTCATATTGAGGTATTATTAAATAGAAATTGTTAGGAATTTTACCTGTGAAAAATTACAAGCATTTGTGCCTCTGCTAACAAAATTTTTGGTTTAATAGACTGGATCATTTAACACAGAGACGTCTAGTATTTCTTATGATTTAATTTGTTAAAAGGGTACAAAACATTTATTAAAGCACAAAAAAGAAATCTTTTTGGCCTGAAGAAATTTAATAATTCGCAGCTATGTTCATGGAGAATACAAGCTAAGGTTCTAATTAATGAGATCCAGAATATTTACTTAAATTAGATCAGAGTCAATGACATGAAGTAACTAACAGGCAATTCACATGTGAGAAACTAAATGCAATTTGTTGCCAGAAGTATCTCTGGAGTTGGGAAGGGTTGGGACATTTAAAAAAGAAAATTTGGCTTCACCTCTTTCTAAAGGCGCGTTAATATTTTTGTTTGGGTACAACACATCTGTGATTGGGATCCATAGAAAACCAATATCCCTTAGATATGCCTTAAGAACACTGTGGTGGTTGCATCACATTTGCCTGTTTTCAGTGTAACATAAACTCTGATTTTTTTTCAAGAGTGTGTGTGAGGTCCTTTATGCTTGTTTTGCCCTGGGTTACGTGAGAATCTCTAGAAGATTTTCTCTTCTTGGAAGAAATCATATGTCTTGGTTTAAAACAATCTAAAGAGGTAGATGCTCTAAAATTAGTTACATTCCCTCAGTTTTAACCAATCCCCTTCCACCAATAGAAATACAAGTAGATATAAGTGAAAAAATAACAATTTAGTAATGAACAAATGAGCAAGGAGCAAAGAAAAAAAAATATTAGTGAATAATCACTAGATACAAAATTGCTAAATCTCAGAAATTCCAGGGGAACAAAGAGACACCCAAAATGCTTGGGTACTGCCCTTCCAACATGGCAGCCCCCACCGCCAACCGGATGTAGGGAGACAAATGGAGAAGGGTGTCATCTGCCTCCCCCAGCATGGTCCCCTCCAGGCAACCACATGGTCTGAGAGGCAAAGGGAAAAGATGGTGGACAGAAAGAACCCTCCCAGGAAAGCAGGAGCTTATGGAGCAGTTCTGGTGGGGGATGAGAATGCCAGAATCTGTGGAGTCAGCACTGCCATCCTCCTGCTGCGTGCCACCATCTGCAGGTATTGGTGCTGCTGTGTCCAGTGCTGTGCGTGTGTCAGGAGGAGGAAACCAGCCTGCCCAAGCATCAAAAACCACTTCAGACCCAGCTCTATATTGCCAGGCCTGCTTGGGCACTCCTGACTGTTTAAAGAAACCAGTACCTCCTGACCTCGTGATTCCAAAAGCAGAGATAGAACTGATGGAAAAGGTGACTTTCAAGGCATTCCAGTAAGACCATGCAGAGTTTGTGCAGCTAGGAAAGCCTTTTAAAATTTGACTTTAAAGAAACAGATGAAGAAGTTTCTGCCCTAGAAAAGACACAGGTGGCAAGTAAAAATATAAGTTTTCAGATATTTTGTTAAGGTGGCCCTCTCTCACTGTTTTGTCCCATTACAATCAGTGAGTGTAACCTTAGGCCCTGCTCTAACTTTGTAATTGGTCCTGCCATGGAGTAATAGCTAGAAAAAAATGTCCAAACTTCACTGCCACCCTAACTTATTCTACAGCCCTATGTTCTTTGATGGGAAGACTTGCATTTTCATTCATAACATGAATGTAACATAACAAATTGTAGTGGAAATAAACAAACAAATCAGGTCTATGAATTCAATATGTCTAAGCTTTTTAAAGGATCTGAAGAACACAGGAATTTACTTATTGGCCCATGGTAAAGCCTCCAATCTCCTACCACTTGCCACTATCAGTGAGGACCTCCCAGCACCTGTGAGTGTAGGTTACATTCCCTACCACCAAAAGGACAAATAGATTCAATCTTCTAAACAGAATAAGGTGGAAAAAATCCCACTCAAATGTTTACAAGCTGTATTATATTAGTATACTAGAAACTTTTGTGGAAATACTTTCTCTTAAAATCACTAGATAGAAAAAAGGAAAGCAATATTCTGTTGAACAGATCTACCCAATTAATTTCATTAGAAGTACCTGTGAAATTTTGCATACTGGATATTCACTTCTATTATTAGAATTATAATTGAGACTTTCAAAGCTCTCTATTTTTAATCTGAAAATCAGCCATGCCCTGAAATCTATTACAGAAAGGTTCCTCGGAAAACCATTGGGTCAACAGGAAGAACAGACAAATTCAGAAAACTGTTATATAAACTCTCAGTGCAGCAATGGCGTATTTTTCCTAGTATCATTTTAAGTTACAGAAGATACAGAGATTTGTTTCTTCCACTAGAAGACTATTCTAACTTACTAGATTGGACTGTAAGGAATTTTTTTCTGGTGCCAAGTTAAATTCACACAGTTTCTTCTCATGTAAGAAGTCAAATAATTTAAAATAATCAGGTAGAGGTATTGGAAGAGGAAGCAGTGAAACATTAACTTATTTCTCCAAGTACTTTTATAGAAATTAGAATGGAAAGCTTGCAAAGCTTTTACACTATTCATGTGAAATAAGCATGGCTTTATTTGATGTTTACATCCTCTACGGGTTTTTTTTTTCCCCAGAGGAGAGCAATATCACTAGATAAATTCCAGGAACAAATGTAAGGGATAAGATAAGGTCCATTTCAAGGACCAATAAATTGCAGAGCCAGTCTATGGTCTTGGCAAATGCTCAACAGTAGGAAGCCGGGAAATCTCACTGAAATACCTGACATGGAAAGTAAAGCATATAAAATAAGCCCACCAGCTCTGGACTATGAGCTACATCCATAAACCCCAGTGATAATGGCTGTTGAGTAGGTATTGCCTACATTCCTAGATTCCTGGTTTCCACAGCCGAGTCCAGATCTTTGGGCTAAATGCATTGGCTCCCTACTTTGTTTATGTAGCGAGGTGTCTTAGAGAGGGAGACATAACAAGTATGTTCAGCAACAACTTGCCAAGATTCAGACATAGAATATGAAAACAAGCTGAGCAGAATTACTATATCTGCTTTATTGTAGAAGTTTCTAACTTAGTGCTTCAGAATAAAAATATACAAAAGTTTATTGTGTTGGGTCCCACTTGTAACACAGAGCCAGGCGTTTCTACAGAGAACTGGTATTTAAAACCTATTTCTCTCCTCAGTTCTTCACTTAGCAATGTACCCTGTCCTTGAAACATTCACGGTGGACAAGAGAATTCCTCCAACCACTCAATAAAGCCAGGATTTTTTTCATTTCCTCATTCTGCTAAAGAGTAGAAATATTTCAAAAGGGAGGTTTGAGAGTAGTGTATGATCTTAAGTTTCACCCCTGTCTAGGGAGGTGGAGATGTGGGCTTGAAGCATTCAGAGGCAAACAATATTCTGCCCATAGCTAAAGGGCTATTTTGAGAGAGAGGACAATAGTCTACAATCTCCACATTTTTAAAAAGAAGAGAAATGCCTATGTAGACTTACTGAGTTTGCTTACCTTTCTTAGCTTTTGCATATATCTGAAAGTGTATAAATAGGCAAGAGGCATTGTGTGCCTGGACTGAATGTCAAATGCATGTGGCATATCATGAGCTGGGATCAGAGACTGTAAAATAGAGATTTTCAGAGCACATTTGCTTGTGTGTATTTTTAAAGCAAGAGAGATCAAGAACTACTCAGTTTTCAGATTCAGATTTGGCTGATGGGGAGGTAAACTGTATGCAGTCATGTCAAGTCTGACAACGTTGTCACAGCATTTGTGTTCCTGACACAGTTGAGCACTGTCTGAGAAGCAAGGTAAACTGCCTGCACAAAAATCCCTTATTCTGTGATTACTTTGCCAGTGGTGACTTACATCAGCTTTAACTTGCAGCTTGCTCACGTCTCTCTATAACACAGCAGTCACTTGTCTGCTTGAATTATGATGCCTGAGGAGCTTTGTATCTTTGCACAAGCACGGATAAGGATCTCATGGCTCTTCAGAAACCTGTGTGATCCTCAAGCGCACTATGGTGCTTACATGTTTGCAGGACTTGGCAGCTATTAATCAGGATGTTCAGGCTCTTCACTTGGGATTGAGGGATCTCAGTTCTGTTATCTAATCTTTATAGAAAAGTTCTTTTTTGGGATCTAGCACTGTGTAATACTGAAGCTGAGTAAATGTTAGAAACTCTCATTAAATTATAAAATAATAGAAAATTTTAATAGTAGAGTTGAAAAGGAATGGGAAAGATCATAGAGTCCATCCTATTCCTTTAAACCAGGATCAAGTCTAAATGAACCATTTTTAACATTTGACAGGAGTGATTTTAAAGTTCATCTGTTGCTGATATTACATGACATTTCTGTGCAGTCCTATTTCAGTGCTTGGCTGTTCTCACCATAAGAAAATGCTCATTATGCTAAACTAAATCCTTAATGTGACTAGAGACTATACTCAATAAATTATATAATTCATATACTTTATCATGCAGATAATTGGTTTTTTGGAATAAGCTTTGTTTCTTTAAAAAACCTTCAAGTATGTTAAATTTTGTGCATTTCTTTCATACAGGCTTTTTTGATGTGATCCAAATTATTTCTTTCAGAAAGTTTCTTCATTTTATTACTGGCATATTCTCAATAAAATTTACTATTTTATGCCAGTGTATTCTCATAATGTCCAGTGTGGTTTTGCATAAGAAAAATAACAATCCCTGTCCCAAAATATACAGACAAATGCATAACAGGCATTTAAAAAATGTTTTCATAAATTTCTGAAAGCCTGATTTAACATGTCCATTTCTTTTAGGATTAGCTGTTATCTAACACCTGTCAAAGGGCTTCAAAACTAAGGTCTGATTTATGTACTAAGCCATCTTTTACAGTGTAAGATGAAGAATGGGGTTTTTTCTGTCTCACCAATGTTATTACACATGTGTATGATTTTCATGCCCATCATCTCCCTCAGAATTTGAAGGAACCTAGTCCTGTAATCTCTCTTTGTATGAAAGCTGTTTAAGTTTGGACAGACATATCTAGATTCTTTTCTCCTAGGTAGTCAACTGTAGTGACAGGTCCAAATATTCCCATGTCTTGTTTCTGAAGAAAGCCAGTAGCAAATAATTGGGAATATATGAATTCGGAAAAATACAAAATATATTTTCATTTTTCTGTTCTTTCATGTCACAGAAATAAGACTATGGCTCTGCCTGGCCTCCTCTACTTAGCTAATTTGCTTAATCCATTTACTATTTCCATTTTTTCTTTTAAACACCATAGCTTTATGAACAAGTTTCACAGTGAAGGTATACATTTCTCAAAAATAGCTCTGATTGTTTACATAAAATCTTCTGTCTGGCACCATCCTTGAATACAACCACCTATTTCATTTTAAGAAGCAGTAAATATATTTCCTGTGGTTTTTTACATACCTTTTCCATATTTTTTTAATTTTTCAGAGTAGTTTACTCTATCTTCTCTCATTCAGTTCTTGTACTACAATTACTAATTACCTATTACAATTACCAATTACTAATTATCAATTACTAATTTCTACAACAATTACTAATTACTTATTTTGAAGAATGCAAAGACAATTTCACTTTCATTATCTATCTTGCTTACCACCTTGTTACCGTAGTTTTCCTTTTATATTGTCACATTTTGTTGAAGTGAATTTGAACCTGTTTCTAGCTTTGTTGTTTTGTTAGGGATTTTTTCAATTTTACTTGGTGATTCAAATAAGAGGGTAAATAATTTCTGCTATTGCTGTGCTAGTGAAAAATTTTGTAAATGGACAATTTGGCAGTGGGGTTTTTTTTTAATGTTATTGCAGTTAAAACTTCAAATGTGAAAATTGATCCTGTAGCAGAAGGATAATATACTTATTGTGGCTGGTTTTTGCATTAGTTGTTGAACTAAGAATTGTTATTTACTTGAATAAAAGGTTGCACCATTTCACAAAAAAAGTTTAAAAGATATCAGGTTTTGGTCATTTGAAAGCCATATATTATCTGTAACCTTTTTTTATAGTTATAACTGTAACTATAACTTACCTATTAGCCATAAGAACATTTAAAATGTTACCAATACCAACTAAACTCAATTTCCCACAAAGTCAAGAAAATTTGAACATATCCATCTCCATTGCTGAATCTTAGAGAGAACAGATTTGGTGTTCTCATTAGGTTTTTCTAAGAAGTCTATGTTAACTTCCTTTGAAAAAGCTTATGGCAGTGCAGGGTTAAACCAATGGGTCTACAGCCAGTCACGAGCACACTGGCTTTTGTGTGTGACTATGTGCAAGTGAGCTACACTTTCAGGAAGAAACTCCAATGAATTCATAAATCATTCTAATTCTCAGCATATGAGGACAAATTAACCAGGCACCTCCCACTCAAGAGAGAGCACCAATGCCCCTGACTTTAGCACCATCCACTTTTCACTTTTGTGGAAGGGAAGAAAAGGCTATTCCCGAGGTAACAAAAAGCACTTTTACAGTATTTAGTATTATACACTATGTCCTTCCTAGCTACCTTCCTTCACATATGAGTATTCAGAGGACTTTATAAGCTTTGGGGCAATTTAAATCATCAGATTCGATGCCTACTGGATACAGAAGAAACAAATCTGTCTCATTCAGATGCAATATAGCAACAATGAAGTTTTTGGGAGAGAAACCAAGATAATCAGTCCAATTTCTAGAATATTCATTGGTTTGTTGCCTAATGTAAAGGTGAAACTCAGCTTTAGAAATCCTCCAGCAGGTTACAGTTTCTGCTTCTCTGATTCCTCTCCTTTCACTCCCCACTTGGGTCCAATCCAGAAAAATCTTCAATACTGAAAACCTTATATAATCATTGTTTACATTATTTGTGTCATAAATGGCACAAGAAATTAATTCAGAACAGTATAACTCCTCCAAAGAAACCTTTCTCATTACTTATATATCAAAAAGACAAGTCTCTGCCTCAGTGGGGCTGTAATTTGTCTAGTCAATTCTTGCAGCAAAATTGGAAGACTGCATATAAATTACCTTGACATTACTCCAGTAATTTTTATAGGTGCCAGGGTGTATATTTAATGTTGAGATCTGCTAGTATAGATACTTGTCCATTGTAATCATGATTTATAATGAATGTTGTATGTATACAGATCTATTTTTTTTAAATAGTAATTCAGAGGATAAAATAGCCTGCTTTATCTAGCAGAGTATTATCATGAAGACCTAATTCTAACAGTCTCTAAAAGAAAAATCATTTTTACCAAGACTACACAAGTAGAAAAATATGAATTCTGCATTTTTTAATCCTGGTAAGTCTTTTTCCTAAATTGAGTTCAAAATGCAGGATGCATTACACATGTTCAGAGAAAACATCTCTCCTAAGGCAGTAATTAATGAGGGGATTCCATTTCCACTTGCTACTGTTCACAGGTTGTTGAATATAATGAGAAAATGACATCATCAAATTTGAGAAGGTGTATTATATTTTAATGGCTTCTTTTTCAAACAATTATGAATTAATAGACACTTTTGTTTCTAAATAGTTGCACAATGGACTAAATCACTAGAGTACCTCTGGTCATTTCTTTAGTATTCCACTATCCACAAAGCAGTAAGTCATTGTAAGGAATAGAGCATGTATTAAAGTTTTCATGGGAAATTGATAAGAAGAAAAAATATTTTTAGAATTCTTTTCTAGGCTAATTAACCTGCCTTGAGCACTCTGTGTATGTAAGTAGGAGGCACTTAATCATCCTTCTGAAGCAGAAACTGCAAGTTTTGTAACATGCATCCACTTGTCAAAAGCAACCACGCACCTTTGAAGCAGAGCCTTATTTTTAAAGCTGAAAAGATGGACAGCCCTGAGCTCTCTAAGTGAAAAATAAACCCAAAAATAGTTCACTTAAATAAAATTAAGTGTCCAAATCTCTGCAACTCCATTCTCATTGCTTTCTACACCTCTACTATTCTGAAAAGTTCTAGCATAAGGAGGGCAAACCAGAAATATTCATTGGTTTATTAGAGAATGGAAATGCCCTTAGCTTATTGCCTAATTTACAATGTAGCAGGATTAATGTATGTTTTTGTATCTCATGATGTTGACATAGATAAAAATAGTACACAGATATGTTTATTAGGATTTGAGGGAAATCTCTGAATATACCAGTGGCATCTGCCTTCAAGGTGTGGGTGAATTATATTCATAAAAGTTACATATGTTCAAATAAATAAAAATCATATTTCATATAAGCTTCTGAATTTAAAGTTTTACTATTTTAGCTTTCCTGAATTTCTGTACAAAATCCTATTATCACTATGGAAAGAAACACCAGCCTTATTTTCCTTCAGGTCTCATAAGTCCTGTGTAAGGGTGGTGATGACATACATAACTCCAAGGCAATTATTTAAGATAAGATTCAATTGGACAAATAGATACAGAAAGTGTGACTTTTAGAATGTGGAAAATGGAAAGAAATGTTCAGGTACCATGCACTTTTAAATGCAATCTCGTATATTGCAGAATGAATTTATTATTTATTAAATACTACAGCTGAAATGTCAAAAAGGTTAGAGGTCCAATTTTGATAAGGGACATTGAGACAAAGGAACCCATGCCTCTGATTTCTCATCTACCTAAAATTTACTCTGCATTACCTCTTGCAAACTTAAAATAGCAGAAAAGGGTAATTATTACAAACCAAGGGCATGGATAAATAGAGTGTCTGCCATCTTACACGCACTAAGTGTCACAGAAGAAAGATTGAAAGTACTGACTACAACAACTGATTATCATCCTTACAGAACTTTGCAAATACTGAATAATGAATATGATTTCTGTAGTGATAACGTTACACCTCTCCTATCTATTTTTCATTAAAAAGCAGTACACAGAAGAATTTTAGGGGTACTGTATGCCACAATCCTTGCAGCCACAAAGTCCTACACAATAACAAGGGAAATTTTTATCTAAACAGGTGACTTATCTTGTTTTCCTTTAATGGCCATACATTTCCTTTAGTGGACAATTCCACTGGTAAATGTCTTAAACTACTTAATTTCTATTTTCTTAATACTATAGGATTATTCAGATACTAATGAGTGATATTCAAAACATGAGCTTAGTCACAAAATTACTAATAAACTCCAGACACTGCCCAGAAATTTTCCTGAAGAAGCCTACTAATTACTTTTTCGTGATTTTGTTTCGTTTATTCTTCTTTGGTTTTGAAAAGGTTTGCATAAATACTGTTTTTCACACTGTCATGAAACACCTCATTTTCTTTAGACTGCATTTTGTTCTGTGATATACTAATAGGAATCTAAAAAAGTCATGCATATCAATCTTAAATTTATTAATTTCAATGACTGAGAATTAAATTTCAAGGTTTTTCAGATGAGTGGCAACTAATTAACTTGTGTTAAGTATTCTGTTTGGATGCACTGCTAAGTAGTATCTGTCAATAACAGACTCTGATTTGTTGGTTCCATGGAAATATATTTTGCATCAATAAAACCTTCAGCTCAATAAAGTCCAAACATATTCCAGAAATACTATTTCATGCAGACACAGATGCAGGTGGGGTATTTTAAAGGAAAAATGGGCAAGAGAAAGCCCAAACATTAGGAGATCAGTCCAAATATCATATTTCAGACATCTCTACTCTGAGTCTCATATAGGTAATTAATATAGGATTAAATAATATAGAATTAAATAATACAGGACTAAATAACAATCTGTTTAGATTTCTGTTCCTGAGATATGGAAAAAAGCTCAGCTAAAATTAAACCTAAAATTTTCTTCCCTCCCTGTTCTAAACAAGAATGAGCGTTTCCTAAAATTATAAAGAAATCTATAGCAGAAAGAATAACAACGCCCATTGGGTCATTGTTTTCTGTGACCAAAATATCAGTAAGAATTTTTCCCAATGGTGTGGACTAAAACTATGAAATTTTCATTTGTGCCTCAAAATAATGAGAGCTTCTTTCAGGAGAAAAAAATATAATCCTTTGGGGAAAAAAGAAAACAAACATTATGATACGACAATGCAAATCAAAGAACCTTTTCATCCAATTCAACTTTTATCTTTATGTTCTGCCAGGGTGAGTTTCACTTACATGTGTTGCATGACATTCTGGAAGCCTTGTCATCCTATATCCTGTGCTTAATGCTGGAGCAGGAGCAACACCCAGGGATATCATTTGCAGTAGCCAGTGACATAATTTTCCCCTGCATCTTTCCCAGAAGAGAGGATAGTGCTCACTTCTCTTGTAGGTGCTTTTGTTTACCAGAAATAACTGCTTACACAATTAGATTTTCACAGTGTATTTTCTGTATTTTCTCTGAAAGCAGGATCAGATATAAGCAATCAGCCATTATATTAACTAATCATAGAAAGTAGAATATTTTTCTTTACTACAACATAAATGATCCTGACTGAAGTATCATTATGTATAGAGCATAAACTCCAAATGCCAACTTGCTAAGCTCCAGTGTTTTCGTGCACAGTTTCCTTAAGGCAAATTCTATCCCTTTGTCTTCTAAATCAACATGAACACATGGAGCACCAGTTATTTTCATTTTATTATTGTCCATTTCTAGTGTCTTGATTCTAGCACATTGTTGCCCAATGTCATGTCATTCCCCAGCCATATATGGGAAATATTTTCAGGTTTTCCACTGACAAAATTATTAGGCAGTTCATTTTGTAGACAGATATTTTATTAATTAGACTTAGTTGTGAATGAAAATATTTCATTGATATCATGAAATGGGATCATAATTAGAAAAAACACAGCAAAATTTTAAGAGAGAAATGTCTACTTTGAGAAAGAGAGTGTGATTAATCTTTCTTC
Source organism: Illadopsis cleaveri (assembly GCA_013399915.1). Classification (NCBI taxonomy): domain Eukaryota; kingdom Metazoa; phylum Chordata; class Aves; order Passeriformes; family Timaliidae; genus Illadopsis; species Illadopsis cleaveri. The sequence goes on along the minus strand of VXBB01018237.1, from coordinate 385,684 downwards.
AATATATGAGATCAGTAAATGATGTGACATTGAAAGAAAAAATAGTTACTCCTTATTACAGACAACCAAACCACAGATTAGAAACTAAATGGGGACTCCCAAAATTTCCTTCTTCAATAGTAAAGGCTAAAGTAAAATTTAACAGAATCTGATAGAAAGCAGTCTTGTTTATATTTTACTTTAAAAAAAAAATCTTTAACTACTAGACCTGTGTATCAAGATTACACTATGGTTTTACTAATGTGAGAAAGATTGAACCAGTTGTCTGTCTCAGTCAAAGGACAGCAGTATTTTCAAAAATATGGTTATTTAAAAGTCAAAAAGTACCAATAGGCTAAAGTAAATTCAATGCATAGCAAAGAGATCAAATTTACTCTAATGTCCAGCTGTCCTTTTTTCTTTCTTTGTCTAGGTATTGAAGAAAGAATTCTTTTGGTTGCATGTATCTGCACTAATGAAATAGGGCTACTAGCAAGCAAGTGAAATGGTCATAAGTGAGAGCACAATGTCTTTGTCAATAATTTTTTTTAATAAAAATATCATTTTTTATCAGCATCCTTGATTTTTTACCATCCTTGATGCTTTGCAACTTGCAAAGACCAATTTCCTTAAAGAATACATCTTCTGTTTCCATGTAATATCTCCATGCTCTTTCCCACATAGAAAAGCATCAAACTAGAAAGTCTCACCTGTCTCATGAAGCTAATTCTGGATCATTGGTTTAATTTTTTGGTTCACAGGAGCTATTCATCAAACAACACTGTAAAGCAAAACAAGGTATATAAAATATTATTAGATAACCAAGTCATCTAACTTAAAAAAATAGAATTTTCTGAAGTATAAGCACATTGATCAATTAGGCAGTTTAATGAATCTGCCATCTTGCATCAGTAATATTTTCTAAATGAAGTCATATTCAGGATAAAAGCCTTATTATTATTCAGAACACTTCTCAGCTACAGCTGTAAGATTTGATTAAATCAGTATGTGCCTAGTAGGAACAGTTGAGAAAAGCAGTGTGAAAATATATGCAATGTTCACAGTTCAAGAGGAACAAAATCCCAGGCTAAATTCCACAGATAAAATCAAAGTATTAAACTCTACCTTTCTGAAATGTTTCCTATATTAAAGCAAAGTTTTTCTCAAGTATAGACTGCTAAAATTAGCAAAAATAGTACAATTTTTAAAGATTACTGTGCATATAGTCAGTCACGTGGCAGTCTCTCTGGCTGTTTTTGCTTCCTGCATACCAAAGCATGAAAGCTGATATAAAATTAGAGGAATGAGAAACGAGAGGTCATAGAATCACACAATGGTGGAAATTGAAACAGGCCTCCAAAGGTCATGTTGCCCAAACCCCCTGGTCAAGCAGACCCATTTAGAACAGGTTGCTGGAGACCGTGTCCAAGGAGAGAGATTCCACAGTTCTTTGGGGAACCTGTGCCAGTGACCTGTCACCCTCACAGTGAAAATGTCTTTCCTGATATTCATCTTGAGCCTTCTCTGTTTCAACTGGCATTCACTGCCTTTTGCTTGGTTACTGGCACACCTGACTCAATCCCTCATGCACCCTCTCTTCAGGTACTTGTACATACTGCTGAGAGCACCCCAGGGTTTTCTAGGCCAAACAGTGCCTCCCCTCTCAGCCTGTCCTAATACAAGAAATACTCTTGCCATTCACCACCTTTGTGGCCCTCTGCTGAGCTCTCTTCAGTGTGTCCATGTCTCTCTTGTACCAGAGAGGCCAGAACTGGATGCAGCACTACAGCTGTGGCCTCACCAGGACTCTAAACAGAAGGGAAGGGTCACCTCCCTTGACTTACAGGCAGTACTTCTAATGTACCATTAACACTCTTTGCTCCGAGAACAGACTGGTGGCTCATGTTCAGCTTGGAGACCACCAGGATCACCAAGTTCTTTCTCAAAGCTACTTCCCAGCTAATTGGTCCTTAACATGTATGGGTGCCTGGGGTTGTTCCCTCCCAGGTGTAGGACTGCACTTTGATGAACTTCATGAAGTTTCAGACAGCTCATTTCCCCAGCCTGTTAGAGGTCCTTCTGGATGGCAGCATGACCCTCTGGCACATTAGTTACTCCAGGCAATTTTGTGTCATCTCCAGAATTCAATACTCATGCATAATAGTAGGGCACAAAATTCACATGAATTTAATATGAAGAGGTAACAGTTTCAATTAGCAGTGTCAAAATTTTATTTTGAACTGCAGATATTTTCCTATTTACATCAAAATATGTCTTATTTATGTTGAGAAGGCAGAGTTTCTGGAAATTACTATACAAAATAGACTTCCAGGAACTTCCACTTGTTATAAAAATTACCCACTCCTAGGTGCAGTTCAACAGCATCAATATGTACGCCTGAAAGAGCAGCATACAGAACATGGAAGTTACATTGTATCTAAGAAAGGCTTATTAATGTACTATGCTAATATGCCTTAGAATCTCTTCCAAAATTGATATGTATTTTTTGAATCATTATGCCAGTGTTGCTAAGAAACTGAAGTATATTCTTTTTATGTTTAGTATGCAGGATCTAAAGTTTTGTACACCCCTTCTGTGACTCCTCTATTTTACCATTAAGTTGCCACAGGAAATTCAAATCAAATCCAAGAGAAACATGAGATTGACATTGTAAATTTCAGATGGTAAAGAAGCATCAAATAAGCTATAACCTTGAAAGAAACTTTGTATGCATAGATAAGTATGTTCACAGAAAAAATATTTTTGTGCAGGCTGAAAGACTGGCAACAAATGGAAATATAACAGAAACTGACATGATTCAATATTGAAGAAAATATCAAATCATCATCAAAATCATCATTTTTTTGCATATTTCAAAAGACCCCATTAAATCCAAAAGAGATTACAACAAATTGTTTATGATGCTTCTAATGAAGAGAGGTTGCTGTGCTCTGGGAAGTTACCCACAGTAACAGTACAAGTTTATATTAGATAGATACTTATAATTTTCCTGCCCCAGCACTAGAACAAGGATTCTGCCTCAGGAAAAAGAGGTCTTTGGAAATCAGTTCATGATGCACAGTGACACTTTGGCATGGCCTGCTGATACAATGGGAAGAGCAGAGCTGCTCATATATACAAATAGAAACCAGTACACACACTGGTTTACGTCATGGTTCTATAAATGCTTCACTCTGTTCCTCAGGATATATTATCTGGACCATTATAAATTCAATAAAGTCAATTAATGTGAACTATTTCTAGGTACACTACTCTTAAAAATCATGGATTTAAGTCTAAGTAATGTCTATTTTTCCAGATCATGTTCTCTTTGGTATCAGAGATAAATAACAGATTCTGACGCAAAAGAGGGAGCTAGTATTCTATTTTAAATTCAAGTCTAATTTAAAAAATATAACCTCCAGCAACTTCACTGTCACTACAATCAATCAAAGTGATAGCCTTGGAACTGCAAACCACTTCCTCAGTCACATCTGTTACTGCAATATTTATGAATTGCTTCCTCATCATAGCAATTTAACTGGTACTGTTATTACAGAGACAAGAACAGACAATACCAGCTATTGCAACTAATACTATTATTTTCAAATATTTTAATTGCTCTTGAATTATAAAACATATAGGCTATTTTTGAAGTATAAATACCACAAAAGATTACATGCACTCACATACATGCACATAAATATGCTGACATGTACATTTTTTTCTATCAGCTAAAGGTCAGCGCTGTTTTTAAGCTGAAAGAGCTCCTCCACTCTCTTTTATTGAGGAGGAATATGTGCAGTGTTGTCTTCCTACTTCACAAGCTAGAGCAGATGAGAAGGAAAGCAAAACTCAGTGTCATAAACATGACATATGCATTAATTCCACTGCACCACCCAGCAGTCAGAGCTACCTATCAGGAAGGACACAATTGCCTTCAAGCCCAATGATGAGAACCCTAAATGCCCCATGTCTGCTCCTTGAAGAGGGTTTCAAAGCCTGAAGAGAATGCACAAATGGGCCACAGGGACTGGGACCCACATACATATGGCCAGGAGGAAACACACACGGCTGCTCCCAGGCTTCATGTTTGTGTACGTGCCTAACAAGAGATGTAAACTGAAGCTATGACCAGAAGACATTCAGAGCTCAGAATCCACTCCTGGGATAAACACTTGAGAGCTCAGATCTCTTACACAATTATTTTGAGCCTAGTCATCTTATTTCCATCTACCTCTAATCTTAGATTTTTATTCTGGGAGGTACTGAAAAACATCTGAGGAACAATGCAGTCATTGGTCACAGCCAGCATGACTTCATAAGAGGAAAGCCCAGCTTATCAAACCTGAACTCCTTTTATGACAAGGTAACCCAGCTGGGTATCAAGGGAAACCAGTTGATGTAATCTGTTGAGATTTCAATACAGCTTTTGATACTGTCTCTTAGAGGATCATTCTGGACAAAATGTCCAGCACACATCTGAATAAACACATCATGGGGTGGGTGAGCAACTGGCTCACAGGTCAGGCACAAAGGATTATAGTGAATAGAGTGACATCAGACTGGGGACCTGTCACTGGTGGGGTTCCACAGGGCTCCATCCTCAGCCCTGTCCTCTTCAACATCTTCATTAATGATGTAGCAGGACTGGTGGGATACTGAGCAAGTTTACAGGTGATACAAAAGTGGGAGGAGCTCTTGACTCCATCAGAAGCAGAGAGGCCCTGCAGAAAGACCTTGACGGATCAGAGGGTTGGGCAATCACCAGCCATATGAAGCTCAACAGGGAAAATGCTGGATTCTGCACCTGGAGTGGGGTAACCCTGCATGTATGTATAAACTGGGACATTTTATTCTGGAAAGCAGTGCCATGGAAATGAGATCCTGGGGGTCCTGGTGAGCATGAGTCAGCAGTGCCCTGGCAGCCAGGAGGGACAGCCCTATCCTGGGGTGTATCAGGCACTGCATCAGCAGCCAGGCAAGGGGATTGTCCTGCTCTGCTCTGCACTGGGGTGGCCTCACCTTGAGGCCTTGGGGCAGTTTTGGGCACCACAGTGTAAGAAGGATATTAAGCTATTAGAGAGTATCCAAAGGAAGGTTACAAAGATGGTGAAGGGAATTGGACTTGATGATCCTTGTGGTCCCTTCCCACCCAGGTTGTTCTATGATTCTGTGATTATTTTATTGCTTGAATCTGTCTATCATTTCTTTGCAAGTCCCATAAAAAATTGCAGGAATCCCACATTATTCTTACAGCCATGATTTCTGGTGAGTACAATTTGCATTATTTATAAGTTATTTGTGAACACTGGCAGTTTGCTGAATAAGGATTTCACTAGAGCTGCCCACTGCCTCTTCTTGCTATGATTTAAACATACATAAGCCAACCAAAGGCTGATCCGTGGCTTAGGCTTCAATGGAATAATAAAACATGATTAATACTCAATGTCATTGCAATAGTCAGACATCTCAGAAAGCACCGAAAGAATGGGGATTGCAGCTCAATTCTGATCAATTTCACCTTTAACAGACTTTTGTAAAATATTACATTGGGATCCTATACCTGGATTAAACACAGTTATAAGTTTTCTCAAGATAGTAGAGGCTGCAGGCATATTTTTTCCTTTTCTAATTTCCTCTTACTTCTTTGAAATTCCTTATAACTACAAAACAGCTTGACTGAAATCCAAAAGGGTTAGTAAAATGACTTGGATCCATACATAAATGTTTTGACTTTCAAAAAATTTGATTCCTGTGTTTTAGCTCTTGCCTAACACAGGTAATACTGTTGTGTGAATTCAAATGAGCCAGAACGTATCTCCAAAACTGGAGTGCCATCCTGATTATGCTCTGTTCACAGTAAAATCATACAAGCAGAAAAACAAGGCTTCTTGTCAGACTGGCTGCTGCACCTGAAGTTTTTTAACTTAAAAGCCTAAATTTAAGTAGGCTGCAACAGTTCCACCCTTCCTTCTGGAGCTAAGTATATTTAGACACTGATGACGGTCCCTTTGAGAGCAGCCCCTGAAGTGCAGTCTTTTTTCATTTACCAGAAGTGGTATGATAAGCAGTATAATACATAAATACTGCCCTGATATAATCATGTAATTATTAAAGTTGATTTGTATTATCTGCAAGTACACAGGCAAGATCCCTCTGACCCCAACTTCATATGCCCTTGCTTTTTTCCATAGACGTTGAAAAGATGGCAGCTTTAATAATCTCGTTAGTGTACTATTGATGGGGCCCAAAGGAAGTTGTCTGTGACAGACTTGTCAGATCATTTCCCTCCCAAGGCCTTGTTGAACAATGGACAATAGCAGCCCACTTCTTTGAAACTATATGAACTATATAACTTTACAGTTCAGCCTACTTTACTTTTATAAGCTGGAGAATACAATCTAGCCCAGTCTTGGTTCATAAAAAATTATGAGCTGTCATAAGTCAAAAACTATCTCCCAGTTTTTTTCAAGTAGGGTAATACTATAGCAGATCAATGGAGGTGATCCTCTCCCTCTACTCTGCTCTCTTGACATCCTACCTGGAGTATTGTGTCCCACTCCGGGATCCTCAGCACAGGAAGAGTATGGACCTGCTGGAGTGAGTCCAGAGGAGGCAACAAAGATGATCCTACGGGTGGAGCACTTGTCCCATGAAGACAGGCTGAGAGAGTTGGAGTTGTTCAGCCTGGAGAAGATAAGGGTCCAAGGAAACTTTCTAGAACCTTCCAATACTTAAAGGGGCTCTAGAAAAATATTGGAGAGGGAATTTTTACAAGGGCATGTAGTGAAAAGACAAGGGCTAATGGTTTTAACTGAGAGAGAGCAGGTTTAGGTAGGATGTTAGAAAGAAATTCTTTACCTGTGGGAGTGGTGAGGCACTGAAACAGGCTGTCCAGAGAAACCATGGATGTTCCATCCCTAGAAGTGTTCAAAGCCAGGCCAGATGGGGCTCTGAGCCACACAGTCTAATGCAAGTTGTCTCTGTCCACTGAAGGGGGGCTGGAACAAGATGGTTTTTCTAAGGCCCATTCTGACCCAAAACATTCTGTGATACTATGATATCACACTCCAAGGAAAGCAAAGAAAAAGAACCCATTTCCTCATTTTTGCTTTAGTGCTCCACTGAGGTCTATTTGCCATAGGCTCATCATAACCTTTTGTTCAATGCATTTGACAGAATGTGTCTATCGTTGTTATGTTTCAGTCCTTGTAGAAAATGATGCCTTAGGTGTAAAAATGGGGGTTTTAAGCATAAATTCAGGGAAGAAAAATACCAATTCTTATAGATAGAAACATTCATTGATAGTATCACTCAAATATCCAACCATTAGACACTTTAATTATCAGAATTTCCAGTGAATTAGCTGTTCTCCCCAAGATTGACAGTTATTTCTCCCCTTGATAGTGCACAATTATGTAAATCAATTATCCTTGATGAAAAGGGGGTTTGTTTACATATCTGCCCTTTTGCATGATTACAACTTAGCAAAGCATTTCAGCACTTGCTTGCTCATTATGATTTTTGCCACTGTATCTAATAACATTTATTTTTAATCATATATTGCAAAACAGTGACACTTAAAAAAGAGGCTATTCTAACTTATTTAATTTTTTTTATTATTACTATTTTAGAAATAGTAATCTAATAATAATTTCCTGCATGCTTCCAAAAAGTTTAAATACACGGTTCTCATATTTCTAGCACCTGGCTATTGAGTTCATCTTGAAGAAATGTCTCAGGAGCCCCATTCTTGTTTACTAATGTCTTTCTCATGCTGCTACATATGGCATAAAAAAAGCCAAAAAATGAGATAGAGTACTTAAGATACAGGCTAAAAATTGAAAATAAATTACCAAAAGCTTCAAGAATTTACTTTCTACTTTTACAAAATCCTCAAAGGGGAAAAAAAGAAAAGTTTTATAAAAAAATATTGGTTATATGTGTTACACAAAGATATAAAATATATGAAAAAACCAGCATAGTGCTCAGGGAAAAAACCTAAAATTTACTTTCATTTCTGTTTCCTGCTCATCACTTTTTCAGTTCTTACATTCAATTGCTTTTCCTAAGAGTGCCAGTGTCTAACATCCCTGATGTCTTGGAAGACATTTTGACATGCTGTTCTGAGTGTTGTCTTCTCAGCATCACAGCCCACTGAAAGAAGAAATTCTGATCATTTTTGTGGCTCCAGAATGAGAAATACAATTTTTTTGCATGCACAAGTAAAAGCGAAAAGTTTTTTTATATCATCCTTGCTCTTTATTGTTTGTCCTGTACACTAAATATTTAACCTCTGCAAGAAAACAAAACAAAAATATGGAAGAAGGAATATACATGGCATTTTGCTTTCACTGTTCAACTTCTCTATTTGCAATATGTACAAAAGAAGAAATAAAGAATTAGTGAAATTGGAAACTTTCTGTTCTGATAACAAGAAACATGGCACTAGAGGATTTCTAAGCCTGCAGTTTTCATTTGTTTTGTATCAATATTCACAGAAAATTTACTCCTCAAACAGGTGACACATTACAGACTTAAGCCTGAGACCAAAGATACTTTTCCCTCTTTCAGTATTCACAGGGCACCTAACAAAACATGGGCATAAATTGTTCAGGTCCACCAGATTCTTCCATAGTAACAGATACAACTGTCTGTACTGCAGTGAAATACCTACTAGCAGACAATCTCGGAAGCAATTTAGAAAATTATGCTATTCCAACCTACCATCCACATTTCTAAAGGAAACTTAAAACATACTGACTGATTTTTGTATAATTTTCATATAGTCATGATTTTTGTTTCCTTTATCTATCAACTGTTAAAATGGGAAAACTAAACTTTCAGCTTTAGGCTATCCCATCTGACTTCCAATGCAGACATACACGTGCTGGAAAAAAAAAATGAGTCATTGTGCTATATTTGTCTGTCTGCTTTCCCCCTGGGTTCAGAGTTCCCAAAACTAAAGAGCACTCTCTTTCAGCAATATCTAAATGCAAATTAGTTTAATTTTGTGGCATATATAAATTAGGAAATATGGAGACTGTTCTTAGGTTTTCAGACTTTTAAAAATTTTCTTCAGTGTGAAAGCCTAGTTTCAATGTCTGTTATAAAATATGTACTGATAAAAGATGATTTCAGTTTTGGAAAATTTGTGGTCATTTTGTCTTTGTCGCTGCCCTACTTTCTGCCAAAACTTACTGGCCGTAACATCTGGGATATTTTCTTTATTGTCCAGCACTAACTTATATAGTGAGTACACTGAACTCGAGTCATACAACCTTCAGTTGTGAGGTGCCTCTTTGGGCACCAGGTAAAAACTTGCATACACCATCAGCAGATTAAGACTCATTTGTCTACAGAGCGTAAGACCATTTTCATTCCCACTTCATGTAGCAGTGCTTACATATCCAGTACCAGTGGTCATAACACACAGATAAGTGAATGAGATGCCTATGAGTTGCAGTTTTTTGCACAAATAAATATAAACATACCTTTTATTTGCTTTTCATGTTGGACTGATTTAAAAAAAAATAAATGAGTGACATTAATAGGTAACAGCAATAAAATAAAACATAGAATTAGGTCATCTGATAGGAAATCACACAATAAAATTATGCTTGTGATATTTGAAAACTATTATGACCTATCAATTCTTAACTGACAAAAAGTGCAGAACAGAAGAATCATTATCTAGCGTATTATTTTAAAAATGCACCACATATTACTGCATGGATTCTTAATAAAACTAGATAAAAAGTTTTCATTACAGGTAAATTTGTGATCCTTCAGTTCAATTATTACTAAAAATGAAATTATTTATTTATTTACTTTTATTTACTTTTTTACTTTTCATACTGTAATTCAAAAACATAAACATATTGAAATATTTCCCTGTATTATGGCATATAAAACATGTATTAGCCTGATCAGGATCTTTTTTCAGTGGTTCATTAAATGCTTTTAAATAGCAACAGGATGTGTTGGCTACCAGAGAAGTTAGACTTTAAATTGCGGTTTGGCAATCCAAATGCCAAAATTACCTTCTTTTTTGAAAGGCATAGGGGAAAATTAATTGGACATGGTAAGCAGACAATTCCTCTCTTCTTCTTAAGCAGTACCTTCTTTACTTACTGAGTTCTGTCGTATATCACTGGAAAGATTTTTCTTCTAAAAAATAAGGAAACTAAGACTACATCTAAGAATTAGGATGTGATTGTCTTTTCAGAAAACTATACTGTTTTATTTGCCTTACAATCTGAAGGTATTTTCCTTTTTCTAGCTACAAAATGTTTCTACACACTACTTTACCACATATTTGCCACAGGAAAAAGCCAAAAACATAAACATCAAAGAAATCCCAGCAACAAAACACCTACTTAACAAAATAAATCACTGAATGTTCTTTGATGTCTAACAGCATTACACAACGATTACTATTACACAGCTACACAACTGGGTGATAGGAACAGAAATTAAAGAGTTTAGCTAAACAAACATGGCATTGACTGATGATGGGGATAGGTGTTTTGATCAATTTATAACAAGATGAAGTGTTTGAAGCATCATGAAAATAAATATTTCCTGCAAGAAATCTCCAAGAGGCTTTCAGAACTGTGATTACCAGGGGGATTATTTCCTACTGTATCATGCAATAGACTTTACAGGCATTTACTTCAAATTATAAGTACGTGGAGCTGGACCAGAAGCCAAGGATGCCTTGGAAACTGTCCATATGAGGGTTTCAAAGCTCCTTTCCCTGCTTTCATATCTACAAAATTAAACAAAACATTAAAATTATCTGTTCAACACAATACATTCAGGAAAAATATAAAACCGCTGTCCCTATCTCAGCACTTCCTTTATCTACTATAATCTATTTCTTCACGTCCTTACTTTTCTAATAGTTTTTCAGCTAGTTTCAACTTTCTCTAGCTTCAAAGTAATTTTCTCATGTTGTTACAGTGCATATTTTATTATTCAGACATGGTGCTATATACCATGTAAACTCTGCCTGGCTGTCCTTATTAAAGAAAGATAGAAGATACTATATCATATCCCATTTTTCAATTCTCCATTTCTTTAACTACTTCTCTTTCAAAGTTAGATATACCAAATACATACTTGGGAATAGCTCCTTCCAATAAAAGAGACCCAAGAACTACAGGAAGAAATTGTTCCTTTAAAGCTAATCCTGTGTTTTCATCCTTTTCCTGAATTTCTTAATGGGTATTGTAACAAAAGATTGGGAACACAGCTAAGCAAGTACAATTATGCCATTGTTCTTGGCTTTCCTCTGTATTTCTATCTCTGACCACTGTACAATCCCAATTTTCCATCTAGTTTTAGATGATTTCATTGGATAGAAATGGAAAGAGAAGATAACAAAAACTAAGCAAAGATAGCATAAAACCAAAACTAAAAATCTAATGCAAATGCTTCCTTGCATATCAAATTCTCATTTTAGATAGCTTGTCTGAAATCTAGTTTCATTAATTTATTTGAGATGTGAAAATATTTTCTTATAATCCTCACCAATATGATATGCTGTTCTTATTTTGGAAGTGGATTTTTCTTCCTTATTTTATGTCTGAGGCTTTGATGTATCTGTTTTTACCTATTTGATGTTCTTTTGGTTGGCTCTGTGTGGTTAAATCAAAGAGATCTGCTAGCCATAATGAGCAGAAAACAAAGTATTGTCATCATTAGGATATCTTCAGTCAGAATACTAGAACTCCTCAGGGGAAATAATTGTTGAATCAGTCAGTAAGAAATATCTTTCACCAGCCCATTACTCAAAGTTAGAAAGACCACTGAACTGTTAAGGACCTCAGCCTGGAGGAAAGTAGAAGGAAACATGCAGCAGGAAGAGTCACAGGAAGAGAAAAGTCTGTCTCTCAGTGCCAAGTTAGACAGAGGCCATTGCAATGGTGTGGCAATGAGCTAAGGTCATTTCTCAAGAGTTCAGATCTCAAATTAGTGTTGCAGGAGGTGAGTCCCAGCTGTTTGTATCCTATGCACTTTGGGGTGAATAAACAGTACATCTATTTAAAAGATGCTATTCCAAGTCTCTGTAATTACTCACATGCCCAGGTCTCCTGGAGGAAAGTGTCCTTTAACATTAACCATGTTGCACTCTCACAGTCAGAGTATTTCAAACACATGACAGAGCTCCATACTGAGACTGAAGATTTGTGGGGATCCACACAGAAATATTTGAATACATCAATGACTGATACCTAGAGATAGTTTCTTCTCTTAAAAAAACAAACAAAAAAAAAACAAAAACAAAAAAAAAAAAAAAAAAAAAAAAAAAAAAAAAAAAAAAAAAAAAAAACAAAAAAAACACACACGAAGAGGGAGTACAAACTCTCTTTTACCACTAATCAGACTGAGGACAAGCAGCGTTATCAAGTCATCTCTCTGGGTTAGAAAGATTACCCTAGTAGGAGAACGCACATAACAGAATCTCAAAGAGAGCTCACAGGTGCAATTTACCCCTAAGCAGTCAAAAGAAAAAAATGTGAAAAATAATTACTTCTTATGAAATATTTTGATATAACTGAAATGAAACAAAAAGGTAAAACAATTCATTTTAACACATTCCTGTCAAAAATGGTGTTAGAAGTGATGTAGTCCCACAAGATGGTCCACTTTTCTTTAGAAAAATGCTGCTTTGTCAGAATTGCTCAGTGTGATACTTTTCATCCAGATTTACAGCTGTGGCAGTAACTGCCTCTTGAAATTAATATCGTTCCTCCATAATATCTGTCAATTTCAAGATGCTTTGCTACAACAGTGTCATCACTACTGTCTTGTTTTACAAATGGAACAAAGAGAGACATAGATGGGGACCAAGGACATCGTTATTGTACCAGGGTGTTTCATGATTGGAGAGAGAAGTGGAAACAATATTTGTGCCATACCCAGAGGACTAGACCATGGAGGGACTGTCACTGCAGCCTTGTGGGCAGCCACGGGCACCACAGACACTGTTTACTCTGCATGCACGTACATACTGTTGTGGTTTCCATGTCACAGGGACCTCAAGGCCTCTGGCTACCACTCTTGTCTACCACCCTCATTCCTTGAGTGAAACTACCAATACAAATTATTAGCAAGGTTTTCTTTTAAAAGGAAACAACCTGCATTCACAATCAAGGCAAGAAAGAAGACATCCTTGCCTGTTACAGTAAAGGTCATCTAGAGCCATGTATCATTCCTCTCTAGCTCTGTAAATTAAACACAGCAGAGGAAGTATTCCAGGAATGCATGAAACACCACAGCATCTCCTGCTAACAATCTCTCCCCATCCATCCAACACTACAGTACCCCAAAGGGCAAAGCTCCCATTTGCACTCGAGTAGTTCATGCAAATATTGGTACTCAGAGGCTGGGACTACACTAAGTCCAGGACCATGCTAAATTTCTAATAATTTAACTGTGTGGAAAACCATACGGCAGACCCTGGTGACATCTGCTGTCAGTATTCACTAGCACACAAAGCAAGCACCACGAGTTTATTTCCATACTTATTTTCTGTTAGAGAACTCTCCAAAATCCTTAATTTTATAAACAGTTTATTTGTGGATATGCCTCAGCTTTCCACGCTGAAATCCCATGACAGGCCTAATATATCTCTGTTTATATTCCATAATTTTTATTTAGACTAAGGCATGTTATGCACTTACATGGTGCATTGAACTATGCAGCTCCAAATTCAACCAAGTCCTACAAAGTTACTTTAATATTGTTAGCTATTATTTTGATGATAGTGTCTTAAGTGACTGTATTAAAAGGGAGATTTCACTTTTTTATAATAATTATTTTTGTGAACTTTCTGCCAAGGTCCAAGAAACTCCTTCGTCTATTTCACAAATTTTTTCTGTACTAGCCAAATTAGATCAAGATACTCCTTTTATCAACTCCAGATTTGGTTCCTGCATTATGACATCTCAAGACCTGTAAATTAGTATTCTGGCATATCTCTTCTCTTAGTAAGAAAACAAGCTTAAGTTCAAACCACATCAGAAGTTTAAAAATATAAAATTATCATATTAAAGGCTTGGAGGTATATTAAAATTAAGGACATGTTACAAATTATTCTGGAACATTCAGTTTTACAATTTCACTTCTCAGTGAGAAAAGGCTGACATGCTACAAGCAGAGAGAGCATGAAGTACCAGATACAGCAGAGTTAAAACTGTGAAACAGCAACAGCGATCCTTCTGGTAGCATGGAGCAAACAGGTATAGAAATGTCAAATGATACCCCAGGGATTAATACTCTTTACAAGTAAACATTAAAAAAAAAAATGGGGAAGGTAGACAAGCTAAAAATCAGACACTAGAAATATTTGAGTACTCTTAATCTTTTGGATAATAATCTTATCTGACAGACTTGTAATCTTTTTTGCTTGCTGTATGCATTTGTAAATAAAATCTTCCACAGTATTCATCTTCAGTGCAGACTCAGAATTATTGTCTTTTTGGATGGTGTCATTAGCACTGGCCTCATTTGTGTCTAGAAATGTTTTTGTTGCTACGGAATACAATGCATTAATTAGAAATTCCTCTCCCAGTTACAGTGCAAAAGATTTGGTCAGTGCTACAATAATTCACAAAAGAACTTGGAAAATAAAAACAACAGAAAGCAATTAAAAATTAAGGACAATCCAGCATTTCTCAAATTGCAGTTCATATATGCTTTAATAAACTGACTGCTTTGTTTTAAAAGGCCTTTCTAGAAGGGCTTGATGCCACCTACAGCAAGACAGGTGGTGCCAGTTCAGTCAGCTTGGCATTGATTGCCTCTTCCTTGTCAAAGTCTGCTCTGGGCAGTGCAAAAAATACACAAAAGCTGACCTTTTCCTAAGGGGTACTGAAATGTCACCCATCAGATCTAGGTATCCAAAGAGAAATTTAGCTTCTTGAAGCATAGTTTTGACAGATGTCTCAAACTGAAGCTGTGGTTTGAAAGCCCCTGTTCATGCATGTCACCAATGCTTAGCATGCACTCATAGCAGAGATCAGACACTGTTGGTTTTCCTCATATATGAGAAAGGATCAGAATCCCGGTCTTTCTGTCTCTAGAGTTTGGGATGATCACTAGACTTCAGCATCATGTTCCCAATCTCTAAAATATCATACTATTTGTTGCTAAAGGTTCGGTCCAGACAGGATAGTTACGATAGTTTCCTGGGTTAGGTTACTCTCCTGACAGAGAAAATGTGATTTTTACCTCAGTCAGAGAATGTATTGAATATTCATCTTCTACATCTTGTGGCAATTGTGGGGCTAAAAGTAAAAAAATGAGCTTTAGTCTGTTATTTGAAAGATCAGTAGAGGTTTCAATTTTCAACCCTGACTAGTGTGTCTGAGAACAAAAGCAAGATCTTGGACTCATTAGGATACTCAGCTTGTCTCACTGGCTACCCATTCTTGCTACCTATATTGGTTCTACCTCACTCAGGTCCTGTTATGAGGAGCCTCACAATCTGCCTATGTGGGTGGATGGAATTGAGCTTTGCCTGCACCTTGAGCTCCTCAAACTGCTCAAGTCAGTAAAGATGCTTTATTTCAGTGCTGTGGTCTGTTCACATAACTCAGGTTAAACCAGAACCCAGATCAAGCACTAAAAGGTTTCAGCAGAGCCAAATCAAAGATTGCGTGTCCTTTCTTCATCTCTTACCATTGTGTGCAACTTCAAGGCACAACCATCCCATTTAATGGTAGGCAGCATTATGCCAAAATCCATTAGAGGATGTTACCTTTCCATTTAATTAAAGTAATGGAGAGATATATTGCAGTCAGGCTGACTAATCAGTCATTGTAAAAATATCTTGGCCAAAGTCCTGTTGCTTAACAACGGTAATAGCCTTGCTTTCTACATAGCTTCTAGGATAATTTACAAAACAAATCTAATAACTTTAACCAAGGAAAAGGCAATACTTCACTGAAAGTAGTAACTAAATAGTTACCATGTCTTCCATTTCACAAATGAAATATTTTCTTTTTTTTCCACCATCCTCCTAAGGAAGCAAGGCTTCCATTTCATCCCTATGCATAGGCACAAACAAATGGGAATATTCATCTTTTGTCTGTTGGTTCCCTCCTAAATTCTTTCAAACCTGTAGGAAATCTTAACCACACTGGGAAAATTAAATGAGACTGAACAGGTATTGCAATTTTACAATCAAAAACACAGAGGAGGAGAATGAGTCTTGGGGGGACAAACAGAGCATGAAATTACTTTCCCTTACATCACATAACATCTGTACAGGGGGAAACATTTTGAGTGTCCCAAACACAAGAACAGCTTTGATCAGCTGCAACAGACTGCTAAAAATGTCACTACAAGACACACATCTGTCCATCCATGCTCCATTTTTCCCACTGCTGATGAAGGCACAAGCAGACACAAAGACATGATGGATATGAGTGGATGACTGGCCTTTCTCTCTTCCTACTCCTAGTAAGAATGCTGTGTCACCAGCACAGTACCTGTGACTCCTGAGCTGAAGAGGACTAAGGGGAGATACTGCTATCTGGTGTCTGAGGAGGCTTCCTCAGTCTGAACATAGCATTGAGCTGATGTTAGTGAGAGTGGGGTCTTAAAGATCTCAGACCTGCTTTCTCACAGATGGGCAGAAAGAGCAGGAGATATAACAGATAAAGTCCTCTGATGTCCATCCCTTGTATCAAGCCCACAGAAAAACAGGTTTCTAACGTACTATCTACTTCAACATTTAAGAAAATGTAGGATTCTGAAAACATGGCTGGATATAGCACTCATATACCATATACCAGAATAAATACTCATTTTTTTAAGCAAAAAATCCAACAGTAAAAATTTCTTAAAACATATATATTCTTTCTAGAAACCATATTTTAAGGGATATGAGGAATATGTGACTTTCCTTTCACCACTTAATAGAAATTTAAAAGATGCTAAAGGTGGAAGCTTACATGCATAATTGCATAGACTACCATTTGTATGAGTTTACACTTTCCAGTCACAAACCATCTTCAAGGAGAAATGTTGCTGTTCACTGTAATGAACTTCAGGAACATTACTACTGTTAGTGTAAAAATTTTTTTTGTTATGAAAACTTATATCAAAAAAATTAAAACCTGTTGAATTAGAGTATAAAACATAAGAACAGGAAACAGAAAAGTGATTAAAAGAACAAAAAAGTAGTATTTTCTTCCTGACAGAGGTGATCATTTCAAGCACTGCCTCTGTGGTTGGAAATAGGTAATTGCAGCAGTAATAGAGACAATTACCATTGGTACTGCCTTTTGGCAGAATATTCACAATGGCTTAAAACAGAATATGAAACATCCACAGTAATAAATGAGAAATAATTCCTGTTTCAATATTAATCACCAATGTTGTAAACAGTGACTTATAGCACATAAATGAAAAGGAGTCATTTGAAAGATCAGTTATGGACAAATACTAGATATCCTTATTTAAGAAAAATCCTAAAATATCAAAGTGACTTTGCACTCCCATCTACATTCTGCAGCTTGACAGTATCTGACCAGTTCTTCCAGCAGGAAGATTAACTTCTTTCATCTCAATCGTTAGGTCCAATGTCCTCCACTTTCTTAGGGAAATTCTTTACCTTCAGTTGGTAGATATATGATATCATCCCACTTGTACAAATTTGTCTCTGAATTTTGTGGGGGTTGGGCCATGGTTTCAACAAGAAAACCAAACCTGGTAAGACAGAGTTTGACCATTCCCTTGCTCCTTTTCTCCCAGTGTAATCTTTTTCTCTGCGCATTCTACATCACTGCTTCCTGTACTGTTGGGGTTTTTTTAATAAAACCTATTCAGGGTCACATCCAACTCTGTCTGCATCTTAATAACATTCTGGACATTTTCCTCTTTGGCAGCTATTCATAGATAAATGTCAGCAGTGGGTTTAGCTCTATTAGGTAAAGGCCTGAGCTGCATAGTCTAGCAGGAAATTCTGTACAATTTGGTCCAGGAAGACAGAGGCTCTAAGTATTTGAGGATTAGTTAATTTTTCTAATCTTACACTCCAGGAAGAATCTCTAAATAACTCCTTCTCAGTAGCTATTTAATACTCCTCCAAGACATGTAAACATGCTTCTTTCACTTTCTATGTGTTAGAAGGTAGCTGAGCTTATTAGAGATGACATCAGATATTTCGGTTTAGCTCAGGTTTGCTGAGTGTAAAAGAGGAAGTTCTGATCCTCTCCTTTCATCCTCCTCCTATACTCTAACTTCTAGATCAGGCTCAGGAAAATGGTAGAACTCTATCCTGGTAGTTAAAAAGGGAAATTTAATAATCCATCTCATTTACTATGCAACTAGCACAAGAGAAGCAGGGAAACCTGGTCCTGGAAGGAGCATAGGAAGAGACGATAGCAAGTAGAAGAAGACTGAAAATTTTCTTGAACTGTTAACTCAACCAATGCTATTAAGTTATGTTGTGCAACTTTATCCTAGCACATCAAAATGTACTTCACTTGGACCATACTGCATGAAGCACAGTGGGCAATTGCTGCTCTTTTTCCAGAAATTCTGAATTAATCTGTCTTGGCTTTCATACCATTCCATTTAAAAAGGCAGTAGAAAAGACTGTAAAATGGCATGAACTCACAATCTGATCAACTTACAGGTCCATTATATTAGAAAAAACCAAAATGCTAGCAAAAGCCATAAAGACTTCATAAACGTGTAACTTTTCCCTTCCATTTCACTTTAGATTTTCAAAAAATTATGCTTGCAGTGATCAAGACAATGTATATTTCAATATATGGCTAGATTTTCATATTTTAAATAAAATGAAATAAACTTTGAAATAGCAGAATCTTTTATGATCTCTCAAACAATAAGAAAATACCCCCAAATCCAATAAATTCCCCAGTGACACTATTGTTATTCTATATCTCCTGAGACCGATTTTCAGAACAATAAATGTTTAACAGGAATTTATTTCTGCTTGTAAACAATACTGTGTCAGAAAGATTGCACAGTAAAAGGCACAAGCAGGAAAGAATTATGAATTAAACAATACATTTTATCTCCATAGCCTGAGGAGAGTATATATAAGGTAGAATGTTCATTTTGAAAATTCTATGCCGTTTTCCTGTAACTTCTGCATTACTCATATCAACATTGCATATACATGAGACAAAATAATAGATTGATGGTACCACAGCTAAAAAGCAGAATAATGAATGACAGAGGAAAGACTTGGAGATTCTTATGCACCGAAACACATGAACTGAATGCCATAAAATATTAATATCAAGGAATAACTAGTGTCCTTTAATTAAACCTGTTGCTGCTACAAGCAATGTACAGTTTACTACTTTCCACGGACTGCTTAGATACAAGAACAGAACATGCTTTTTGTAAGACAGAACTTGAATTAAAAGGGTGATTGAGTGGGTTAAAATTCCAGCAATGCATTGCATCAGTCAAAGTCCGTGTTAAACTTTAGTTGAATTTCAGCAAAGAGGCTACCTGTTGCCATGACAACAGCTGAAGCAAGAGATATTGACAAAAGAGAATTCTACTTTCCACATAAAGGATGAGTTATGTGTTAGCACAGACAAAAGAGTAGTAAATAGCCTCTGTCTTTTGAACTTCATGAATACAAACACCTCAGAACCAGACTAGAAAGGATAGTTTTTCTGCTCATTAAAGAGAACAATACATTATGACAAATCTTTGACATTGCAGATATCTGTTCCTGAATAGCTCACCCCTCACATTGGATCTATAAACACCATCTGTGTACACTGAAGAAACATTTCCAGAAATAGATGAGTCATATACCATTATCTCTTGTCAGAACACAGCAGATAGATTTGTAGCAAATGATAAACAAAACAACAAGCTAATGTCCTAGAATCTATCTCAAGGCTTATAAAGTAATTGCTTACATGGCATGGATAAAAAACATTGCAAGTTTATTTTCATGCTGATGACCAACTAATCCAGGTTTTTTTGTACTCCCTGCTTGTTTATTACTCTACCACTAACCATGCCTAAATTGACAACTCTCAGCATACACCCTTCTGGGATTTTACTCAAAGTCTTATAGTTTGAACATATCCTAGAAGACCTGAAAGATACTAGTGATATATTATCTACCATGGCTTTCAAACTGAACAAAGGAAGAAGAAAAGGGACAAGAAACACCCACTAAAACATACCAAATCTGAGATTTTTTTCACTACACAGGCTGAGCGGTTTCAGGATCCAGTGAACAGGAGTGACTTGCACCAGTGCATATGGTTCCTGCAGCTGATCGTGCCTTCTATGATAAAATCACAGCTTAGATAGGAACAGGAACATGGGCAAAGCCATGCACCTGTGCATACAAGACAAACATTTTTCAATAGACCTTACAAAAGCACAAACAAGAAAGATAAAAGGTGGCAAGACAAGGAGACCCAGAGGAGTAATTTGGCTGGCTGGACCCATCATTCCTTAAACAGATCAGTGACTTCCTAGCCTCTAAAGAAACATTCAGATGCTCAAAGGACCTTTCTCCAAGGAAGCAGCTATGAGCCCTCTGTCTGGGCTAAAGCACAGGTGACTCCTTCTTTCATACTCTGAATTTGCTGAGCTGAGGTCAGTTGAAATCTGAGCTTGATGTATTTGTATTGTTTTACTTTCCTTTAATCATTTGCATGAGAATTTTTTTTCTAATTAATATTTCTATGAATAACTGTCAGGCAAGGAATTATATATCTGGAATTAAATGCTGCTTTCCATGAGGCAAAATGCAGTGGGTATATAAGGCAATGCTACCCATATTTAAAGTGTACTTTCCGAGGGGCTGCTTCTGTCTCAAAACAGCATGTATCCTGAATAAGAGAGCTGGAGAAAAGAGTGAGAGTTGATCAAAGAGAACAAGAGTTGATCTTTACTTCTGGGAATCATAAATGTGTTACAAAATTTCCTGAATAGGGAATGGCCTTATGAACCAACCCAGAAAATATTTTGCAACATGGAGACAGAATGCATGGGCATGACTCTATCAGCAACAAAGAATCAATGTTGAGAAAGACATCTTTTGCAGATGACATACAATAGCAATATGAAGACAAAAATTAGAATCTTGGAGCTTCACAGTTATGCAAGATGTTGGGGAAAAAAAAGTATAACATTTTCTGCAGTATGAGAAAGGGAAAGGGAAGGTGCAGGGGAAAAAATAAATATAATCAAACAGGTGGCACAAGGAGCTGATCCCTTGTGTCTTTGTGGGAATAAATGCCTATCAATGTAATTAAAATATGCAAAAGCAACAGTCACTCCTTCACATAAAATATTTAACTCAACTTTCACCCCCAAGGGCAAGGTCCTACTTTCCAGTATAAAAGTTCTTCTAGGATGAGTAAAAGTGGGGAGAGAACTGTGATTCCATCTGCAATGTTAGCAGAATTAACTTGGAACCAGAGAGTTTAACTTTGTGATCTGAAGGGAAGTCAGAGAAAGACAATTGAATTTGGCAAGAAAGAAGCATTGGCAATAATTGTGATGGTAAGAACTAAGTGTTCAGCAAAAGTAAGTAAAACAAATTTAGAGATGATTTGAACAGCACAAAAGTGGAGAAGATAGTCATGTGGAGTACAAGTCAGACTTGAGTGAAGGAGAAATGCTTCACATGTTGCCTATTCAGGAATAAGGCATGACAAAAGGGTGAAGAGTAAAATAGGGAATTTCATTTTATAAAGGTAAAGTTTTATAAATTTTATAGAAGTTTATAAGGTATGAGGAAAGAGTATTACCTGATAAACTTTGAGCAGAACTAAATATATTATTCAAGAGTGAAAAAATGTTCCTCCACTGATACCAAAAAAGACAAGAGAATCACAAACTACTTTTAAAGAACAGAATTCAGTATTCAAGTCAAAGACTGCCCCCAACAAATGAAAAAGTTTATCTTTATTAAATAAAAAGTGTTATATTCAGAACGTACAATGTCAGAGTGAGAAACAGTGTTCTGACACGGTAACTTTACAATATAAGGTCTCATTAATGCAATCCCTCTCACTCTGTGCATAATTACATCTTTCACTGGTTTGCATGATGTTGAGTTCTTAGACCCTGCTTATACTTTTTTAGCTTTGATCTCAAAGCATTATTTTCTGTGCTTCAATTTGATTTTTGTCATTTTTATTACCAGTCTACCCAAAGAGAGCATTCACATTGTTCTGACCTACCACTTAAAAGGAAACCCATCAGTGAGATGTTGAATTTGTACTTTTTGTTCTGGTGGAAAGAAGAGTTCTAAAATATCACCTTTATATTTTAGTTTTATCCCTTAGCAACAACAATACTTCTACTTTTGAAAGTTCAACAAGTGAAAATGCGGGAAAAAAGGGTTTTCAAATTATAAGACATGTTTTTCTTGATACAGAATATTGAAAGAACCTCTGGTTTTTCTATCAAATAATCACTTAACACTTGAAATTCTTTCTGTCCTCTCCTGTTATTCTTCATCTACCTATCTTCTTATCACTTGAAAGATTAATTTAAGACTCCTGAAAGACTGTGAAATATATAACACCATTAGAAGCTGTTATACATACCACATATCTTTGTCGTTTTGCAGTACCTCTAACATTTGTGGAAGTAATCATTAATCTCTTCCTACCCTCTAGACTCAAACGTGTTGTCTTGGCAGAGACTTCTCTAATCACCTAGGCTGTCTAAGAGGGCATGTCAAAGTGTTCTAACAAAAAATGTTTTGAAAATTTGAAGATGAATGAGTCATGATTGTCAGTCCCTCTTCAAACTTTTTTTGTATTTCAATTAATGGCTGGGTAATAGATCAAATGCAAATGCACCTCCCATAAATTACTGAAATATCTTGCAAGACCTGAAGCCTACACATTTTTTCATCAGGTGTGCATTTTCAGCACTTTGTCTTACTCTTTCTCTTGGCATGATGAATGTTTCAGCATCTGATAGTAAATGTCACACTTTCAATGAAAGAGTTGGATTTGTGTACCATCCGAACAAGAAATTTAGTCTTCTACACCTCTCTCAAACTTGCTTGATAAGAAATAAGATAACCACCCTCCTGTGGCTATGCTTTGTGGGACTACAACCTGCTGGGTCCTATGCAGAAAATGTTTTGGTTTTTATCTCAGGTCAGGCTAGGTGTGGAACAGGTGTTTAACCCTGACAAAGCTTCCTTGATGTGCCCAGGAAACAATCCACCTCAGTTCTATTGAGCTCTGCACTGACACTTTTACCTGCACACTACCTGGGAACTGACTGGAAAGAGAAGGCTTCAGGACCACAGTTTTGGATACAGACACTAAAATAACCATTGATGGAGAAGCCACTTGGGACCACAGCCACTGTAGGAAAAGGTTTTTAAAACCAATTCTAAAGTATATATGTCTTGCAATATAAAGTATATGTTTGACAGCAGTGAAAACTATGATTTTCAAGTCCGCATTTTCTAGTTTTTTTCTAAATTTACCACATGTGGAATAGCCAAAAAACCAAGCCTGAATCACTGTATGGCATTGATGCTCTTTAGCCAAAGGAAACTCTTTTGGCTCAGCTTGTAAAAATGTTGCCTAGGAGTCATAGGCATCTTTGTTCAATTCATGATTAATAAAGACTACCTTGTGAACACACCAGAGCTAAATCTCCAGATGGGAAGGATGAAGGCATTACTAATTAGGTGGGTCTGCTCTCATATCAGTCCATCCCTTGGCAGATGTACAATGATCTACTCTAAGATATTCTGTGGTTTCTCAGCTGCTGCAAAACTTGTTTCTGCAGTTGGTTATTTCTCAGACACTCCTCGTTATTTTACCCGGTGGATCCAGGAGCAGGTCTATCCTCTGAGACGATCACCGCACAGATTAATTACATTGATATGTCACCTCAGACCTGGACAACTTAAGATGATGATTCTGTCTTTAGCCTTAAACCAAAAAAGTGTCCTGCAATTTATGTAACAAATATCAATTACATAAACCTCATTATTGCCATGAGGAATTTAAGAGGAATCAGAGGAATTTAATCCTGTGCTAATGTAACCAATTAGTTAACCTTCAGATCAAGAAACTTGTTATCATTATTTGACTTCAGCTAGATTAAAAAAGAAAAATCCATCTTTATTTGTTAAAAATGGAACAACAATTTCTCTATTTAGTTCAACAGAAGTATTTTGTGTTGTTTGGCAGCAGTACTGTTAAATATAGCCTGCATTTAGTTCTCATATATCTGTAATTTTTAATATCTGGAATAAATCAGGAAGCAAGATTTTTATCCCAGTACTTTAGTTTTTGGATTATCAAAAGAGGAAAAACTGTCCAGTATTTATACTATTCTGTCTTTATACTTCTTTAAAATGTTTAAAATGAATATCTGAAAAAGAAATAAAACAATAAATGTGCTATTTTTCATTTTCCTCTTTGGATTTTACCATTGAAAAATAAAAATATTTTAGAACCTCCAGAACGTCATAAACAGTTACACTAACCTAACCAGATACTATTCCATGGAGTATGTGTTGCTATATTGCATCATTTTCTTGTTCACAAATTAGATTTTAAACACTAATGCCTGGAAGCACCAAGACTTGTGTTGCAGTTAGAACAGGACTTGATACAGCAGTAGCCCTCATAGCTATGCCAGCACTTGCCAGAAAATGTAGCACACAATAGTACATGACATACTGGAGCTGCCCCTGTATAAATTAGACAGTATGAGATGTTGAGTGCCACTCTTAGCAGGCCTCGGAAAATATTTGCTTTCATTGCTCTGTGCATTCAAAAATACAAACACACTCTGGCTCTGCCTTTTCTGGTACAATATTCTCAAAAATTGGATTCTAAAGAATACCATCTTGGTTGAACAAATCTCCATCCACTTAAAATAGATTTGTTTACAACTGTTATGTCTTCTTCTATGTTTTATAAAAGCAGAAAGGAAAGTTGACTATGAAAAATTTCAGTAGCTAAGTTCAATCCTCAACAAAAAACTGATTTCTACAAAATGAATCTATTTGGGTATCCTGCAGAGCTGTATTTGCTTTTATTTCACTGTTCTTTCATTACTTTTTATTTCAGATGCTTTTTTTTTAGTATTGTCTTCTCTTCAGTTACAATAAGGTTCATAGATACAACATGGGGTAAAGTACCTCTGGTGACAGATGGTTGATTAAAATCATGAACAGAGATTAGGCAAGGAAAAAGTTGGAGGGCTGAAAGAGGCAATTAAAATGGCAGCTTGCTCAAGAAAGCAGAAGAGAGGTCATTTTTGCCCTTAAGAAATGCATTAAACCATGCTACAGTGATCAAGATTACCAACTGCTCAATGGTTAGTGACAGAAAATCCTCTCTTTATGTCAGTATTTTTCAACAAAATCAGTTCTCAAATTTGATTCTAGTTATGCACTGTTCTTTTTTCCAAACTTAGAGTAGCTCAAGTCAGCTCTTCCAGAAAGACCACACAAGTCCTAGGGTCCTTGTTGCAGCTGTGGTAATCCATTATCAAGTTCAGGAAGCATCATTATTTCCACTTTTACCGTGATGTGGCTTCCATTTCATAGATCTTTTAAACTTAAATATTTCACCCTTTTATATATGTTTGTTGTTTTGTTTCTAGGCTCAGGTGCAGCCAATTGACAGGACTCAGTTCAAATATTTCCAGTTAGACTACAAAAATTGCTCTCTAGTGTGCATTGCCATCAATCTTTATCCAAAATATTGATTGGATAAAAGACTGCCGAAAGATGTGTGTAAACACACAGAGTAATTCAAATATGGTCGAAAAAACTTCTTTTTTACCACAAAAAACAAGGAATAGGGAGTGAAGAAAGGCTGTGAAAAAGTTGTCAAATTCAGCTCCTGAGCAGTAAGCTGAATTTATTTTTCAAACTATCCAACATTTAAGCAGGCATGACACCTTTCCTACAGCTCATCAATTTAAAGTACCTTCCCCTAACAACACTCAGTGCTACACTACAGTAGCATAGCAATACACACTTAAGTGCAAAATGCTTTCACTCACCCTTTTACCATCAGAAAAATATCAAGACAGAGTACAAATAAGACAGACCTACTTATACTCTTACCATTTGCTGCTGTGGGTTTGCGTAAAGCTCTCTCTTGTGAGGAATTAAAAGACAAAAATTAGGGCATCCCTTAAAACAGATTAAGGATAATAGAAGCTGATTATCTAAATGCAAACATGTAAAGCTAGATGAATTCTCACAGCTAATACAGGTATGGATCAAACCAACAGAATTTTGGGACAGAAACAGCACCAGCTCAAGTTACATCATTTATTTATCAAAGATGTTGCCATTCTTGCAATACTCATTATTAATATGGTATCATTTGAAATTTAGGATGGGAAAAAAGCAGCTCTGTACTTCAGAAGTGAAAGCATATAGCCTGTGTAGAACACCAGCTAACTGTTATCATTAACATAGCAATCTGTGCACAACGTAGGCTAGCTGTCAAGATACACATAGCATCAGGGTTTGAATTGATCCCTGGTGTCAACAGAAAGACTGGCTCACCAGAAATATGAAAATTTTAAATTTTAGGTTTTTGGTTTTTTTTTTAGCCTGAGTCATTATAGAGTTTCCATAAAAAATCAGGTTCAACATCACTTGCCTGGTAGTCCCCTGCCCAGAAC
Source organism: Illadopsis cleaveri (assembly GCA_013399915.1). Classification (NCBI taxonomy): domain Eukaryota; kingdom Metazoa; phylum Chordata; class Aves; order Passeriformes; family Timaliidae; genus Illadopsis; species Illadopsis cleaveri. The sequence continues at coordinate 359,035 of VXBB01018237.1, read as the reverse complement.
TGGTGCTGGTAAAACAGATCACCCCAAAGCAGCACGTGTGGGAAGGCAAATGAAAAGCTGCAGACCCACCTCTTTTTTTGGACATGAAGAACAATGCTGGGGGTGTGTCCACTGAATCTTTGATACAGCAGGGAAAACATCACAGTTTGAAACACTTCCTCAGTGCTCAACCTTCCTTTATTGCTCCTTGCTCCCTGGAATAAACCAGACAAAGACCAAGCAGGTGCCCATGCATCATATCTGTATCTTTCAAGTCTCTACATTTTTATTGTGTTTTAGAGCACTTCAAATAAAATCCAATGGATTTTAGAAAATTTTAAGTATTACTGTCTTTGAAACAATAAGCAATGTTCAATCACCATGGCAACACAGCTGCTGTGACTTTATCTAAAATGTCCATAAAAGTAACTGCAAGGAAGGAACACACTGTGTCATTGTAGCACAGGTCTAATAAAGGTCAATTTAAATAGGTAAATTCATGTAAAATAAATTCCATTAAAATTTTCTGGTTTATTTGCACAGTTAGCCCTCCTCAAGGTGTTACAGAAAGACCAAATTATCCAGTGAGTTCACTTCATGTAAACAGCCAGATGTTTGCTTGGTGACCAAAAAGTAGTCTGGTCACACAAGTAATAGACATTTTGGAGCATGGTTTACACTTATGCATATCCTAGTACACAAATTTGTATTAAAAACAATACTTTAAGTAGAACTGCACAGAAATTACTTAGCTCTGACCCATGACTGATGAAGGGAACAAATGACAACAGAAGGCAGAAAGAAGTGTTTTATACAAAAATCATAAAAGCTAGGAAAACAAATAGAATGATACCAAGTTACAGAGGGTGTAAAATGAAATTAATCAAAAATGTAATAGCCATTTGGTGGATTTTGATCTAGTTCAAAATTCCTTTTTGGAAACTTTCATGTTATCAGGAGTAAGATAGTAATAAAAATAAGACATTTTTGAGACACATCTTCAGATTCTTTTTATTGTAAGTATTGTAAGTCTTTCTCTTCAGAGTCTTTCTCTTCTTCTATAGCACAAATATTATGTTGTAAAGATTTCGAGTAAAAAATTGCTGATTTTAATTTATCCACTGTAATGGCTTCCTTACTCATTCTAAGTTATATGTTGGTACAATTCTTAATTTCTCAGCATCTTTGTGGCACATAGATTGATCACTGTCAATGACTCATTCATTTGCCATTGCTGTGCTGCATCCAGCCTTCATATTTCATGCTCACACTTTTTCCACCTTCTTTTTTTTTAGGTGGTTAAATGTAACACATAATATGCTTAAAATCGCTAAGAATTTTTTTTTCTTCAATATAAGTCCTTCTGATGGGGACTCAAACAATTAAGAATTTTTTAGAATTCTGCTTTAATTTCTTTTTCACTCTGCACATTTTTGAAAACTTATGAATGTAAAATGCGGACACATCTGTGAGTTTAAATCAACTTTTTAAAATTAACTGAATAATTTTTTCACTACTTTTTGTATTTCTGACTACTTAAATCTATTATTCTTTTTTCACCTTCTAATCATATGATATTTATAAATTCTGCAAATTGCTGAGCAATTTCTGGCAGATAAATTATGTTTCATTCCTTTTTTATTTATTGGAGTATGCAATATCCATGAAGTCACTCAATGTTTCATTCAAATTAAGTTAGACTAAATAGACATCAACTTTTTAAAGCAATGTCTCATCTTCTGACCTCCATTACAGTTATTACTTTGGCAAACACACTAAAGGCTGCATTCATAACATGCATTCTCTATCTTGCAATTAATTTTACTAGTGTCCCAAATGCATGAATTAGCATGCCATAGAGCTCCAAAGTGTGATTGATTAAGCAGCATGATAGATGGTTTTAATGCATTTTGCTCTAACACTTGGGTTTAAAGTATGGCAAAGCCATCAAAGTGATTAATTTAGGTGTGGCAGCTTCTAATATAGGTACTTAGCATAATTGATTGTCTGTGTGGCTCAGCTAAATCATGAATTGATTATTAAATGCTAAAACAGCAATGCAACATTTTAAAAGGAATTACTTTTTCTGTTTCAACAGATTTTACTTAATGTACTGTCCCTTTATCGGCTGGGACCCATAATGCAGATCAACTTAGTCAATGGAAGGCAGAGTCTAATTCTGTCACTTTGCCCTTTTTGGGATCATACCCACCTCTCAGGCAATCTCTCCCAGTAGCTGTGAGTACCAGCATGCCTTCAGTTACTCACCAGCCAACAAAAGAATGACATTGTACTCCATTTAGGAACACAAGGTGAGAAAAATTTGCAGAGCCTTTCCTCCACTTCTCTGCAAAAGGCAACTAATAGAGGAGACTATAAAATCCCTGAAGCAGAAGCCCTGATTTATAGACTGTGATGAAGATGGCACATTTTTATCAGTTTATCAATAATGAATAAGAATTGTGACCAAACTCAGGGTCATGGTTACTGTAACTTGTGCACTGTGCTGCTCCTGAAGACTTCACCCTGTGGAAGGAACTCACACTGGAGGAGTTCATGAATGGCAGCCTCTGGGAAGGACTCACACTGAAGAAGTTTGTGGAGGACCCCACACTGTAGCAAGAGAAGGACTCCTTTCCCTAAGGAGGAAGAAGCAGCAAAAAACCATGTGATGATCTGACCATAATCCCCATTCCCCATCTCCCCAGGTTGATGATGGGGAACAGGTAGAGAACTGGCAATAAAATTAAGCCCAGGAAAGAGGGAAATAGAGAAAGGAAGGTGTTTTTAGGATTTTTTCACTTCTCGTTTTCCTGCTGTGATATTGATTGGTAATAAATTCAATTGATTTCCCTAGGTCATCTGTTTTGCCCATTGGTGAGTTATCCCTCCCTGCCCTTATCTCAACCTGTGAACCTTTCATTGTATTTTATCTCCCATGCCCAGATGAGGGGGGGAGTTATAGAGGGGCTTTGGTGCATACCTGTCACCCAGCCAAGGTCAAACCACAACAATACCTAAGAACTGCAACATATGTGAGCTCAGAGATGGATGTCAGGGAAAGAGATCCCCTTGAATGCATGCAAAGAAGGTTTGGGAGTAAAGAAAACAACAGAGGTGAGCAGGTGAGGGGATGTTGTGTGGATTCTTACAGCAAAGAAGGAAAATTGTTTATTTAGCAGCCAGTGGAGATTCAATATTTAGTATGGTACTTTATACAGTCATTAGCATTTTTCCAACAGAATTTGCAAGGCACTAAAGAAAGAACAGGGAATTGCCATAGCAAAAGTGATAGTACAAGCCACGTGAGTAAGGTAGAAATCAGCTTTCCATGGTGAAAAAAAAGGAACATGCATATGATCATTGTTCTGTTCTGTGAGGATGGTGAGGAACTGGAACATTGAGCAACCTGGTCTAATGGAAGGTATCACTGCCCACAACAGGGGGGTTGTAACTACATGATCTTTAAGGTCCCTCCCAATCCATAATATTCTTTGATTCTGTAAATACATTATCTTTATACAACATATTATATATTAGAGAATTATTATTATTAATGATAGTAATAACAATAATAGATATTGCTCCATTTAAATATAATATTCTAATTTCATAGAGTAGATTATTATATTTGATTCTAAATATTTATAATATTTGATTCTATAACTCTGAATAACCATTTGTCCCTTTCAACTAATTTTAAAACATTTTTGAAAAAAGTTTGTTTTGGATAAACAATTTTTCTGATGCTTTCTTTGTTCAGATTTAGAGTCATTTTCACTTACAATGCCCATGTTTCTTTTCAGTCCTCAAGGTCTGTATGACATCCTTGGACTTCAGTGAAGAATTTTTCATTTACTTCAGTAAGGAATTAGGGAATAGAAAGATTTATAAAGGAATGAATGTGATTTTCCTTCTTCCTACCATCATGAGTCTCCTGAGAAAGAGCACTGTATCATAAAAATATAAAAATACACCTAATATTTCCTAACTATTTTCAGTACTTGACAGTAAAAGATAAAATTGTCTGTAGGGAAATACATAAAAAATTGTGTGAAGCTTCAGACTTGTAAATGTATTTACTTGGTAAGCCTCTGCTTGTTATTTTATTACTCGGAGTAGAAAGTGTTCCTGTTTTATAGCTCTATTGAAGTTTCAGAAATTTAAACAAATTGTATTTTTTCCCTTCTGTGACTATACAATTCATCAAGCTGGGGTCCTGCTCAGTTTATTACATTATTTTTCCATGCATGAAAATCCATTTGCTGCTCTGGTTCTTATTGAAAATGGTAATTTCCTGGGTGGATGCACATCTGTTATCATTTCAGAGTCCAGTGTGATGAGCTTGAGTGCAAAATCTCTTCTCAATGACACTAGAGCAAAGGTAATAGTCTGTTTGTTTCTAGTTTACTGAAACAAAACCTAGAAAATAAAAATAGAATAAAATAAAACCTTTTCAACACTGGAAGATATTGAGCATCATTTTTGCTCTTTTTATGTTGCTAAGTTTCTTTTCTAAGTCATGGAATCATAAGGACTACAAATGAATCAATAGGTCAGATATATACACACCTCATAGCAGGAGAATACACCAACAGAAAATAACAGAGGTTCAATCAGTCATAATTTTGCTGTTGACATCATGGGCAGAAATTCCCTAGAACCAGGGAGAAAACAAACAAAGAATACAAATATTGAAAAAACTCTGTTTGGGCATGAGTGTTAGGTGAATAAAACAAAAAAGAACTTTTCAAAAAATTATACCTTTTATGAAACATTTTGTGTAAGCAACTTTCAGAGCAGAAATCATAGAATCATAGAATATCCTGAGTTGGAAGGGGCCCAACAAGGATCATCAAGTCCAACTCCTGGCCCTTCAGGACACCCCCAAGACTCACATCACTTGCCTCAGAGTGTCAAATAACACTCTTTGAACGCTGCCAGGCTTGGTGCCCTGAACACTTCCTTGAGGAGCCTCATCTAGTGCACCACCCTCTTGGTGAAAAAGCTTTTCCTAATATCCAACCTAAACCTCCCAACAAAACTTCAGGCCGTTCCCTCAGGTCCTGTCTCTGGTTACCACAGAGAAGAGATCAGTGTCTGCCCCTCCTCTTCCCCTCGTGAGGAGGTTGTAGACCACAAGGAGGTCTTCCTTGGTGTCCTCTCCTCCAGGCTGAACAGACCAAGTGACCTCAGCCACTCCTCATACAGCTTCCACTTTGTATCTTTCATCATCCTTATGGGCTTTGGACACTCTCCAAGTTAAGAAAAATTCCAGATGAAGGAAAAACAATGCATTTTCATTTATAGCACTACATGAAGTGATAACCCAATTTATATTTTGCTCACACAGACTTTATTACTTAGTGAGAAGCAAAACATTCAAAAGCAGAGTGACCTTCAGTAACATATAGGGATTTTTTTAAGGAGAACACTGACACCAAAAAGGATTTTAATTCTGTTGCATTTCCTTCCATTCCTTCAGAAAGTCAGAATGATAGGAAAGCCACTTCAAGAGGTTTCTGTACAAAGCCATATTTTGGACAGAACATGGAGCTCGCAAGTATGTAACAAGTCAAGGTGATGAATGAAAATGTCTAGAAAACAGAAGGTTAACTATCTCAGCTCACAATCTTGCAGACTTGAAGTTGCTTTCAGCAACCCAACAATTAGTCTTAATAAGACAGCAAGCATTCCACGGAGAAATAAAGACAAGAATAATTGACAGCATGCACCTGCTTCTCTATGAAAGAGGAACTCCTACCTGTATCAAGGAGAAAGATTGCAAGCTGGACTACTGTGTCCCCAGAGTGCAAATGAGCAACGTTTGTCTTTGATATTCAGTAGTAGTAGCTCCCTGTGAGAATATAGAGTACACTTTTAATTACTGAAAACATTTTTTACACTAGTCTAAAAACATTAGCTTACTAACAAGTACGGTTTTATCAATAGGTTAAAACTAGAATATATTCTTGTCCTGACCTTAAAAGAGTCAGATTTTTTTCAGATGGCAAACTCATCCTGTATGATAACACTGGTTTTCCTCCTGCATAAGAAGTATAGGGAATTCATAAAGAGCTTTCTTATTTTATGCAATATAAAGAAACGATGAATGATCTTTACCAAAGCATGCAAATTTGCAAGCCAATCGCTCCATAGGAAGTCACGAAATATCAAGTTGTTATGGGGAGTGTAATGCTAACATGATGCAGAGCATACTCCGTGAAGTATACTGCTTCTGGTTTGATCAAGGTTAGTATCTGAAAAGCTATTTCCAATACGTATTCTCTATTCTATTTGTGAGACGGACCTTTGTTCTTAGACCAGATTATTCATAAAAATATAACCCTACCAAGAGAATCAGCATACCTCTTATATCTTCTCACACTGATTCCAGTTATGCTAGAAAATTAAATTCTTCAAAACAGTGTTTCCAAGATAGAATATTATCTATTATTCAACACATGGAAACACACAACTTTGATCTTTATATGTCCTCTTGTTGAAATTTTAACTTTATTAATGGCCAGGTCAATAATGTTTCCTTTATTAGTATGCATTTTCTCAACACACTTGCAATTCCCTCTCATTTCACTGCATGTAAATATACTTCTGCAAATCCATAACACTTTCTACCAAAACAGATGAATTCAGGTCATTTTTATAAAAATAATTTCATTGATCTTATTGTAGCTAGAAAAGCATACAATTTAGCACAGCTGCTTTTATCCTGTGTTTCAACACGTTGCTTCTGTCAAGCAAAGTACAGATGACAATAGTGTCAATAGACTTCACTGAAAGATTAATGGGCTCATCTGTCAGTATACTTGCTTCCTGGTCACATGCTAGCTGGAGTCCTGGATTCTACAAAGCATCTCAATAAACTGAAGTTTATATCCACTGTACACCAAAGAGAAAGGAAAGAATCCTAAAAACAGGGTCCTGCCATTAAGCAACCTATACATGATAAAAAAAAAAAAAAAAAGAAAAGTTAATTTCCTATATTGCTTACTAAATCCAGAGTAAATAGTAGAAAAAAATCTAAGGAAGTTAAAATGCAGTGTTAAGACCATTTCCTTCTAGGAGGTTTGTATTGCAGGAATAAACTTTTACAAAGAGAGAGCAGAAACTATAAAAGCTGATATCCTCTTGTACATTGACACAGCTGAGGTCCTACAGCTGCTTAGTCCCTCACACCCCACCCCATGGGTGGACAGCTGAGACCTGTTCTGTCCCATTCTTCAGGGACCAGAGGCAGCAGGAAGATTAAGAGCATTTTAGAAATCAGCATCTTCAAACAAACCTGAGGCAGCAAACACTGAAGTGTTTTCTCTGGTTCCTTGTGACTGTTCAGTGATTCCCCTGCAGATCCTATGAAAGTCAGTGAGAACTGGGACCCTAATTCCTTCTTTTGTTCCCCAAAAACTCATTGTCTTGGGCCATGCTGTGCCATTGTTATTACAAAAAAAAAAAAAAAAAAAAAAAAAAAAAAAAAAAAAAAAAAAAAAAA